>JAVKLA010000014.1:27686176-27698457 GCA_034782735.1 Sagittarius serpentarius | reverse complement strand
CTATTCCCCCCCCCCCCCCCCCCCCGACTTTCAAAGGGTCATCGCTTGTTCAAAGCAAAGGCGATTAAAGGCAATTGTCATCCCTCAAGGCGGTAGCTGTTCCCACTTGGGTGGCACAGCACATAGCATATAAGAGAATATTTTCTGCTAATGGTAAGGACGGTAATAATAAAAAGTAGGATAATCACAAGACTGTCTCTTAAGCGAGCTCGCTTGCCATTCCTTGTCGAAACTGGTGTCTCAGTTTCATTTGCTCCGGGGCTATTAAAGCTAGATATTCCCCAGGGGAAAAGGAGGCTTAGTCAGCGTAAGGTAGATTCTGCTCTTACTGATCTGCCTGCAAAAGAAAAAAACTGCTACTTTGAAAGAGACCCTGTGGAAACGCATCCAGGCTGAAGCACCTCAGACGAAAGTATGGCAAAGTTCTCAGTGACAGCTGCCAACGGATCAGAGCCCGGCCTAGCAAAGGGCCACTATTCTCCGGAAATATTTGCACTGTTGCACAGTCATCTGTCTAGAATCTCAAGAGTGTTTTATAAATATTAACATAGAACAAGTTACATTATACTAACCTCTTTTACGGAGATGGGAAGTTTGTCATGGAGAATATCAGCAGCTCTTCTGAGTCATAGACAGCTCATGGCAAAACCAGGATTAGGAGCAAAATTTCTTAATGCCAGGCTCCATCCTTTAAGCCCCAAATTCTTCTGTCCTATTTTATAGTTGCTTTTTGAAATATCAGCTAGCAGTGAAAACAGGTAAACGGATGTTTCTTGCTAACATTTTTGAGGATCGCAGAGAAGGAAAACACAGTGTTCAAGGTTTGGGGTGATTGTTTCCTTTCTGGTCTTTGTGCTGCTCGGTGCCTGCCACTTCACACCACCAAGATCTCACCACAACTTGTTCGTGGTGCTACTCAGCTTGCTTACTTCCCCATGCTACATTTAGAAATACGAATTTGCTCCCGGCTCACCGATGGACAGAAAGGGAGAAGGGTAATACATGGAGGCTGAGATGCTCTTCAGCTGTGCCAGGGAACTTCTAAACCTCACTACAGACAGCTTAAACGCCAGAAAAGTTGATCTTAAAAGGATTTATCCCAACATTGTAACTGATTCCAATCAATAGCTCCTCCGAGACATCTGGCCCTCTAGAAAGACACTGGAAAACCATTCAAAGAATGAAGGAGTTCAGAGATCCTTATGAATTTGGCTCCACCTTCTGTACACAGTGAAAATAAACATGAATTAAATTGGATCTTGAATGTCAGTTAAGCTTTTTGGGTTTTATTTTCCGTTTCACTTTCAAAAATCCTGCACTGAGATGGTCTCATGGTATTTTGTGAGCTTTTATTTCTCTGTATTGGTAGTGAGGTTTTCCAGTCATTTGGTTCCAAAGGATGAGAGTTTTTAAAACAAATATGGCCATTTCAGGTTTTCAAACTGTAGAGTAACATCGTGTGAAAGTAATGCAGTCTTTCGCAAAACAGTCTTTCAATTTCTTCAGGGGGTCTTGCAATGACTGAATACATTAGCGATGAAATAAAACAAAATTTCAGAATATGTATTGACACCATCTGCTAGTTACTCTGGCGGGTAATCTCACTGAATCCAATAAATCTGCACACATTAAGTACTACCCAGCAATGTAAATAAAGGCTACACAGCCAAACTCCAAAATAGAAACTTGCATAAATAAAAGAAAACCAGAGTAGGTAACTCTCCCAAATTCCTACCCAGCCGAAGATGCTTTTGGACCTTTACTGATGAAAAACATTTTCTTTATTACCAAACAGAAAATCAGCTCTGCAATAATTGTTGTGCTTTGGATGTTTAGCAAAAGTAAATGGTTTTGACATAATTCTAATATTTTTTATCCGGGTTTTACAAACAGCGACTGCCTTTCTGTGGTAGTCCTTGAAATCTTGTAGAGCTTGATGAGTATTCCACATGTGGCTGAGCCGAGGGACAGAAAGTTTGTCTCCTTTGGCCACGTCAGAAAAGCAAAGGGAAAATGGGTGAGCTCCCTTCCCCTGGAGAAATCTCACCTTTTCCGTCCTGTTCTCAGAATATCCTCAGGTTTTCTTTCATTTTGATTTTTGATCTTCTCATTTAAATCATTCCAGAGTGTCACTCAGCATTTGAATGAACTTGGTAATGGGAGGCACTGTATTTTAGTCAGAGAGCAATATTTTTACGTTTAGTTAGGCAATATCATTGGTTACAGGGAATTAAATAATTGAGCTGCTTCAATACTTAAATAAGCATTGAAGTCTAACCAAAAGTACTTTTTATCCAGAAGATCAAAATGAACCTTTTATTTATGTCGGTCTACAAATTGTTTAATATTTGGAAGTAAGTCCCTTTTTTCTACCACTTTCTGCATAGAAACAGAAGTAGAATCAATTATTTAAACACTCTTATTTATTACTCCATACATTTGAATAAGATTTGTTAATCACGTTCTTAATTTAATTTCCTTTTTTTTTATTCATCACAAGATGCGAGAATGCTTGTGGGCAGTCTTTTCCTCTAGATACAATCATTTTTAGACTGACATGCGGGTTCATTCCCATTTAGCTGAGTGACTGCGTTCCCGCACCTGCAGACAGCCTATGCTGGTCATTTTAAAGTCTTCTCCCCACACGACTGCCAAGGAAACAAAGAGGATCAGCTTTCCTCTCACTTCAAGTTGGTTTTTTTTTTGGCTGCAGACAAGAGAAATTTAATGTCACCTAAGAGAACGGGCCCGAAGTACACTAGTTATTTCAAAAGATTTCTGAAAGGCAGAGGCACGCTCACTGGGTCTCCTGATAGCATCACGGAGGTGTTCGAGGACGTGAACCTTTCAAGGCTTCCCTCTCATTTTCCTGACCAACCACTCTGTTGCCGTTTGCTGTACAGCTGCATGTATGTTGGCCAGAATCATTTCAGGAGCGTAATTGCTTCTTTCTTTTGGCCGGCTGCAGGATTAACTGTCTTGCAGACGTGAAAAGGTCCGCAAAGTACTGAACATCAAGAAATTTTACATAAAAGCAAGTAAAAATCATTGATAGGGTTGACTGCCAGTAAAAACACAAATTGATTAAAAATATTAAGTTAAAATTAATTGATTAATTAACTATTTTTATGACTAATTAAGGAGTTCCCCTAAGAACAGCTTTGGGAAAACAACTGGAAAATTATATCTACTGGAATTAGCAGTTTCCATTGTAAAATCTTCCCAGAAAGGGATCTTCCAGTATAATCCATGAGTCCTTTTCCCAGGCAGTAAAAAACATCAGGTCCAGTAGTCTGCTTTGAATTTAAATGTATGTACATTCATTTATTTAATTTCTCAGAAATTTTAAAATTAACTGGAAAAAAAAAGTAGTCGAGTTACACAGTGTATCAGTAATTTAATGACGTACAAATGAGGCATAAAGAACATAAATATCCCTGACTCCCCAGTTCAGGCTGGGAACTGCTCCTTAGCTATTGCTAGCACTGCTCAGCAAACGTGAGTGGCGCGTAAGGGAAAACCACATAAGAGATAACAATATCTTTCAGCTGTTAAACTTTAATACAAACTACATTATGTCAAAAGCACGCTAAAAAGCATACAGAAGAAAATCAGTTCAATAAAGTGAGAAAAATTAGTCGTAATGTATTGAGCATTAAACTAAGGGTTAACTTTTACAGGTCAATTTTGAATAATAAAACCCAGCAGCTTTACAACTTTCTGAGGCTGCATTCAAGAGAAACAACTTTCAATTACCTGCCCTCAAAACTAACACTGGCATATTATCCATGAGCATAGCTCTTGTAAACTCGATCACAATAAAAACCACAATGAGTACCAATAATCTCAGACTATTCCCTATTTACAGAATATTTTCAGAAGATAGGAATGTAAGAATTGATTCAGTGTTCCCACAGTCAATCAAGGTTATATCTTGCAAATTATTCTGCCTAAAGTCTAAGTAAAAATTGATAGGTGAAGCCAGTAAGATGTTATCTTGTATGAAAAAAAAAGCATCCTTATATGAGTGCTTTTTAAGGGTGATTTAGTGTAAGCACTGAGGACGAGAATGAATACAGAATTTAGGTCCTACCACAGACGCGGGGAACGGAGTCCTAATTTCTGGCCCAGCAGCCTTCCCCCAGTGATTACCAAGCTCTGGAAAAGTGTGAACTCCTGGCAAAGCTCAGGCAGCGCCCGCAGTGCTCGGCATGCCCATAACCCCCCCAGACGGTGCTGCCTGGAGCCCCCTTCCCATCTTTCCTCTGGCCAGAAACCCCGAGAAACCAGAGGTACCCCCACCTCCCTCCCTCCCTCCTGAGCCCCCGTTTTGCCACGTGTTTTCCGAAGCAGCCCAGGACGGGCTGCCACGGAGGGCTTTCCCACGCCATGCACTTCTTGCCGGCTGAGGCCGCTTGCAATCCTGCTCCTGCCGCTGCTGAGGTTTTTGCTAACCATTTAGTGATCAGAATACCTGCCCCCAAAGTGGTAAACTTGCTTGCGAGCCCTGCTGAGACTGTAAAGTTCAAAAGAGTATCTTTAGCTTTCCAAGCCACCGCTTTAATTAGCAAGACAGAGGACAACGGAAGGAAAACGGATGCATCTCTTATTCCTGTAGAGAAAGCTGCATTATTTTGCAGAAACGTGGCACTCAGGGACGTGGCTTAGTGGTGGGCTTGGCAGTGTTAGGTTTATGGCTGGACTCAACGATCTTAAAGGTCTTTTCCAATCTAAATGATGCTATGAAAATGAATTGAAAAGTTCATTAACCCGAGAAATAACGCAGAAAAAAAAATAAATGCGAGAATATTTACAGAATACAAACAGGCTTCTCCTTGAACCAGCACTTGAGCCCTCAACTGTGTAGCTAAACCTCCCAATTTTATTCCTGTTTTCTCTGAGTGTGTCCAGAAACTCCAGGAGCAGAATGACATCTGTCCCCGGGGAACCTGAGCTCCCTCCTTCATGCGGAGAACGACGAGCCAAAGCAACTTGGTCTAATGCCTGAGAGGTGACATTGTTTTACTGCTACTAGCAGTTTAATGGCACACAGGCAAACAATCCCCGAGGAAGAAAGAAGATTCTGACTTCTCTTCACCCCACCAAGCACTCAAACTACTAAGGCAAAAAGTGAGGTTTTCACCCTGCAAGCGTCCTTTTTTCCCACCGTTTTCATTAAGTCTCAATTTCAGTGCAGAAGCTCACAGTTCCAGGAAGCAAAGATGAGATATATATACATATATATATATATAAAAAATAGTTGATACATATTTAAATGTCTTTCAGATATATATGTTTTGAAGTTCTATGTCAGGAAGGTATTTTGCGGTCACTAAAAAATTCACATAGTAACAATCTGCCAATGTAGTTTTACAATCTCGTGAAAATATTGCTCTTTTTCAGTTTTGTATTTTTGGAACATATAAAACAAAAAAAGAAGGTGTGAAAGAGTAGGTTTCCCCTCTTGCCTATCTCAGAAAAGGCTTAGAAGAGAAAAGCTGACTGCCCATCCCTCTGTTCCGACAGAAGAGCATGCACGGTTTCGAAGTGGTAAGCAAGAACCATCTTTCTTCACATACTAAATTATCCAACGTTCATTGTCTCCACTCAATGAAAACTAAAAACATTAAATTAATAATACTTCAAAAATTAAATCTGAGGAAATTTGGATCATCAGCGCAGTGTATTTTAATTTTTTTTTTAAGTTTCACTAAGTGCAAGATGCAAGGTAGAAATCCAAAGTCTTTCACAACACACGAGGTGAGAAAGCTGCTTTTACGTTTTTGGAAACTTAGAATCCAGAATACTGAAAACTTGCTTAACATCTTTTTCAAAATTACTCTTAAAGATGGGGTAAGTATTCGTAATGTAGTGTTGAAGAAAGTATCTTTATTTCTGACAGTTTCAGATGGGCACAGCACAAGCTGATACAATCTACCTGAGCCTGAGAACTCCTTTTGCCACTCATTGCACACTCGTTTATGGAAACTGTGAGTGATTACTATATTTCGGATGAACTTCTTTAGTCACTGTTTATACTGCTCTGGATCAACTCCTTTCCTGAAACCTGGAAAGCAGTCATGGGTATGAAGCCAGTTCAGCTGTTAACTGTAGAAGAAACTGCCAAAAATGTTTACTGATAAAGGACGATCATGCTGATTTGCCAAATGAGCCAGAAAATGAGGGCTAACCTTAGGTACAGGAAAGGGAAACACACACTATAAACTGCAAGTAAAATGCTAAAACCGAAGTAAAATCTCTTTGGATTACTTCATGAAACGGCTACGTAAAGCACAGGCCATTTTATGAATTCATGTAGAGTCAAGTGATGCCGATGCACCTGCACAATTTTTTTTCTTTCCATGGCACATAAATAGATCTTCGTTACTTAATCAACTTTTGTTCCCTGCCCTCCATACCATCTGATTTCAAATAGGAATTCTACATCAAGAACAAATAGGGGCTCTACCAGCCTTTGAAATGGAAATGTAGAAGTCTCAGTGTGAAATTGTGAAAGTCCTTGATATGCAATCAGCTTGACCCGCACACTACCTCTGAAAAGTGCTGGCCTATGTGTTGGAAGCCCTGGTGTTATATACCATCATAAAACAGCTCACTTCTACCACTGATGTCTGCTGTAACAACTCACCATGAGTTTTTTAAAAAGTGTTTTGCTCTGATGGTGGATATGTGTAGATTTAACATCAGACCGGCAACTAGGAATTGAGTATATATTCCATATAATTATTCTGAATATTTGTGAAATCTAAGGAAATACATTTAGGGCAATACTATGTACTTAAAAATGCGTGAAACTTCTTTTGGCTCCCTGGCAAACTCCCCAGTGCAGGACCCGTAGGCAAAAGCATATTGCTTCTTTTATTCTATAAATTGTCCTGAGGAAGGTTTATTCCCATATACCTACGATTCGTTGCCAGCATTTTCAACTTAGGGGTGAAAACAAAAGCAATGAAAGAATGAACAAAAAATATAGCATGGTTGCCTGTCTTATTCTTGAAGATACTAAAAATATCCAGGAAAGCAGGATAGCAATGAGCTTTGCAGCTCAAATCCATAAAAAGGATCCTAACGCTGCAGTGCTAATCAATGTGGCCGCACTGACGATCACCGCAAAACCAACCTATTCAAATTCCTGTTCCAGCCTCGAAAGGTGCTTTCCTCAGACCGACTCCACAGACCGAGGCACCACGCAGCTTCATGCTCTCAACACCAGCATGCTCCTACGCAGTCACGCAGGAAGGAATTAAGGGACTTCTCAGAAAATTAGGTGCCTCCAGACATGGCAATCGCTGACTTGGGAGCTTCCAGACTATTACAGCAGTACAGAAAGACCGAAAACATAATTCAGCACCAGGAACATTGTGTGTCTTTAAGCCAAAATCTTCATCTTAAGTCTAAATGTTGGACTGAAATGTAGTCTTTCTTTATGTCACTGTTAATTACCGCATTTACTACAAGCTCACATTTCTATGCAGCTCTGCAAATCAAGGTTGCGGATAGATATTAGACACAATTTTCAGATTGTGCCAAGAAGAGTAACTGCTACTGGGCAAAATGCCTGATGGATTGTTTAACATCCCAATCCTAACCAGGGTTTGAAGTTTTGGCGGCCAGGAAAAAGTGTCACCTGCAAACACAGCAAATTAACCTGGAAGACACTGAAGGACAGCATGTATGAATTTCCATATTGTCCTTATTCAGATTTGCAGTGCATCTAAATATAAAAGAAGCTCTATACTCAGAAAAAAAAACAAATGTAAAAGCACAATAAAATGTTCAAAAAATAGATCCTTTTCATTTTAAAAAGTTTTATTGGTGGCTATATGATTATTCTAAATATTTTAAAGATTACTGAAAATAATTTTGATTTTATTCAAGACTAAGGTTTAAGAAGCAAAGCTTTAACAGAAGACAGACCTTTGGAGAGGGGGGGGGGATCCGGGGCGGGGGGGCATGCAGGGGTTCCACATCCCAGCCAGGTCCCACTGGGGTGGGGTGTGAGATAAAGGAGACCTTTGGTCACCGCGGGGCCGGTGCCAGCACTGCTGCAATGGTGAGCTAAGCCATGAGTGAAAGGGGGGGCAGATTTAGTGAAGGAAGGGCGGGAGTGGAAGGAGGGTGCAAAGCACTGGCAGCAGTGCCCGCAGGGGTGCACCCGCTGAGGCTGCAACAGGGAATCCCCTGTACCTGAACCCGCTTCCCATCAGAAAGGCACGCCACAGCCTTTCTGTTTTCGTTGATTCCTTATACCACCGTCAGCCTATACATATGCTCAGGTATGCACACACAAACACAAATAAACACTTTTTATAATATCGAGTAAAAACAAGATACATTTTTGTGGATCTACACTCCCCCCCCCCCCCAAAAAAAAAGGTTCATGAATGCGAGAATTAACTATAAGTGTTTAAAAATGTCACTTGGACATCAAGAGTTTTGGTTCATTATGGCCATTCTTCTCTTATTTCAGGAAGGAATATCTGAGACTTTGAAACTACTGAGTTTTGAAGGGTTTCCACCTGAAACAGTAATGATTCTTGAAACCCATTTCAAGGTCTTTTATATCATGGTCTATAATATGTACTTGCCATAACATTTTCAGACTTTGACCAATGGATCAACAATTTCGGTTTAGTTTTAGTTTTCCAGTGAAAGGCAAGAGAAGTTGCAGGAGTGTTTGCTTCACTATCTGTCTGCTTGGAACATCTGCAAAATCAATCAGCTTTCACCAAATGTGAGTACTTCTCAGAAGGTCAGTCCTTATTTTTCCTCTTGTACCAGGATTTCTGCATTACATATGAAATACAGAATGTACATAATGTAGTGATTTGGCTAGGACCCCAGAGTTTTCAAGGTCTATTGGTAAACTAATTAATTGTCATTAATTGTCTTCCAGGTTCTTTACTATCATTCATGCTACTCTATTAAAATGTTCTGGCTCTTCTGGGAGCACTATGTTGTATCATTTTGACAATAAACCTGCAACACAGGCATTTTTCATTAAAGTGTCAGTCATCTGTATATGAAGTGAGTGATTACCTATAATTGATTTGGTCAATTCCTTCTGAGCAATACGACAGAGCAATTGTTTTAACGACGATTTCAATTTCAGAGAATGTATGTCAAGCTTTAATGTTTTTGTCTGGAGATTTTCTTCACCTGCAGTAAAACTGGGTACTTTGATCACTTGAGATCTAATTATCTCTAGTAGCATTGAAATTCCTTTACAATAAGTTAGTATCAATCAATAATGATACCTAAGGACGTGCTGCCACTTGTTGTCACTTCCAGAAAAGGCATTGTATGTGTTTGGGACATAAAAATCCCCACTGTGTGAGGTAAGTAACCATAGGTAACATGTGGAGTCACTGGCAGATGCAAGCAGCAGGAATTAAAACCCTTTCTTATTACTATTTATAGTATAATCAAATCACAGGCATCCCTCCACTTGTACTGTAGATAACAAGTTAATGTTAAGGCAAACAAATTAGCAAAAAGTCAAGAATATTACTGCTTCCATCAGTCTTAAGTTGTTGTTGCAGTCATGCAATGTTGACTGCAGTAGCCATAGTAAATACTATATCTAATTCATTCAGATGTTTTCCATCTTTACATGATATTTCCAGGCACAATTTGATAATTACAAATGCACTCATTCAAAATTATCCATTTAAATGTTTACATTAATGTATTTCAGGAATGCCTCAGGAATGTTCCTGATACTCATCATTCCTACCCTTGTTTCCAACATGAGTTATTTGTAGGCTACAGTTTGTGTTGCTATTTTTTCTACTGCTTGATTGATTTCATCTTAAACCCACAAGGGATCCTTCCAGAAGATCATGTGTACTCTAGTTCACCCCTTATAAAAAGACATGTACAAAAACACATTCATTTGATTCTAATGTTTGATTTTCAGTAAAAATCCCTGATATAAGGCTTATCCTGTATGACTGTCCTTAAGAAAGCATAGAATACAGTGGATGTGTTGTAGTAAAATCTTGAGTTATTTGGCTCAGTACTAAGCTATAAGGATACAAAAAAAAAAGAAAGGCATAATAGGTACAGTACTTAGGAGGTCAAAATAATCTAATCTCCTCTCTTGGCCATAAACTTTATGACTCCATTGACGATAATGAAGCAGATACGAATTTTAATTAAAAAACACACTTTCACAGAATTTGTCCTTCAGAAGGTTTCTGTGTCTATGACAAACCTTCCAGTGCTGGCTGCATCTGAATTACATACAGGCAAATCAAGACAGTAGGCAGAACAGTATAATTCACACTCCAAGCCAGTAATACAAATTGAAATGAAGGATAATGGTGAAGTTTGGGCTTTTCCTGTTTGCCTGATTATTTGGTTTTCTGCAGGGAAGGTGAGAAAATACAAGAATTGAAAATAGAAGGCAGACTACTAAAGATGCTCTTGGATGAAGGAAAAACTGTTCCAACCATCAGTGAATTGAAACTAAAAAGTCATTGCTTTTGTTCTCAGTCTTTGTATGGCCTGAGTTGTTTATAACTAACTCGGACAGAAGCCCTTGAAAGACAGCAATTCTGAAATGGCAAAACCGTAGATGAGAGGACCTAATGAAAGCTATTTCCAGCTCTAAATCTTCTGATTTTGTATTTCAACAATTGAGGTCCAATCCATTGTAGTGGGGAGAGCTGAAACATAGCCATTGGAAAATCAGAGATGTCTACTTCTTGTGTCTTCTTTGAAGGCTGGGGAGATTAATCTCCATGAAGTGAACAGTATAAAGAGATATTGCCAAAGTCATGGGTGATTTTTAAACAGCATATCAAAGAAGATGAAACAATCTGAAAAAGAAATGTATCACATAAAGATGAAAACCTCTTATTGAAAGCCATGCGCTGCATGATAGATGTGCACAACCTTATTCAAAGCACACTTTGCCATAGCAATTTCTAGTAAACTATTATCTCTTTAGAAAAGATGCTGTGATATTTTAGAATTTCCAGTAGCTGGAAAGACCCATCAGCACAGAATGGCACTTAATAGTGGTGCATCTTTCAGGAGTGAGAGATTTTCAGGGAAGAAAAATGCATGTAGGTCTATGATATATTAATGAAATTAAATAGTGATTTGATTAAAGCTTCAATATGGATTATACTTCTGTAAATGTAATCTGATATGTTCTCAAAATAACCAGATTGAGGTATTTGTTTCATTGCGATCATCACACTGACTTGGATTTTCAGTTTGCCTTTTTGGTTTGTTTTTTTTGTTTGCTTGTCTCTTTACTTTGTTCTCGATTCGGTTTCATACTGAGCAGTGTTCCCTGCTCAGTATTAAGAACTTTGCTGGATTAACATAGTTCTCAAAATCAGACTGAGTATCCAAACAATTTGGACTTTGAATCATGGCTCAGGGAGGAGCAAATAATGGATAAATGTAGGAAATGGGAATTATCTCAGCTGTCAGGACTTACTTTGAAAGACAATTTCTAAAAGTATCTTGTTAATGTAAGATTTAGTAGTTGGACAGAATCAGTAAGAAGCGTAGCTCCATTATGAATTTTAGGCAAAGTCATGGAGTGAGCATATGCAGTGCCATGACATTAATGGTTTGGGTAGATCTTGCTCTTGCTCATATGGTTGCCTTTTTTCCGCAGCTTTTGGAAACTATTCTCTTTTTGTCAAGCAGGGTTATATTCTACACGTAACATATGGTTACAAATGGAAGGAAGAAATAGCTATGAAAGTGGTTGGATTAAATGACAGATCCAACTTTTTTCAACATAAAATTTCTGTGGCACCATTTGTATCATCTACTGTATCTGGGACAGATAGCCTGCCTTAAAACTTACAACTAGAAAAATCAGAATAATTAGTATCTGGTAAGCACATGAAAACTTTTATCTGGAGGTGAAAGCAGAACAAGAGGAACATTTGGAGACTGGGATAACACAGAAGGATATTCAAGTCTTTAGGGACCCTGTAAGTCTCAGCACCTTCTCCCAAAGCTGAAGGTCCACCAGTCTTCCAGTTATCCCTGATCTAATTCCTCCTGTAGATTAGCCCTTCCCATGCTCCAGATTGTTACCCAATAATTGCTTCAAGGCTGTGTTTTGCACAGGTGAATTCACTAATGTGATTTGCCAAATGAATCGTAGAATCATAGAATGGTTTGGGTTGGAAGGGATCATCTTAAAGGAACCTTAAAGCTCATCTAGTTGCAGCCCCCCTGCCATGGGCAGGGACACCTTCCACTAGACCCGGTTGCCCAAAGCCCCA
>JAVKLA010000014.1:27671767-27685451 GCA_034782735.1 Sagittarius serpentarius | reverse complement strand
CAGCGTGTTGGCCGCACCACACAGCTTGGTGTCGTTGGCAAACTTGCTGAGGGTGCCCTCAGTCCCGCTGTCCATGTTGCCTGCAAGATGTTAAACAGATGATCAACAGGTTCGTATCTTATTCCCATATCTTGGTACCAATAGCTTAAAATGAAAACTTTTTCACTTTCTGAGAGCAATTGTAAGACTCATTTTCGTGGAGACAGGGATTTTCCTAGCAATGATTCTCTATGTGATTCTACCACCTGGTTGCCTTACACCCAACTTTTCCTCCAGTTGTAAACACAAATAGAGGCATATGAATTCCTCGCAGATGATTTTCAAAATAACTCAGCTATTGAAGGATTAATCTTCAATTTCTGTTCCCTAGTGTTCTTCTCTCCAAAGCATTATTTGCCAAAAAGTAAGATTGTTGAATTTTCTTTCTACCTTGAATTGGGGCAAGAGAAAACAGCTGGCTTAGACATGTGCTTCACTTTGGAGTTTAGTTACTAAAATTCTCAAGATCACTATATATTTGAATTTGCTGAATTATTAAATAATGCTGCAGGGTAATGCAGTTGTTCATGGTGTGCCCATTTAAAAACATGATGGCAATTTTATCAACATGTTTAATGGAAATTCATATCGAGACCCAAGTAGCCAGCTATTAATCTGAACAATTTCTGTCATACTGAGGCAAGAATATTGATGGCTGTGTATTTGTCAGAACGCAGAACAAAATAATATGAAACCATTTTAATGAAAGGCAGTTTCCCCTTCAGCAGGATTTTAGTTGCAGTTTACTTCCATTATTTATTTGAATCATTTAATAATCTGTTGCAGTCCAATTAAAAAGGACAGATTGGACTGAACCCATATTTGGAAGAACAGGGCATGTCACTCTCTCCTGCTGTCAAAATTGTTTAATTAGCACTGAAATTTGCAGCACCTACCTTTCCGCCTAAATTACCGCAGCCAGCTAAAACGCAGTATGTTTCCATACCTGTAAAATGCTCAAGACAATCAGGAAGAAGCAAGTTGTGCCTTAGCTCAGAGTTTTCAGATTCTCCTACATACTTAGATGAATGCAGTCACAAATAAAATCTTTACCACTGTCAAAGCAGCAGATCACAGACCTGGCAATACACTCAGATTTGTTCCAAGGCAGTGAAGCTATTCAATAATTAAGATGAGTTGAATCCATTACTATGTAGTTCTGAAAGCAAATCTGTTATTTTAATGTCCAGGTTGTTCAGCAGAGCCAGGCCGTGGGATGTGTATGTAGACGTAAGAAACAGCCAGAGGAAGAATCGCTAACTACAGAAACATTAAGGCCCATATGTTCCCGACAGCTGCACAAGCTGGAAAATTGTCAGAAGCCGGGCAGTATCGGTCCAACAACGTCACCTGCCTGAGCACGCAGGGTGCATGGTCTTAATGTTGCAGTCAAACTGCTGCATATGATGCTGTCTCAGTGATAGTTGAGGAGACAGCCTACTCCACAAGTACCCTTCATTTTCTAAGTGATTTTAGTGAAAGGAGTAGCATCTTTCTGCCCAGGAACTCCTATGGAGTTTCAGTGGGATGACTTCCAGGACAAGAGACTGTTCTGCTGAGAAAGGTTGGCAGACTTCGGTATGGAGAACGAATCAGGAGCAAAAAGGCGAAAAAAACCCGAGGGATAAGATCATCTTCCTTTACAAACAACAGTTTGTCTTTTTGATAACTTGCCATCATCAGGAGTTCGAATTTCTATCTGAGCACCAGGAATTTTAGTAAGGGGGAGCTGCAACGAGGCACTTTGCCACCCGAGTACTATGACACCCGTCTCCTTGTCTGATCCATCTAGCCACCACTAACTCTCCCTGTTGACCCTACCTCTTCTGAGGTGGCAGCTGGAAGGCACGGGTTATTCTTATGGAATACTTCTTGTGGACCGCCCTCGACACAGCTCAGGGACCTCAGTGGAAGCAGTACGGTGCCCAGTTTTCAAACACCAGTCACTTGTTGGTCCATAGTAACAGTCAAATTTACGTAAATACAACGCAGAACAATATGAGTTCCTAATTTGTCACTAGAATATTACAAAATTGTTTCCACTGACACATGCTAAAGCTCTGGCCCAGGTTTGTCCTTGAGAGGACTGAACTAAGTTCTGTGTTTCCACTATTAAACTCCCACCATTTTGATGTGCATTGAACCGGAGCTCTTCCTAGAGCTGGGTAAAGAGTTCTTCAAGGTGAGTTGAACTGTGCAGCTTTGAAATATGTTTTTGTATTAGGAACCTGACAAGTATCGCATTTCTACCTTGTGCATTCATTCTTTGAAATATAACTACAGTCAGATTCTAATATGCCAAACACCTCTGCCTCTTTTTCCTGTCATCTATGAAGGAGTATTTTCTTGATATAGAAAACTAGCTGTCTATTTTTTTTTTTTTTGGCCTCCCTGGAAAACAAGAACTATGGATTCTAATTTGAGTGATAACATCACTTCAAAATGATGAATTGTCACCTTACCTGGGAAAGCTCAAAATTGCTAAGAAAAACAGACTCCAATAGAGATGTAACTTGGAGGAAAAACTTATGTGACAGCACGTTTTTTCTGTGCTAGAAAGCACGTTAAATAAGACACTGCTAAGGCTAAATTGATCCTCCCATCAGAAATCATAAGCCCTTGTATTTTATTAAAAACATAAAGAAAAGGACTTGATTGTCTCTAATTTTCATCTGTTTAACGTCTGTGTTCACAGCTCTGATCCCACACTGTAATTCATTTCTGCGTGAAGTGCCTCAGAGTTAAGGGGGATGAGTGTATTAGTGAAAAGCAAATAGACTGAACTAACACGTTAGACTTAAATGTTTCATACACAGGATGTAGGAGCCTAAACAGGAATCAAGTAGATGTTAAGGATGAAATCTAGTTGCATGAATTACATATGGTGAAACTGCCTATATTTACAGGTGGCTAGGGCCATTTGTGCACTTAGGATATCCATGGGACTGGGAGAAAAATCATAGAAATACAGGAGATGCTCAGCTGTCTCGCAAGGCTTGCCTTTAAGTTCATCTTAAGTTAATTCCTCTTAAACCCACCTTCAATTTAAGCTGACCTGAAAGAAGCACAGGCAGCTTGATTCAGTGGACGAAAACAGGCATCTAGTGCCACGTGAGATGCCCTAGGGCATTTGAGACATACACATGTGTCTGGCAGATGTGACACAGGACAAACGGGATGCCTACGCTGTTCTGGAGCAGCTGGATACCACACACTGTGCCCGAGAACATCTCAACACTAAATACCATTTTTAGACACCTGAGTTTGCTGCTAATTGCCCCCCCCAAACTTTCAAAACCATTAGCCACATTAACGTATTGTAATATAGCAAAAGAAGGCCACACTAAACCAAGGTATTTTCATGGGAATTGCTCCAGAATAAAACCAGGATTTCGTTAACAGATGGATTATTTTCCCACTGTTATCCTAACACTGTTCCAAAGCATGTTCAGTACATCTGCAGGGTACTTTACAGTCCTCATTGCCAATGACAACTTGCAAAGACCAAGGAAGATGGTTTTGTATTGCCCACTTCTGCACAGCAGCGCATTTCACATAGCCAACAGATTAACACTTGCCCATACGCTACCACTAAGAGCCCAGGTAGGGCTGGAAACAATTTTACGAAATTCCTTTGACTTCACTAAACAGAATGTTTTCATTAATTGTCAATTGCACTTTCATTCTCAGCACTGATGATGTGGAAATTACTGACTCAGATGTAGACAGAGCTGAAGCAAAGGCTAGTGATTGCTGCAAAAGCCTCTGAGCACTGTCAGGGGAAAGGGCTAAGCAGTTACATACCAAAAGAGGTCTAGCAGAAAACCTATTTAACATGAATTCTATGAATCCGCATCTTAACATAGACCCCACCCTAGGTAATTCAGTTTGTGTTTTCTTTTGGCTCCTGGTTACGTGATTCATACTTCTGGAGATTCTGAAAGTTTATTTCGGACAGATTCTCCCATCAGTTGCAGTATTATAAATGAAGGATGACTTCCAATGGACTAACTTACTAATGTAAAATAAGCAAAAACAAGGAAAGAAATTAAATAATTTTAGATTGCCTATATGCCTTCTATCCATTTGCCACCGTGCCACTAAATCCCTTCTGAGTCCATTTTGTTTTTTCTTCTAGTTAGCAGCTTCTCAATTAAAGAATGTAATTTTGCCTTGTTTGTTATTCTTCGTCCCCTAGAATTATCTTAAAGAACTGACTTCAGTATTTTATAAACTAGCTGGTTTACACTCCACTTCCACTGAGCAGTTTTCATTAATGTAAATATTTTTAACAAAGTAAGCGTTCTGTCTTGATCAGGTTTGAGATTTACAGTTCTAAATGCCTTCGGATTTACCCAGCAGGATACTTAATAGTAATACAAGAAGGACGCAAATCAGAGAGTTTACAGAGTTAAACAGGTAAATTAAAGAACCTTGAACGTTGAGAAAGTCATGGCAAAATATTAAACTGAAAAAGCTCAATACTGGTGATGTGACACTTTGGAAGGGAGGTGCTAAATGTAGGCAGGCATTTAAAGGGTAAAATACCTGCTATGGAGAAAGCTGTTTTAGAGCAGTGCCAAGCTGAAAAGCACAGGACAAAGCCTGTGAGAGTATGGGGACGAAGCATTCCTCACAGAAGGGATCCAGTTATGGTAAAAGAAAAAAATTTAGAAGATACTGCAATCTGACTTTCTTTAGGAAACACAGCAAAACCTTCAACAGAAGGGACTCTCTGCTCCATCTAAGAACCATGCTGCTTTGTACTGAGAAACATTTATCTCCCCGCCCCCAGCCTGAATTGCAGGAATCTGAAGAAAAAAATCAGGAAACCAAATTATTAGAATCTCAAAAGTTAAAAATCACACAGCCCAAGCAAAGACCTACACTGAAAAAGAAAAATGCCAGAGAAAGGAAAAGGCCAGGGACTCTTTGAACTCCTTTAGGAACTTCTTTGTTGTTATTGTTTAGCATGAAAGATGATCAGATACTATGACAATGAATTGGAGTATAAAACTATATTGGGAGTTATTGTCAAGGTAGTAGCAGTGAGACTGGGTAAACAAAATGTAAATCTGATTATCTGAACTCTCCCAAAGGTTGTTGTTACTGCCACATCAAAAAGAAAACAAAACAAGACAAGCATGCACTAGGAAAACCTCCTGGAATATCTTGTAGGGGAAAAATCTTTGGCAGACTTGAGGACAGAGGGTATGACCATAAGGGCTAACTTTCAAAAGGCTTCCAGCTTTGGCTGTAAATTGAGTATGCTGCCTGCAGGCACAAACAGGATCTATGCTTGCAGATAAGATTTTGCAATGTTCTCAGATCACTGCTGGGTCAGTCACTTACTTGCATGCAGTAGATCTCCAACAGGCCATTAAGGACTCCTGTAAAGTTGGTGTGACAGGTCATTTCCTTCTCCAGTTCCAGTGTTTCTGTGACAGCATATGCTAATCTATGAACAGCTGATAGCATTAACATATTCAGGACTGTTCCACACTCTACATCCAGCAACACACAATTTCCATCAGCAAGTGCGGACGGCACTAAGCAACGACTTTACTCCATCAGCAGGCTCACAGCGTTGCACTACCAGGAAAATGATGCCATTATTTATTTATTTATAATGCCAACTTTAATTTCATTGTGGCCCTGTCTTCAGCTTACCTCTTTCTTCGTAGCTCCCCCAAACCTTTTCCTCTTTTTCTCCTGGTCTATCATGCTGGTCTTTCTCTCTCCTTCTGCCCTCCTACTCCAGCCAAAAGCATCTGTTCTGAGTCTGCAAGAGGCTGCAGGTTTTACTATGCTTTCTGGCAGCCTTAAACTGTGGCTTTATTTTCAAAAAATAGTTAAACTGGAAGAATGCAAACTCTTCATTCAGCTTCCTTAAATAGAAATTTCAGCTTTCAATTTCCAGCTGTTACGGACAAGCACCACAGGATATACTGGGCACACTCACAGAACAGATGCCATTAGTTGGAGAGGAAGGGTGTACAAACAGAAGCTGGAGTGTTTTATTCACAAAGCAAGCTTTTTCTTGTGATGCTGCAATGGCTCCTTTCATTAGTCAGGTTTGGGAGGCTTCTCTCATCACCCCGAATTGATGCAAGTAGGTAGCCTGAGACTTTCCGCAGTGGGTGGCAGCGATGTGTGCAGAAGAGACGGGCAGGCAGCCGCAGGGCACAGATACACAGCGCTTCCTAAAAAGCAGGCCCTGCCGAAGTTTTCTGAAAAATACTTAAGCACCCCAAACATCAGCTATCTTTTTGGAAAACCCTGGTTTTAGCATTTTATTGTCCTCACACTGTGTCACTCTGAAGGAGCACTCAGAGGGAGCTCTGAAGGACCATCCCCTTTCTCCTGCCCGTGGAACCTTCTCCCATACACAGCCTCGCTGAAGTCAGCCAAGTCACTCAGAAGGTGACCAAAATGAACAGAACCACAGTGTGGCCTGTTGCATTAAAGAAGCCACCACTATCACTTTAAATAACCAATTTCAGACGGCGTTTTGTTTCAAGCCCCTGTTGCCTCCAGCAACCACTGCAAAATTCACGCAGCAGAAATGACCTCGCCATTCAAGTACAAGCCCAGCCTCCCTGCCTTTCCTCTGTCCTCGATGCAACCACCACAGTCCTGCCACTCAGGCCATAGATTGTGTCGTCTTTGTTTCCAGTCTTGCAATTAAAATGTATTGAGAAATCGCTGGGTAGCCATAACTCATTTTTTGTTCTCCCTGTCCTCCAAAGACATTCTCAGCGCGCAGTGAGGGCTGGCTGTTCCCTAAGGGTTACAATTGCACTAAACAATGCCAAAACCTCAGAATTAAGAGGAAATCTTAGCTAGAAGCAACATGCAAAAATGAGGTAAGTGTAGAAAAGACCATCAAGAAGCTGTGTTGGAGAAGACCAACCTATAACTACAGTGTCTGTATAGCTGTTTTTAATTAGCAAAGAAAAAGTATTTTCTCACATTTCCTTTTGTTATACATAACATATCTGTAATACAATAGCGGTTTTTAAAAGCAAACACACAATCTCATCGATTTTTCATGCTTCCCATTGTTTTATATCATTACAATGGAAGCTGTACTATGGGACAGAAAAGCATCCTCAGCAGACAGAGGAGAGGATGCTGTGACTTTTTACTAAATCCACTACAGAGACACAGCAGGCATAGCAAGGTGTACAGCCAGTGTTTAACATGCAGCACTATGCAGAATGTGGCCAAGCACTGTCCTCCTTGGTGGGAAAAGTGGGAGCTTTATGGCCGGCTTGTACGCTCAGTCTCTCTGATCTGGCAGAGCTTCATATGGCTCACTGTGTCCTGTACAGCTGCCTGCTTGTTTTCTTCAATGGACCGTGGTTTTCTATTCTTCAGACCAGTTAGGCGCAAGACGAACGTTTCACGGCAGGGAAGGTTATACGATTATACATTAATGGTGTAAGCATTACTTCTGATACACATAATGGAAAATTAAAATGTTTGCAGTACACTTGCATAGCGTGTGACTAGGGATACAGGGCAGTACGGTGCCATGCCGAAGGAAAAGGCTAAAGCAACGGAAACACCTATTTCTTCCTCAGTATTTCTGCCACCATCACATCCTTATACCACTAGAAAGAGCAGCTGCAGTTGCTTTTGCTGGTGATCTCCTACTCACTGCACGCACAGGCAGCGCGGGTCTAATGACGAGGGTTTGCACCCGGATCAGCAGCCACAGGCACTGGCATCGGTATAGATGACTGTATGATGTTTGCTGTACTGTGCACATCGCTAGGCAGAGCTCATCATGACCAAGGGAGAAACCTCCAGCCCTGCTGGGTAGGCAGGAATCCTGTCCCGGGTTCCTGGGACCAGCTTTCCATTGCAGGCATCTCCTGTCTAGAGAAGACAGACAGGATTTAGATTGTGAATGGCTTCATTTTTGTGAGTATCCTTCTGTATCCTTTGGGTAAATAATAAAGTTTAGCAGCTTAAGACAGACACACATTGCTGTCTCTTTGGTTTTTCCCCACAGAAAAAAACCAGCAAGGAAAGGCAGCTGCTGCGCTCCGAGCTGTCGACTGTACTGAAATGCAGCTCAGCTACCGCTGCAGCACCATCTCCCCAGGCCCATTAGACTTGCTAAGTGGCAGCTGCAGGTCTGCTCAGGAGCGCCGAGAGCAGAAGCTTTTATTACTCTCTGGTCCCACTGAAAATAACTGAAAAAGATTTTGCAGCCTAGAAAAAAATTCTAGGAATATGAATGAAATTAACTCTGTCTTGTCCAGTCATCTTTCAGTAATTTTTAAGAATAAGAATTTCTCTCAGGCTTCTCTTCCGTTATTCCCCCCAAATCTTAACCAAATATTCATTAGCTAAATAACTGGTTTAGTTTTACTGTTTTGTCCTGAAAGTCGAGGCAAATTTAGGCTTTGTTGTTTTGGTTTTTTTTCCCCCACTACTTTGTACAGCCTGATTCAGTTCATATGGGGACAATAATACCACCAAGCCTATCACCGAAATACATTAAATAACTGTTAATTTACCACCCAGTAAGTTATATTTTCATGAAAATTAGTTTTGTTTTCCTTACTGTTAATAAGGCCATTTAAAGCATCCTTCAGTAACACAGTGAAAACAGGTTGTCGTGGTTTAACCCCAGCCAGCAACTCAGCCCCGCGCAGCTGCTCACTCACTTCCCCCCCACCTAGGGGGATGGGGGAGAGAATCGGAAGGTAAAGTCAAGCTTATGGACCGAGATAAGAACAGTTTAATAGAACAGAAAGGAAGAAACTAACAATGACACTAATAACAAGAAAGTGACAATAATGATAAAAGGATTGGAATACACAAGACAAGTGATGCACAGTGCAATTGCTCACCACTGGCCGACCGACGCCCGAGCCGCGCTCCTCCCCACCGCGCCAAGCTGGGCATGACGTCCCACAGTATGGAATACCCCTGTGGCTAGTTTGGGCCAGCTGTCCCGGCTGTCTCACCTCCCAGCTTTCCCGTGCCCCTCCAGCCTTCTTGCTGGCTGGGCAGGAGAAGCTGAGAAGTCCTTGACTGAGTCTAAACACGACTGAGCAACAACTGAAACCATCAGTTTCAGTTGTTTCAGTAACCAGGGTGTTATCAACGTTCTTCTCATCCTAAACCCAAAACACAGCGCTGTACCAGCTACTAGGAAGACAATTAACTCCATCCCAGTCAAAACCAGGACACAGGTCTATAGAATGACTCCTCCCATAAGACAAGTTATCTACAGTCACAGACGCCAAGAGGAAAAAACAATGCTGTGAAGCAAAATGCCTGTTCAGGGGGAGTACATCTATGATTCAACAAGCGGGGAATCACTTTTACAAAGCATGCCCATCCATCATTCTTTAAATGACTGTAAAGAATTAATAAACTGTTTTTTTTCAGCGCAGTTTCCGCTTTTTAAGAAAAAGTTAGACAGCCAGTGAGGCACCTTGCCACCATGCTGCAACCCTTGTGCTGCTCAGTGCCTGCGGACACATCTGTCTGGCTGATTTCATGCTTCTCTCTTCTCCCTCACTTCAGCAGACCACCAGACCACAACCACAGGCACAGTGGGGAAATGTTCCTGTGATGCGGTTTCTGAAATTTGGCTCGGTTTTTCTTCACTTGGCAAAGGCTTATTCATTTCCATGCTCTGAGCCAATCCTGCTCCCAGTCAATGATAGCTGTGTGAATGCATTTGAATGCTGAATTTGGCTTTTTGTGTTCAGCTGGTTTCACAATGACTTTTTCTGGCTCAGTATTCATTCTGGCAAACAAATTCAATTTTTAGTAAGTAGAGCTGCCACTCAGCAGGTTTCTTTGTTAGTAAGTAGATGTATTCCTACTTCACTTTGATTTTGGTTTCTTAATTCTTAAATTAAAAACCAAAACCCCATTTCTAAGAACTGTTTAGAGTCCACACTAGACTAAATTTTCAGGTGTAGGTAACATTTTGTTCAGCCTTCAGAGATCTCAGTGGTGCCTGGTGCCTCCTGTAAGTAGTTTGAAAGTTACTCACGTGATAAGAACAGGCTTTCGAAAGCAACAACCTAGCAGCATTTCTAAACATGTGCTTTCCAGAATGCAGACACTGACAGCTGTACAAAGGCTATACCGTAAAACCACTCGGGAGGTCCATGGTCCCACTGCAGCAGGCTCAGTGCCGAGGTCAGAGCGGGCTGCTCCGGTGACGTTGAACAGAACGGGTCCCAAGGCAGACCCCTGGGGTACTCACCAGCCCTCAGGTAAACACGACCCATTGGTCCTTTCAGCCCAACCATCCAACCCCTTTTCAACCAACTAGCTGTCCACCCATCCGCGCTGTAATGTCCCAACTTAGTTACAAGAACATTGCAGGAGACACTGTTGGAAGCCTTGCTAAAGGCAAGGTAAGTGACATCCGCCGCTCTCCCCAGTCCACAAAACTAGCCATTTTAACTTAGGAGGCAATCAGGTTGGTCAGGCGTGATTATTCCCTGGAAAATCCATGCTGGCTGTTGCCAGTCACTTCCTTCTCCTTCACATGCCCAGACAGTCTATCAAGAGGACTTGCTCCACGGTTTTCCCAGCGACTGGAGGGTCCTGGAGACTACTCTGTTGCTAGAAATTGTTCCGACTTCCATGTGAAATAAATTGTATCACATTTTCTTCTATGCTACTAGACAGGTTGGAAATCTTCAGAGTGGATACAACATTTGGTTAATCACTCAACTTCATTTTAAGTTGGTGTCTTCAGGAACCCAATTCATTAAATTTCACTTCTTTCATGAGACCTTTTGTCCATTGCTTGACAGTGGAATTTGAGGCTTGGGCTGTAAAACTCCCACCAAAGCTGTTGAAATCTGTGAATATAGCTGAGGGCAGCTTTTTTTTTTTCCAGAAAACAAGTGGTAACCACAAGTCATTAATTCATTATCAAAACAATGCCTTTATTATTAGAACTGTACATATACATTAATTTGCATATTTAAAACTGTCTATATTAAACAAACCTGAGCTATGGTTTGAAACGTTAAACATGAAAAAGTTAGGAAATACTACCTTTAACATTGGTTTGTGTATTAAACCTGTGTTTGGGGTATATGCCCAATCCTAGCATACACAAGTGCCTACTGAGAGATTGGAAAGATGGTTTTGCAGGAAAAGTTCACTTGACATTTCCAAATTTAAACTCAGAAAATAAATATGGGGTTAATTTTTAAGCATACAGCTCCTTGCTTGCTCCTGTTATTTTTATGCTGTGATTGTAAACTGTGACAGGGACTGTCTTTCTGCTCTGTGTTTAGACAGCACCTGGGCCTATGCAGCCCTGGTGAATGACTGAGGCTCTTCGCAACAGTGAAAGGGAAGGATATGTAACAGGTAAACATAGCTGATAAGCTCTGAGACGCTTCTAGGTTACGTGTCACTGCTCAACCTGATTTTGCCGTAACTTGCTTTTCTTCCTTCCCTTCTCCATATCCACATAGCTTCATATGATGAAATGGGGATTGTAATTACCTCACCTGCCCATACACAGGCCTGGGAGACAGTTAAGAAGAACTGGGATTTTCTTCTCTCCTCCTCCCTCTATCATACTGCAGGGAAATATCATGGATTTGGGGTGGATCCTGCAGCAGATGAGGAGATCGAGCTCACTCCACTGTTTTAACAGTGTATTTTGGCATCACACATGGATTGCATTAGAAAGAAAACTCTTCTGCTTTGGCTTCTGAACCAGCCCAGCCACAGAGCTTCATGGTCTGTGAATATTTCAGCTTGCCGTCAGTTTTTTCTTGTGGTGCATGGGTGAAAGAAGGGAAATGGCAATATCAAGCACTTACA
This sequence comes from Sagittarius serpentarius, assembly GCA_034782735.1. NCBI lineage: Eukaryota > Metazoa > Chordata > Aves > Accipitriformes > Sagittariidae > Sagittarius > Sagittarius serpentarius. Next base: position 27,673,580 of record JAVKLA010000014.1, on the reverse strand, counting down.
TCTCAGCAGAAGTTCACCAGAATTTAACAGAACAAAGAAATATTTCATTAACTGTAAGTGCTCCTTCTCCTCCTCAAAATCCTCCTGCGAATAGTATGAATAGAAAAATATCTTATAGAAAAAGCTGCAAGAATGTTAATAATGGAAAGTGTTAAAAAGCCAAGATATGTCATCCCCACTTCCCTGGGTCTCCTTCTAGTGATAAGGGTGGGCAGCATCCTAATACTTTGTAGTTAGGAAGATTTAGTTGAGTTTCAATACAGTAAAAAGAAAGTAACTCTTAAATACATTTCTGAAGGCTATCTGCAACTGTGCCATTAGCCAACACAAATAAGGATGTGCTTCAGCAATATTCAACATTGCATTCATTAAAGAACAGCCTTTATTTGACTTAAATTACAACAGGAATTTGATAAAAGATAGTTTATGAGCCAACAAGTTAAATTCAATTCCTGGAATAATCTTATTGAATCAAATTCAATGGTGTGGTCTCCAAAGATGCATTTGCTCAACAACTTTTGAAACAAAATGGACAAAACTGCAAAAGATGCTGTTTTGCAGCATTTTATTTAAAATCAATAGTGATTTCTATAACACCAACCACCTCTGGAGCACCAAGTAAGAAGTACAACCAGCAAACATCTCTGCAGAAAATATTTATTTTTTAACTCCAGACAATAACTTTTTATTTTTCATCCAGTTCACATCTTCATCCCTCCATTTTTTCCCCATATAATCTGTTCATTGTTTTTCAAGAAGATGGTTTTAAACAGGACACAGACAAAAAATCCTGCATACCCCTTTAACCTTCTGTCTATGGGTAAACCACCTGGTCTGATCATTCAGGTTGTTTAGCTTCTGAATATCTCCTGGCTTTCATAGGCTTGAAACTATTTTTATCATCTGCCCTGCATGTTTCAGTGGTGTCTCCTTTTCTCCCTTATAAAGACTGCTGCAGGCCACTACACACATATTGTCAGAGCACTTGGACTCCAAGGAAGATGGTAATTTAGCTTCCCAGTTTTAAAGCCTTATATTTAGTAGGGAACTTTTCTCCAAATGTTGGTTCTCAGAGCCACATCCAAACCCAAGGCTACTACTGAAAAGATACCCAGCAGGGATCTTGATGAGTAGATTAAACAAACAAACAAAACTCCTCACTAAAATAATGAGAGACTGCTAAGTAGGCTCCTTACTCTCAAACGAATTTCATAAATGAAGTTGCCCTAAATTAAGGAAAGCAAATTGCTGATGAGGAAAAGAAAGACAGAACCTTCCTCCACCTTCATACGGCAAGATCTAGCATTTTGTGTTCTACCTACTATTCTTATGAAGCTATCATAGAAGCTTGGGGACACAGCAAAAAGATATATCAAAGAAATATCAGAGATGTCAATTGCTAAAAAATTTTAAACCAGTAATAGGATACAGTGACAGAGAAAGTTTTTAGGGAATCTGTTCTTACCTGATAATCTGATGATCAATGGTTTTTACTCAGGCTGGTAGCCTGTCACAAGTGGGGGCCCCCCAGGGATCAATACTGAGTCTCACGCTGTTCACCATCTTCATAAATGGGACTGAAAACACCCTCAGCAAGCCTTCTGATGACACCAAACTGGGTGGTGACGTGGGCATTTCAGGAGGGCGAGCCATCTTACAGAGAGACCCGGACAAGCTGGAAGAGTGGATAAGCCAGAATTCTATGTAGTTTCACACAAGTACAAGGTCCTGCACCAGGGTCAGAACAACCAAAGAGCCCAGTACAGGCTCGGATCTGTGCGGCTGGGGAGCAGCCCTGCTGAAAGGGACCTGG
>JAVKLA010000014.1:27656328-27671531 GCA_034782735.1 Sagittarius serpentarius | reverse complement strand
TAAACAAAGGGCTGGAGAACCTGCCCTATGAACAAGTTCGGTCTTTTCAACCTGGAGAAAAGGAGGCTCAGGGATGACGTCATGACAGTTTTCCAGTACTTGAAGGGCGGCTATAAAGAGGATGGAGGCTCTCTTTTCACAAGGGCCTACATGGAGAGGACAAGGGGCAACAGGTACAAGTTGCACTGGGAAAGGTTTCATCTTGGTATAAGAAAGAAATTTTTTACAGTTAGAACAATCATTCACTGGAACAACCTCCCCAGGGAACTGGTAGAGTACCCACCACTGGAGGTTTGCAAGACATGACTGGGGAGGGTGCTAGAGAATCTCATCTAGGCTCCCTCTTCCATGAAAGGTTAGACCCGATGATCTTTTGAGGTCTCTTCCGACTTGTGCTGTTCTATTATTCTATGATCCACTAAGGTTTTTGCCAACATTTGGACATGCATTTTTGACTAAGAAAATGTCCACACAATCTTGTTATTAACACACAGCATCCTCTGAAGAGCATCACACTAGCAGGTTCTCCTCATGAGAATAAGAAAAGAGGCCAAATTCATCCCCAGACAAACCTAGATGGAAACAGTGGGCCAAGTGTTCTCCTTTCTATTAGGCTCCATAATGTCGCTTTCTTACCCAGCGTAAGGCAACAACGGCAGAGGTTGTTTGGTGTCATTTCTCAATGTCCAATGAGATAGGTCTCAGAATGTCTTAAAGAAAGACCGGTGGGTTTTTTTTTGTTTGTTTTTTCTTTTTTCTTTTTTTTTTTTTTTTTTTTTAAAGTGTAAGACCTGCAGGAATCCCATCCAAGCCTGAAATTGAGAAGCAGATGGGACAGTTCACCATTTGCTTGCCTGAATGAGGTAACATCAGTGATCGCTCCAAAATGTTTGATTATCTCCTTTGTCTCACCCTCTTTACAATTCTCTTGGAATCTAAGTCAGGTATGATAAATTATTTGAGGATTTGGTTTTGACATGAATGAGTGTCTTCTGTCCTGGCTCCAATTCATAGCCAGCAGTAACAAATGGCTTATCTGCCACCCATTACCATTCTTTGACTGTGTGACTTCTGGCTGTCTAAAATAGAAAAATTATCATTGTTGCAGCCGCCCTTTTCTCCCTGATGAAGGATCATGCTGATTTTTTTCCCAAACTAAATTACTTTGAACATATAAGTTGGCAGAGATACAGAAGAAGAAAAATTCCACAGTTGAGAAATCATAATAAAATGAGAGAAAAAGATTATAAATATCAACCAACAAAACACAATTTGTGGGTCAACTGGCACAGATTTTGTACTATCTTCATTTGACATAACTTTAAAGCACAGATCCAGCACATGACACACAAGCATTTAAAACCGTACAAGATTCTAGGAAGAAATAAAAGACCCCAGAGGATACTCTAATTTAGTCTTAAGGCTGGGAAAATTGCAAAACTGCATCTCAAGGTCAGAAATAACTGGCAAAAAACATTTACAGAGGAAAGATCTTGTTGTGAAAGTTAAGCCAAGAACTCATGAATACCCAGGTGTGCATAGTTAGGAGATATATGCCGAGAAGAAAATTAGGAGCTCCAAGCTTTGCAAAGTTATTTCTTCAATATTTCGTTAAAAACATTAATGTAAGATGCCCACCTTGTTCCACCAATTTACCAGTCAAATGTTGAAATTTGAATGGGACAACTTGGGTAATAGTTTGAGAGTTTTAAAATTAATTTCAATAAGCAGAAAAATATTACTAAATGAAGAGGAGGTTCAGTGAGAGTAACAGAAATGGTCAGAAGGCTGGGACTAATTATAAGCTACAATTAAAAGTGCTAAATACATCAAACTTAGCAAAGGGTTGACTGAGGGGTAATGTAACCATAGTCACAGATCTTTTTTTAAAAAATGTTAACCTCAATATGATATGGATAAAACAATGCTGGAAAATATTGGCTAAATATGAGTAAAAAGTGAGAATGAGTGTTTTCCGATTTTCTTGATGAAAAATAAAGGAAGTTGCATAGCCTGGGAATATTTGGTACATGAGGCATCATTGTAAAAGCGCAGATGGATTGTATGAATCAGTTGGCCGCTGCCTTTATGAAAAAAAAAAAAAAAAAAAAAAAAGGTTTTTCTTTGGTGAAAAGGGAGCAAAAATTCTTACTATTACCATAACTGAAAAGGTAATTACATTTCAAAGAGCTCAAGAGATGGGTCAAGAAAGAGCTCCTCACTGTTGCTGTAGTTACCACTGACTATAACAGCAAGTGTTCTGGGGAATTAGGGTGAGCCATGGCATTCCTCTGGCTTGCTGGATAGGGTTGCTACAAAAAGAAATTCTGACCAACACAACCCATCCTGTGGTCTCACCGCCATTACTCAAACCTCTCTGAAATCATCAGGAGTCTTTCCACTGACTTAAATAGACTCTGACGTCCTCTCATAGTGAAATGAGCTTACGGCTAGCGCCCAAAGTTCAGGAAAGCTCCGAGGACAAGGGCCTGACCTTTCTATGCCTAACAAAGGGAGAAGATAGATAAATAAATAAATAAATAAATAAATAAATCATAAGGGAGGAGGCCAGGCAGGCCTTGTAAAGAAGAATAGCAACGTTGGGGCTTTCTCCCCTGAGGCATGTCTAAGGTAATCATACATGCTGGGGGTCTGCTCCAAACTGATAGGGAAGGGAAGAGGGACTGTAGGAAGCTGGGTCAAGGAAAAGGGAGGAAGAAGAGCCTGGCAGAGCCCAGGGGAATGTGGCAGCTGTTCCACAGAGCTCTGATAAGAGCTGCTAGGATTTAAGATCCTCCAAGTACCTTATGAATCTCTCCCACTTTCCTACTTCCACTACAAATTCAAGCAAAACTGAAAGCAAAAAAGCAAAGGAGACAAAGAGGAAAGGCTTTGTTTTGGTGGCAAGAGAAAGGAAGCAGCCCAATTATGAGGAAAAAACCATAAAGCAAATCACAGACATATAAAACGCAGTGCCTTGTATTCTGCTACTATAGTAGCGTATACTATAATATTGTGAACTTCAAGGCTGTTTGTTAGGAACCCAAAGCTTCTCTGCACTACATAGAGACTGGGAAGACTGGGAAACGTATACGACATAATAAATAAGGGGAAAGAAAGACATGTTCTCGTGTTTGATCTTTTTCAGTAGATAATGACATTTGGTTCTTTTTCTCATCCAAGCACTGAAAGCAATAACTGCTCGGTGTCAAAGAGACATGTACTCCTGAATCTAATGTAATCAGACGTAATACTGAATCAGAACACGGAAAATGAGAAATGGTGTGGTGGCAAGTGGTGTGTGCCCGGTGGGCAGTCAAAAGGAGGACAGTCCCCTCCCTCCCTTTGTCACTACCTCCGGTGACATGCACTCAGCAGCACACCGGCCGCTTTGTTTGGCCCCAACACACGCCACCGACTTCAGGGGGTGGAAATGAAAATTCAGAGCACGTCACACATTCTGTCCTCCTATTCAGTTTTAGGGATTTTAATGTCGTTCCCTGTCACGAGGCTTGTGCCTCACAGAGGCGGGGATACAAGCCTGCAGCTGATTCTGCCACTGAAAAAAAATCACATACGACATGCCACAGGCCCTCAAACATATTGTGAGATTGAAGGCACAGAGCAACTGCAGACTACAAGCACTCCAGTTACTTCAGTAAAATTTATTCTCTCCACTCTTCAGTGCGATACAGAGGTTTAAGTTAAATTTCTTTTTTCCAGATGTAGCTATCTACCTACCTATTATATTAGGTGAGAGATAAAGCTAAACAGAGGGACAATTTTCATTCCTAAACCAAGCAAAGAAATCAAACAAAGTTAAAAGCAAAAAGTGACCCGAGTTATTAATGAAGGCCAATTTTGTTAATTTTATTAAATCAGGGAGTTTTGTTATAATTATGAATAGCTATTCTACACAGCCATAGGTATACCTGTATATATTGATAAGCTAACACTGAAGAGAAGGTTTTTGCTCAGAAAAATCTTTCTGGTTAAAGTGAAGGATCCATAATCAGAAAAGGTGATTAAACATGGCCATGAAATAAATGGTCCTGTTTTACTCAGGAGAGTCCACCTGCATGGATGAAGCAGAATGGGTGGCCTTAAAAAGGGGTTATGACAAGAGATAGGAAGAAACAGAACATCCGCATCAGAAAACTGGTGACATCCATAATAATAATTATAATCTTGCACTAACAATGTTTTAACCTAAGACTGCACAGAGAGAGACTTAAAATTTGTCTTCTTGGGCGGTGGCGAGCCTTGTCAGTCACAGACCAACTCTGTAACTACTGCGTAGGGGACAGTCCCTCACTCGGGCACGTGCCGTGTTCCGCGTGGCCAGTGCTGCTCAGGGCTTTCACCATCAGTGACTTCAGTGGAAGGGTTTTGGCTCCCTCCCCCTGCCAGCCAGTCCAAGCACAAATATTTATTCAAGTGGGATAGATAAACAGCAGAAACAATTTTTGGAAAAAATAGAAATTCACTTCATTAGGACTGTGGAAACAGAGTGCCAGACATTTAAAAGTACAATCAAGCCACTTAAGTCCAGCCAAAACATTTAGATTCTATTTAATCCTAATGTATTTTTGTAACTGATTTTTGATGAATCAGCCTTTTAAAAACCTTTACATAAACTGTTCTTTGGATTTATATGCAAATCCTACTCTTTGTAAACCTACATGTTGGCATATATTCCTACCGCAGTTTACAAGTAGCGTAACTATTTACCTTTCAGATCATGCCTAGATCTTTTGATGGTAAATAGCATCCAAAGAAAGGAAAGTGCTACCTTTTGGTACATCACTAAAATAAACAGGCTTGGAGACCGCAAAAGTCCCTCTGCTAACATGATGGCAAGAAGACTAATCTGAACAAGATGGGTTAGCTCAGTTTTGTTCAGATTATTTGCTTAGCATATGTAATAAGAACAGTTTGGGAAATTATCTGCATTATAAATGAGCTGCTTCAAAGACTGCTAGCACGTGTCAAAAGTAATTTCACCTCTTGATGTTCCTAGTTGACCAAAATAGTACTCTTGACTGGAACAGAAGTGAGACACCCAAATAGCACCAAATTCAAAACAAGCAACAAAGCAATCTTGTAAAGACCTGCTAAGCTTCCCTGCCAGGTCAAGTACATTCAGGAGGAGGCAAGAGTGGGAAGGGGACTGTGGACATCGTCCTGCTTAGGAAAAGAAGGACTTCCTATTCTCTTCTGTTCTACAAAAAAGGAAAGAACCTTTCATCTTCTTATGTGCCATGTGTTGCTCCTACAATAACGGATGCTTCTTAAACTTCTTAAGAGACTTGCTTCTACCTACTATCACGGAAGTTTCCGAACTTACATAATTTCCCTTGTGCTACAGATATCTTCATCCCTGTTCAGTAGCCTGGAGTAGACTACAGAACACAAAAGTCACGGCCTGAGTTAACAGAATGAACACTAAGACAAAGATTCAGCATAGCTATAGGCTCACGCATGCTAAAGGGCCCAGACATGGCTGATTAGAGCAAAAAGTCCCTAACCTCACCTTTTAAGAGGAACAGAGAGATTCAAACTTCATCTCACGTCACCTCAGATTTCCAAGAGAGCTTCCCATACCCTATATTGCAGGTGACAGTCAAAGCTATCATTTCACTGAAATGTCTGTAATGTCCATGCTGCATTTTGGTGCAGTGTATAATTAAGCACTCATATGGAGGCCGTGAAGTCTACTCAACTTCATTTACATATTTCTCATTGTAAAGATTCACAAAACACCTTCTGCTTAACATGCAGAAACATATAAATTCCCTCCAACAACACATTGCTACATTATAGTGCAGCCCTAACATCAACTCACACCATTTTCAGTTAGTACAACCTATATAAACACCCTCAAACAATGCATTTGAAATACAAACATACAGGACAAGATATAATGAAATAATATACTATATATCTATGCTATATAATATAACATAAAGACAAAGCACTAGTTTCTCATCAGCAAATTAAATCTTGTTTAAACAGACACTAAAAATATTTAGGATTTAAGGAGTCAGACATCTTAAAGAGTTAAGACAAGGCTCTATATAATACTAAAAAAGCTATCAAATGTAACAAGGTTTACCTTGGGAAACTTTTAGCTCATCCCCACATATATTCTTTAAATCTACTTTGTCCCTTGGTGGTGCAGAAGCAAATTAGCAACATGGGAAAAGTACTAGGGAAAACAGAAGGTGTACATTAATTTCACACCTAATTATTAATTAATTTTCTCAGTCTCTGCTGGAATAATCAGCACTTAAACAGCTTCACTTGTTCCCAATGAGCCACTGCAGTGTCTCTCTTTAAAATTCCAGGGGGGTCGCAGCTGCAGTAAGCTGAATAGTAATGACTGCAGAAAGGCTCCAGCCTCCTTCCACGGGACTTGCACCACACACTTTTATAGTACCAAACCTGACTAGGTCGCTAACTCTGGGGTAGATGTGATTTCTTTCTGATAGTTGAGTAACACCTGTATAAAAGTGAAGAGGAGGAGGATTCGGGTGAAGTAGCTCCATTGGTCTTGTGTTGCTGTCAAATGGTTAAGAGTGTTAAGACAAAGCCAGTGTTATTCTCATTGGAAAAATTATTCAGGACAAATTTATCTGTATAATGTATTATGAACCAAAGCTTTGGTGCTCTGACATAAGCAATATGTAGTGTCGGCAGATGACAGGTTCTGCTAACATTAAATAACACACAAATCATCTCTGACAGCCAGATGATGTGAAAGGTGGGCTGAAATTTTCCTACAGGCTGCTTCTCTTTTAGATAAAACTTATAGAACACAGCATATATAAGCAGTTCCTTGTACATTTGATCCAAATTGCCTTTCACTCCCTTCTGTACCCCATGTAGGTTGTAATTTGCTATAACATCTGTCTGATAAAAAGCCTTTCATTTATATGAAATAAGTGACAATTTGAAAAGGAGCATTATGCTTATATAAAGATATGACACATCTTCTGCATCCTATCCATATTATTTTGCCCTAGGTATCAGAAATTGGTATAAGAACTGTCATTGACCTAGAGAGAACTGAGTAGAGAAAGAGGCACATGTGAAAAATGGAAAATACTTAGGACCAGATTCAGAAGGATCTCTGGTATAAATAGGACCTGGTAAACTTTATATCCCAAACTGAAATTAGGATTCAGCCTCCTGTTTGGCTCTGAAGATCTCAAATGCCCGCTCCTAGGAGAGTGTTATAGTAGGTGAGGAGTAGGCTAGGCTGAGCAGGACTTTCCTCTTCTCCTGCCGAGGATTTGCAAAGGAGGTCAGGATCTGCCAAAGAGGGAGGGAAAGCCGAGGAGGGGGAGCTTGGCTCTGCAGAGCCATTAGGACACTTAGGTAGGAGTGAAACGATGAGAGTGTCTCTACTGTCAGGACTTGGAGAAACACCGGCCCAGGTTGCCCAGAGAGGTGGTAGGTGCCCCATCCCTGGGAACATTCAAGGCCAGGCTGGACGGGGCTCTGAGTAACCTGATGGAGTGGAAGGTGTCCCTGCTCACCGCAGGGGGGTCGGACTAGACGGCCTTCGGTGGTCCCTTCCAGCCCAAGCCGTTCTATGATACTGTGACTGATCACGCGTTTTATACTAAGCAGTCACTGGCCTTAAGAGTAATAAAAGGAAAAGTACCGACACTCCCACATAGTGGTACTTAACCACGATGCTACAGTCAAGCTCCACCCCTTTACGTGCTTTTCAGCTGCAGGAATTTAGGATTGGTTTGGGAAACTTCCTTCCCCTCCCTGCGGCGCTCCCGTTACAGGCTGCTGAGAGGGACTTTGCCCAGAAGGGAAGGTTTGGGGTTCCTCAGTCTGGAGGATGCCTAATATGCAGATCTACCACTGCTAATCTCTCCCCAGAGCTAGGGCACACTCGGAAAAGACACCAGGAGCTTTGCCCAGCTTGTTCAAGCAGCCTTGACAGGCACTTACCCTCAGGAGAGAATATGGACTCTGCATACCAAAAGTAGAGAGAGGCATGTACCTGTAGCCCTGAATAAGGCACCTAAGCTCTAGAGAAGGCTTTGAGGGATAGTCCCTCATTTTATATCTTCTGCCTGCATCTTCCTTGTTCACTATGTTGGGGGAAGGCAAAAAAAATGAGTAAGAATGAGCTGAGGGCCTTGGGCCACTGAACCTTCCCATGCACTGCCTAAAAAATGCTACTTCAATGGTCCCTTTTGGATATCAGGTCCCATTCTGGAATCAAGTCCACAAAATGAGAGCCATGCAGTTTATTTCTGTAAGTAATTACCGTCATCTGCAGAGGACAGCTCATCTCAGTAAGCTTAGCTAAGTATTTCAGTCTCTGATGGACAGGAATTGGAGTGTCCTGGTTAAAACACAAGCAATTCTACATATGGGTAAATAAGAGAAAGAATAAATGGTTCAGTTCTGCAAAGTGAGATTCTTGGCATCCATTGCCTTCAGAAACAGCTAAGAATGTGCAATAACCCTCAGGACTGATCTTCAAGTAACCTCTGAGGCAAAGCATTACAAACATAAGCTAATTTTAAAAATCAGGTGTAAACCCCATAAAATTCTAGCAGAGCTTATTTACTGTTTTACACCAAGATCTATGTTTGTATAAAATTTCATGAAAATTGCACCTAATTTACCATGGGTTATTTCTTGAATAAAAAGTAGCAAGAAAGAGAATAATAATTTCCCTATATTTTTATATTATTTTCATCACAGTAGGTAACCCACCTGTAATAAAAAAGAATGCAGCAACTTTTTTTTGTAATGGTATGTTTACTGTATCGAGTTATATGCAATATAATACACATCAATACCATATGGTGCATAAGCAATAAAAATAAAGGATATAAAAACACAATGGCATTACAATTATTTAGTGCTATAAACACTATAAAGCATCAGAGTAGCTAGCAAAATTATGCTGAAAACTAAGCAGGAATGTATTTTTAAAGTTTTTTGAGAACTTGGCCAAGAACTACTCAGCTGTGAGTAGTTCAGCCCCTTAAAACTGGGGTTGAATCCTCCACTGGTGTAATTTAAGATAGATCCATCAGCATAAATCAAGTTAGTCAACCTACACCAGCTTAGAGTCTACATCCACACGGATTCTTCCCTTCAGCTATTGCATTATTCTTCAGTGCAAGCCCAGGAACCCGAGTTAAGCAGAAAGAGTGTGCCAAAAGGGAAACAGACTTTAAAATAGTAATTATCACATTATTAGCATAGTTTGCATTGCTACGGGAGCGCTCCAAGGATTCCAAGCAGAATAATCAGTCTTCAATCAAGTCATTACAAGTTCACAAAACCCATTTTATAGATGAGATATTCATTATGTGAAAGGACTGAAGATTACACTGTGCCTTATCAAAACAGGATATGCTGGCTTTTTGTTTGACCGTAAAGCCAGGTGATGAAGTTCCGACCCCCCGTCATTAGCTGACTTCTCCCACCCCAGAATCACAGCTCTTTCCCCCCTCGGCAGCCACTGACTGGTATGCTGCAGGTCTGGTGCAGTAAACAAGACCATTCACTGGTCTGGGGAAAAGGTACCTCCTGAAACAAGGGACCTGAGTCCCATCTTGTGGGTTTAAATAAACTTCTGACTCAGGAGAACAGGGTCTCGGTGTATGTTTTTTCCAGTAGTTGCCCCAAACAGGTAAACATAAGTACAGTTGGCTGGATAGAGGAGGTGGTTCGCTTAAAAAAGAACTGAAGAGATGATTTTTCTGAACTGAAGAAGAGAGGGAGTGTATTTTTTGCAGGCTGTTCAATTTTCTTCTGAGTTTACAGATGGGGATTAAAAAAATCAGGACACTTTATGTCAAACAGGCTGTAACATTCAAAGTCCTGATCGGCAAGAGGTAAGACCTGTCCGGCTGAATGTAGCTTTGGACTTCTGCATCCTAAAGCACTGGCAGAGAGCCCTAATAATTTCTGTTGTGCCTGCCCTGTGGATAGATTTCTTCGTTTTGTTGCAAGCCATATGGTTTTCATGAAAATTACTTTTTTCCTCAAAATACTAAAATAAATTACTATATGGCTAATATTTTATTTACTTGCCTCTATCTTTTGGGGACAATGATTTAGTCTGGGGTAAAATATGCATTACAAAATTTGTAACAGTTACTGCGGAGGTGTATCAAGTTATAGAAGTATTTGTCTTATTCCTCACTGAAATGAGTTTGATAAAACCATGTCTCTATTGGAATGTTATTTACACCATGAGAGCACTAAAATAAATGTCAATGAAAATATTAAGTATTCTGTTTGTTACTTAGTGATTATTATTCATGTCAGAGAAATGTATTTGCAGACTGACTGAATCAAATTCATCCTTAACACTAAAATTCTCTGGAACTATACCAGAGATGAAGGTGGCTCATTGACTTCAATAATACAAAACTAGAACACACATTTTTTCACTTTTCCAAAGAAATGAGATTCATTATCTTAAGGGATGTCTGTGTGTTACCAGTGAGATTCCATTGCACAACAGATTCTGTTACACAACAATCTTAAATTCAGTTTTCATTTAAAAACCAGGTTTTTTTGCATGAAGACATTCAGGACTGGTGTTTTTCTTCATCCATCTTTCTTTACTTCAGACATAGTATTTGTTCAGAGAAGCTCCAAAAACTTTTCTCAGATGTAAAATTATGTCAGGAAGCCAGACGTTATCTAAGTGAAATAAAAGAAAAAGTAAAAAAAAGTGCTTTCTGGAATTTAAATAAACAGTGGTGTTACCAAGCAATGCTTTTACTATTTCTTTATCACTTTGATGTTTGAGGAGGTCACAGTTTGCTTGGACACAAAATATTTTAAAAACAAAGCATACAGTTCGTGTTGCTGCAAGTACACAGAGGAATAAAGCATGGCAAAGTAGGGGCCAAATTCTGTCCTCCTGGGCAGGTCTTACAAAAGAGTATAGCTTCAAATGAGCAGCAAAGAGCACAATTTGCTTACTTTTCAAGCATTTTACAGCATTCCAAAAATGAAGAGAACAAAGTTTTCTGTGCGTCACATCTGGCTAGGTTAATCTGTACTTCTAGAAGAAACTCTTAAAAACAAGACTATAACTTATATTAAGAAAAGAATATAAAACAACAGCTTACGTAGTAAATGTCCCAAGTATTTGACTCCCTGCAGATATTAGGGTTACAGAAAGCACTTGATGTGACGGTGCAGGAAGGAAATTGTGTTGTGTTTGATAGTGGGATTCAGAACTATAGCAGGATAAGCCACTGGGTAAGGAGAGCTGTAGTTTATCTGGACGAATAGAATTTTCAGAAGACAGATAGGAAAAAGAGGATAGAGAAGGTGTGGTGGCTCAACAGAAAACCACTTATGCAGGCTTTATAGTACAGATGGTACAATAAAGGAAGTAATAGCAATGACACATTTTAGGGAAATCTAAGTCAGATAGAAATCCTAAAAGGAATAGCAGTCGGTGTCTGCAACAGAATACCTTACCAGCAGCTCTGAAGAACTGATGAATGAATTCTGAAATGTCAGCATGATGGGTGCAGGAATTAATGCTAATCTTGGGAGGAAATCGGAAGGAAGTTACTTCAGCGATACTGTACAAAAGATGAGCACAAAATCAAGCAATTATAAAAACATTCACCTTCAGGATATCCAAGTACTGGTTTGCAAGGTAGCACAGACAGTAATTGGGGAGGACAAGAAGAAAGACTGACAATTCTAAGGCACAGGAATATTCACGTACAACTACAGAAAGGGCCACCAGGTTTGCTGAGCACACTCCTTAGGAAGCACAGTGTAATAAACTCTGTTAGCATCATTTAAAATTGTAGCTTTTGTGTTCCATGCACATTTAGGTGGGGAGATTACATTTAAAACAAATGCAGTTTCTTCCTTACTTTTCTCTCAGAATGAAACATTCAGCTCTGAAAGTATGAGAGGATCTGGGAAGTCCATTTGAACCAGTGAAGAGCCACAGGGAAGCCTCTGCCTCCGTTTTGCACCTCCTTCGGCAGCAGGGCCATCGGCAGCTACGCAATTCCCTTCCTCAAAAGTGGCCTTTCTGGGACAGCAGTAGCAGAACTTGGACCCCTGTCCTGGATGCGTCAGGAGAGCAGACCTGGAGCCAACAGAAGCCTTGCAGCATGAGAGTCACCTAACATTATGCAGTCCTGGGGTGAAAGACGAAGGGGAGGAGAGCCCTGCTGCAGAGATGTCTTCGCTGCCTTCCGTGATTCTCCATTCGGACTGCAGCTGGGATCTGCAAGTCCCTGAGCAGCAACTGCTAGCAAAATGAAAGGAGAAGAGAGTTCTCTAAATTGTTTCCTGTTTCTAATGTTGATGTAATTGCCTCTCCTCAGTAGCAAAAACATTTCACAATAATGCAAAGTGTATTGAGTCTAAGGCAAAAGGAGTAATGTTAAAGATTCTTTTCGAATTAAAACCCTGGTGTGAGATACAGTTGGCCTGAGTGGCTCCAGCAGTGATTATAAACGATTAAGATCAAATGGAGGAATGGAACTGAAAGGAACCCTATCGACAGGCTATAATCTTCCTTCAGTGATCACAGATACTATTTGTAGTGTTTTGAAGTGCTAATGTAGTGCCCACAAATGAACTAACAGTTCCCTTCAGAAAACGTTCATGATCCAGACTTCACTGAAGCCAACGGAATGGATAACTTTAACTGCAAGCAACAGTAAAATGTTAATTAAAAATATTTAATACTTTAGTAATATTCCTTTAGCGTCTGAATTTTTACCAGACTAAAGAATAAGCAATCCCATCACCCCAGGTCAACATATTTTCTTCATATTCTGTGGTGATATTGTACATCTTATGTCCACAACTACAATATCTATGTCATCAAAGTTTGATTTTAGCATATTATAAATAGCCATAAATACAAATACATTTACATAGAAAGAAATGCTGTATTACAGGTCAAAGGTTCAAAAGTCAGACATCCACCCAACTCTTGAATATTGCTGCCACCTTCAGGAAACACATGATAAAAAAAGACCAAAATATTAATTAGAAAAGAAATGGTAAATAAATCAGAGATTTATGGTGCCACTTGGTTATTATATTGTACTGCTGTGACATTAATTTTCATAATGGCATATAAAGATAATTTTATTAGCCTCAATTTCCAATAAAGACTTAAGTCTAATGTTAAGAGATTTGCCTAAGGCCAATCAGAACCAGTGACACATATATCCTTAGCTCCTTGAAGTTTCACCAAGAAAGATTTGTGGATCAGAAAATAATTTTATTGTCATTTGGATATTTATATTGTCATTGAAGCTTATTTTGTCTTTGATTCATTGAGGCAGTTACTTAGCATTGCAGTGTAGATTTTATCGTCTGCACTGAAACTCAGTTCCAGTAGTTACTTTTACAACCACACACAGAGTATCTATTGAAAACTGCATCATAAAATACAGATGGAAAAATCAGTGTCTATATATTCACTAAGTTAAATTTTTAATCAATAACATTCCTGATTGTTACTGGGCAGGACGGTTCTGAGTTGGTGCTATGCAAGAGTCCTATTGATTTCCTACCAGTTTCTCACTTGTTTTTCTCAGACAAAAGAAATCAGGAATAGCAATGTAAGATCTTCAGTCTTTATGAAATGTCAGCATAACTGAAGTTTAATTACCAAATAAGTAAACTGACCCAATTTTAATTTTTATTTCCTATAAAAGCTTACAGGCATTTCATATAGGCTTAGCTCTCAGTAGTGAGGTACAAACTTATCTGATGTATCTTCAGACTAAAGTCATGATACTTTACTTTTTTTGTAATGGAACTGATGTAAATTCTGTATGGACGTGTTTTAACACAAGCCTTCCAAGCACAGTTGATCGTACGAAGTGATCCAGCCTGCGACCCTCATGCCCATTTACCCACTGATTCCTTATTGTTTTAATGGAAACATGTAGTAAGGGGTTTGTATTTCCCCGGAGTGCACAGGGAGGAAAGGACAGATGGTCTCCAAAATAGAAAATTTCCTTTGGAGATTATTTAGAAAGATTTTCCCATCAGCAGTAATATTTTAAGCTGTTTCCTTTTAGATATTTATGATTAGATTATGATCTAATGAAGTTTCAAAACATGCTCATTGTTCCTTCGAATTTGGGAAACTCCCATGAGTAGTGATGTGCAAGGGCAACAAATGCCACAGTGGTCATAAAAGGGTTGATGAAGTGTCTTCATCTTTTATTTGGGGGCTCAAGAACTGCTTAAGGGATGTCAGAGTATTCAGAAAGGTGGGGTAGGCTTCTTGCATTATCTCCAGAGACAGATTTCACACTTAATTCTGCTATCCTGACATCTATCCTGGTTATGGTTTGGGAAACTCTAAAGTGGGGATAACCTGGCTCCTCCTGGTCTTGATTTAGCTCTGGAATAGGGTATAGAAAGTTGGGTTTGTTTTTTGTCAAATATAGTTTGCCCTCCACTTTAGTTCTTCTTTGGCATACACTCCGTTCAAAACCGTATCAGCCGAGGAAAAGCGTGAAGTGGGATTTCAATACATACTGGTTGTGGTAAGTTATTCTATGAGATACTAAAAAACAATCCCTTTAGTTTGCTAAAACAAAGGTCCTACTGAGTTGCTGAAAGACTTGGTTAAACATTCTGGAGAATAATGGCTGTACATCAACTACATAATATGAAAATCTCTCCAGGCCTTTGTGTGCCATCCTCAAAACGGTGGTCTTGCGGACAGTTACAATGAAGGAAAAGAGGGCAGGGTAGGACAGGGCAGAAAGAGAGGGAAGAGCTAGAGTTAAGAGCCAGGGGTTTTCCTGTTTGTATGCCTGGGAGAGAACATCTGGAATATTTTTGCCAATGAGAAGGATGCCTTGGTCTAAGAGACAGTGGAATTTCACCAGTGTGAAATCCGCATGAGCAATTTCACACTGATTGCAACCTCTCTCATCTGACTGTGTTGCGGTTTAACCCCAGCCAGTAACTCAGCCCCACGCAGCCGCTCACTCACTTCCCCCCCACCCAGTGGGGTGGGGAAGAGGACAGAAAAAAAAAAGGTAAAACTCATGGGTTGAGATAACAACAGTTTAATAGAACAGAAAGGAAGAAACTAACAATGACAAGAATAACAAGAAAGTGACAATAATAACAAAAGGATTGGAATACACAAAACAAGTGATGCACAATGCAATTGCTCACCACTC
>JAVKLA010000014.1:27613678-27650166 GCA_034782735.1 Sagittarius serpentarius | reverse complement strand
GCCTGTCTTTGTAGGAGAGGTGCTCCAGCCCTCTGATCATCTTCGTGGCCCTCCTCTGGACCAGCTCCAACAGGTCCATGTCCTTCTTGTGTTGGGGTCTCAGAGCTAGATGCAGTACTCCAGATGGTGTCTCATGAGAGCAGAGTAGAGGGGGAGAATCACCTCCCTTGACCTGCTGGTCACGCTTTGTTTGATGCAGCCCAGGATGTGGTTGGCTTTCCGGGCTGCAAGCGCACGTTGCCGGGTCACGTTGAGCTTCTCGTCAACCAACACCCCCAAGTCCTTCCCCACAGGGCTGCTCTCAATCCACTCATCACCCAGCCTGTATTTGTGTTTGGGATTGCCCTGACCCATGTGCAGGACCTTCACTCGGCCCTGTTGGACTCCATGAGGATTGCACGGGCCCACCTCTCGAGCCTGTCCAGGTCCCTCTGGATGGCATCCCTTCCCTCCAGCGTGTTGGCCGCACCACACAGCTTGGTGTCGTTGGCAAACTTGCTGAGGGTGCACTCAGTCCCGCTGTCCATGTTGCCTGCAAAGATGTTAAAAAGCACCAGTCCCAGTGCCGAGCCCTGAGGAACGCCGCTTGTCACTGGTCTCCACTTGGACATCGAGCTGTTGACCACAACTCCTTGAGTGCGACCACCCCGCTGATTCCTTATCCACTGAGTGGTCCATCCATCAAATCCATGTCTTTCCAATTTAGAGACAAGGATGTTGTGTGGGACAGTGTCAAATGCTTTGCAGAAGTCCAGGTGGATGACGTCCATGGCTCTTCCCTTATCCACCAACGTTGTAACCCCATTGTGGAAGGCCGCCAAATTTGTCAGGCATGATTAGCCCTTAGTGAAGCTGTGTTAGCTGTCACAACAGCTGAGAAGTTTTGAATTTACTTCCTGAGACTCATGCTTGCAAAGACAGTCTCAGTTCTTAAAGCTGAATTTTGTAAGTAGCCTGGTTATCTTTTGAGTGTAGTTTGTTTATTTTTCAGAAAAGAGTTATTAATTCCTCATAATATTTTTACCTATACAAAAATATTCCAGTGCTATTTCAAAAGCTTAAACAATCAGTTTCCAAGTAAATCTTTTAAAGTATGTATTTCTGTAAAGCTTAAAACCGTAGTCCTGCAAAAATTTGATCATGTCAATAATTTAGCTCTTTTGTGGGTATCTGTACAGTAGCATTACTTATACATTTTATTATAAGGCAATCTGTGGATGCTTTTGCAAGATTAACACTTCAAGTTGTCTTATTTTTACTTTACATTGGAAAAATTTAGTGCAGATTCTTTCAAGTACAAAAAATGACTGAGCCTGCATATGCTATGAACACTGACAGGCAAATTTAAAAATAGTACTAAGGCAATACTTCATTGATTTGCTGTGATGGAGGCCTGTGTAAACCCCTAGGCAATCTCTATGGTCACATGGTATTCTAAAGCATATACAACTGTCTCTCTTCTTTATTATACATTAGTAATTAAAGAAATTAGCTCAATGTTTAGCCGTTCTTCCCTTTTTTTTTTTTGTTTCTGCCATGCTCAGCTGAACTCTCAACAAATTGTAAGCCCTCGTGTGACTGAGTACTGATCCGTTTAAAAAAAACAGATCATGTTCAGGAATATTTAGTGCACGGTAGCTGTAGTAGGTTGGTTATGTGTTGTGAATCTGGAATATGTCATATCTGTTCTAACGAAGGCGCATATTGTTTTGTATTGCATCTGGCAAACCAATACCTTGGACAGTCAGACCAAGTCAGAGCGACCCTCTCCCTCTCTTACAAGAATTTGAACTGTTTCTGCTTCCCGGCCAAATCACTGGCAATTCTTAGACACCCAAGATTCCTAATGCTGGACTCTTAACAGGGGACCATGCCTGTCTCAAAAGGAAGGCTATGGCCACACGTGCATCTTCCTTCAGCTGGGGTTGGGGGGTAGGTGGCATTGAAGCTGCATATGGGGCTCCTTGGTTGTACAGTGGGCCTAATGAGCAAACACAATGCTATTATTTTACATTTGAGCTCCGAATTCACTCAGGTAAGTGCAAGCCTTACTTGCTGTTTAATCAGAGTAGTATTGTGCATCTGTAGTGGAGAGGGGAGGAGAAACTCAGTGGCTATGAGCAGGAGTTGTCAGAAGGATCAGTTTGTGGGCAGCGGTATTGACCTTTTGGGCTCTGTAGCCTGAGTTGGTGCTGAAGCATAGCTCGTGCAGAACATTGCATTCGCATTTTAAATAAACAAAGTACCATGGGTTTGGGTTGGGTTTCTTTTTGTGTTGCACAGGGAAAGCAAAATAATAACACTCTTGAAGAAACAGTGACAGCACAGTATGTTCCTTTCTTAGAATCCTGAACAATGTTACCCAGTAACCTAAAAGTAAAAGGTCAGGGAGATTTTTAACTCCCTTTTCACTGAAAATTTTAACTAAAAAAACCAAGTTGAAATTGTGGTTTTTCTCTTGGGTTACTTTGACCACCAGCATTAAAAGTAAATTCCTTAAATTTTAAAGTAGGAAGACTGTTTTTCCTCTGTGCACTATATAAAATGTAGAGCTACCTGTAAGAGAAAAAGCAGGAGCTGGATTGCATAGCATTTTAAAAATAAATTCTCTTGTGAGTCCAGCTGTCCTTGATCAATAACAGAAGAGTGGAAAAGATTTAAGCAGTGGGCTTCAGCTTCAGGAGAGAGGCGCTTTATTCCCCGTTCTGACATAGTAGATGCTTAACAAGTGTTAAGGGAACAGTAATCCCCCCTAGCTCATCGTTGCCTAAAATTCATCTCACTGTTGATTCAACTCTATTGTCCTGGGAATGGATAGAGGAAAGCTACCAAAGGGGACTTCTCACTGTGAAAACCAGCCTTCTTTAGAAGTATCTTTATGCATAAATCCTAGGAATTGGGGGTATTTCAGTCCCTGGGTGAGAAGGTACACTCTGGCTATCTCATGACTGTATTATTGAGGCATATGGACAGGAGCAGGGTTTTGGTGAGCACCTTGAGGACACTACATAAACCCTGCGGAATTACAGCTACTGTCTACTGTCAGGCCCCCGGCACATCTCCCCCCTACTTGCCCTCCGCTGGGCTTGGCAGCCTAGGCTCAGGGCCAGCATAGGTAATGGTGTGGGTGTCCAGCCTTGAAGAGAGCTTTTTGGGAAAGCTGTGTTAGGGAGCCTCAGCAGAGCTCCCCCCAGCAATGACTCTGCTAATAAGCCTCAGCGTGGACTCACTTCACCTTCCACTCACTGTTTTTTACGATGAGGTTCTTGT
This sequence comes from Sagittarius serpentarius, assembly GCA_034782735.1. Taxonomy (NCBI): domain Eukaryota; kingdom Metazoa; phylum Chordata; class Aves; order Accipitriformes; family Sagittariidae; genus Sagittarius; species Sagittarius serpentarius. The sequence continues at coordinate 27,646,896 of JAVKLA010000014.1, read as the reverse complement.
CCTCATTCCCTGCCTATACTAAGTTGTCGCAGCATTGAAAGTGTTCTTTATGGAACACCCATGTTCTGCTTGTCTGCCATTGGAATATTGACTTCACTTATTAAACAGCAATGGCCAATTTAACATTAATTCAGGTAGTACATTCATTAGTCATGGTACTGTACCAAACAGTCTGAATCCCGGTGTTAAATGTTCAAGTCTGCTTGTTTACAGCCTAGTTGTGGCAGCACAGTGCTCTGAAGTAAGAAATTGGTAGAGGACTTTTGCTTTGCTGTAGTGGGGAAGACTTTCCTCATGATTCCAAAGCAAATGGCTGTTTGGTCCTGCTGTAGCCTAGAAGTGAGGTGGACGCAGAAGATCTCGGGAACTGGAATTTCATTTCTAGCTAATGAGTGGCCAGTGCATATGCAGCAAGGAGAGAGTGAGCATGTTTCTCACCTTGATTCAGGTACTGTTCTTATACCCCTAGGTGGCGTATCAAGAGCCTTTCCACATTCGTGGTGGGAAAAGAGAGAAAGGAGTTTAGAAATGTCTGTTCTCTATATCTGTGCAGTCATTGGACTTCTGCCATAATCATTAGAAGTGACAATTATTGCCATTTGTGATGAAGATTTCTATGTGATGGCTTTTGAACATAGGTTGTTTACTTATTTTGTTTAAGCCATTAAGCAGTTATCAGAAAGGTGACCTTCAGGTTCTGCATACATAAGCCAGACTTGAATAAACACTTTTCACAAAAGCATTGAATGTAAACCTTTTTTTTTCCCCCTTCTTTCTTTTTTCTTCCAAATAGGTATATATAAATTGTCTTGAAACCACTTTAATTGATGTAGCTGATATTTTGGCAAGGATTGCAGCTGTAGAAGATGGTCTTTCTCTTCTTCTTTATGGACAAAATGAAAAAACTGCCAAAGAGGATAGGTAAGAGTGCCTTAATGAATGGCATTAGTGAGTACTTTAATGAATTACATTAGTCTTACGAGACTCATTTTCTCCTTTTTCATTTATCTATAATGTGATATGTTTTGTTTGTTTGGAGTAAAATATCTGATTATCAAGTATAGTAGTAAGTGGTTTAGAGAATGTATTAGAGAGACGCTATGTGTACAACCAGGTGAAAGGACAATTTAAATAAATACTTTTTGTTTAGGGAGAGTTCCGTGGCTTACTACTTTTTCTTATTCATGTGAGAGCTTTCGTTTCTCTGAATGTAGTTCCATTATATTCATAGTGCTACTGTTCAGGCCAAAGGCCTCTCTTCTCTGTTTTTTGTTTGTTTGTTTTTAGAATAAATTTTAAAAATGAATCTGATTTATTGGAAGAATAAATTTAGTGTAGCATTCACTTCCCAATACATCTGGTAGAGACAGATCTTGTATCAGAAGCTGATGTTCGTAACACTGTACCTAACTTAGGATCTGTGTGATCCTGTGGGTAGTATATTGTTAGCTGATGCTAAAACTTGAAACAGGGCAGTAAAATTGAGCCTGGCGTTTAAAAATATCTAAGCTGCAGGTTGTGAAAATGTTTAAAATGTACGTCTTCTAAGTGGGGGAATCTCAGAAGTTGCATATGTTTTTAAGGGGGATTGGAAGTAAAAGATAGTATTTTGGAGAAAGAGTTGTCCTTTGCATTGCAAACCTGGAAGACTTCAGGAGATCTCGGATAGGAAGAACAAGACAAATTTTGCCCTGTAGTGATATCCTTAACGCTGATTAAGCAGAAGCTAAAATGATTGTCTTGTTACCCTTCCCAACTGGACTACTGTAAAACACAGTCTGTGTAGTTCATGGCCACGTCGGCTGGATGGAAGACAATGGATGCATTTTTGCTTTATGTAGACCCATAGCCACAGTAAAATCACTTGCTGTACATTTCTTTTTTTCTGACTGGTGTTAAAAGTTATAATATAGTTGGCCCCTCCATAGTGGCTCCTAAGTTTAGGCAGAGGATTTGTTTCAAGGCTTACTGATGACTACAAAACAAAATTTTAAAAGTTATTTTATTTCTAGTCCTACAGCTGTTCATGTAATTGTTCAGTTTACAAAGAAGCTTCTTCATGACGACATTTCTCTTTTGTCTGGATCCGAGCTTTTGCCAGTTGTTAAAGGAGCTTTCATTTTTGTATGTCGTCAGATGTATAGAACTTGTGAAGGCCTGCAGATGCTAATTCCTTATGGCTTGCATGAATCTATCGGAGAGGCCTGGAAAAAGGTAAATCTTGTATTGGATTAGGAAGATTGGAAAAAAAAAAATCTTACTGTAAGAGGTTCAGCTTATGTAATAGTTGTTCTTTGTTTCAGGTTGCTTATGTTTAAGTAGTGAGATAATGCTTGGAATTGTTCTAAAAATTAAGTTCTACTTTTCAAATTTTCCTTCTGTATGTGAACCTAGCAGAAGCTTAATTTGAGACTTCTGTGCCTTAAGATTAAACCAGGAACTCTCAAGATGCTTTGACAGACCTGTCATTCATTGTCCTCGATACTAGAAGTCACTTGATGTCATGATAGCCAGTGTCCACCACAGATCTTGTCTTCACTCCTGGTTTGCAATATTTTGAAAGGAAAGACTCTTGAGATGCGGTCTTAGTAATTTTTAGATTAAACTAGTTTGTTTTGCTGGAAGTTATGGAGGAAAAAGAGTACATTCCAAATATTTGACTTAAATACTTAGATGCCATTGAAATATTCTCAAGAGACCATAATGAGAAGTCAGGAACCTGTGTGCTTGGATATCTTATGAAGCATAGATGCTGTAGTTCAACTTCAGTTTGATTGCGAGCCTAATGCTTTTTCTGCATGAAAGACCTTGGGTCCAACACTTTGGTGTGTTCTGCTTTGTTACAAATTTACGGAACAAGGTATATGGATCTCTACTTTATTCACTAAACTTTTCTATTTTCAGTGTTCCGGTAGCCATATGCAATGTGAAAATTCTCATCTACTATAAAAATTTGGTTAAGATGGAAAAATGACAGCAGATGCTGCAAGAGCAGTTTTAAGTAAAATTCAAACAAACATTTGAATCATTAAAATAATATCTGCAGCATTTAGGTAAGGGTAGCATACTAAGCTTCAACTTTGGCTCCAGCTAAACTGAAAGCATATTTAAACTATAGGTATTAGAACTCTTAGTGGGAAACCAAAATTTAGCTGTGGTGTTTCACTTTATACTGAAAAATGGAGTCATCTCTTTTTTTCCTCCAGTGATTGTAAAATATTTTCTTAGAGAAGAATCAGACCAAGCTGGAAGAAAAAATAGGCTAAAAGACTAAAGATTTTTTTTTTTTGAAGTGAGGAAGTGGGGAGAGAGATTTAATGCAAGTGAAAGGGAATGAACAGCTATTTTTCCTGTTAAATGCTATATGCTTTTATTACGATTAGAAATTTAAAAAATACAGTCACAATGTAAACTGAGGCAGAAGATACTAGAAAGGCAGAACACGAATAGAAGAGAGACTTAAATCACCAGCTTGACGGTATTTCTCCTTGCTTTTTATGTATGAATATTATCATGAAAGCATACATTTTGATTGAAAACAAAATATATTATTACTTAAAATCATATCACAGTAAACTTTTTCTCATCAAAGAATGTTGGTTTTGAAACTTACGATCTTCCTTGCATTGAGAACTGTAGGATTTTATTGAATTAAGGAGTTTAGCTCACTTGAATTGTGCTGTAATTTACATAACTCAACAATCTGTCTTTTTGTGCTTTCCTGTTGTGTAACTAGTCAGTCTTACTTGAACTGACCTGTTACCCTATTTAATGTTTATCACAGGCAGACTGTTCTATGCTTTTGATGGGCATTTCCAGTTATTTGCTCTAAAGCACCACAGCATTTACACATGCACAAAAGACTTCTTTACGCATTAAAATCCTTTATTATGGTATAGAACACCATTTAGATAAATGTTTTGACACGTATAGTATAAGTAAGTTGAATGTGTCGAATTTAAGAAAAAAAAATCATGAAACATTTATCTGACAAAATGCTGTTTCTTCACGTCACTTTGGAGGTCAAATTGAGACTTAAGTGGAATCTACATATTTAGGACTTCAGGAATTGACAAGTTAGTACAGGAAAGTCACATTTTCAACTCTGCCATCTTGATTACTTTTAAAATTACTTTCTGTCATTGTTCAGTTTTAAAACATCTGCAGTTTATAAAATATTCTACCATTTATAGTGTAGCAAAAATGATAGAATTTGGTGGACTCAATCCAAGCAGTAGTGACAATTTTTTTTAACGGATAGACTGGTAATTTGTTTCCCTCCTTTTTACATGTCTCCTGGGGTTTTAAGACTGATGGAGAAACAATTTTTTTCTTGGCAAATTCTGCTGGAATTCTGGGACAGAATTTGTACAGATGATAATAAAAGGGGAACTTAAACTAGCCAGTTGTCCTGGATATATTAATAGAGGAATCTTTTGTTGATTTATTAGATCCCATTTATAAGAGAGTGAATTAATGACTACTCACTTTCATTTGAATTGTGTAATTTGCTTTTTATCCCTTGAAACATAAAAAACCATAAATGATTTATCTTAAATATAGTTTTTCACACCAATTATTTTCAAATATAATATAAATTAGAAACTCCATCAATTATAAAGATATGTATATATATTTATCTGTATCCGTAGCTCTAATTATATCCTTACCAATACAGATAAATTTATATAGTTAATAAATAAAAATTGGCAGAATTACTTAATAAATTTGGTATTGTCATTGACCCCAGAGGCTGTTGTTTGCATTACCTGTGATAGAAGTGGAGTAAAGAGTTGATTTCTCTTTTTTTTTTTTAATGCCAATTTTTGCTTTGGGAGTCTTCAGTTAAAAAGTAAAAAGAGGGTTTTTTATTTTAAGAATTCTAATAAAGAATTAAAAAATGTACTAGCTTTTAAAATAGTTTATACCCAAGGAAGAAACAAAAAAATAAGCTTTTTCTGGAATAAAAAAATGTAGTGGAATAGTGTATTCTGTGCCAAAGGCTAGACTACAACCTGATTGCTGGGGTTTTTTGGGTTTTGGGGTGTGGTTGGTTTTTTTTATTTTTTTAATATATAACAATAGAACGAGCATGATCTGGAGTTTAAAAATGGTGTAAATAAACAGTCAGGAGGTATTTATTTATTTTTTATTTCAGACGAGTATGCTTTCAGAAAGAGTACCCACTCCTGTAACTGGTGTGGACTCGACCTCATCAACAAGCCTAGAGTCAAAAAACATGTAAGTTTATGCTTAATTTATGCATGTGCACAAGTATGAACACAGACTGCTACTTTATCCGCAATTGAGGCACCTTATAACCCTGTGTCTTTTTGCCAAAAGCATAGTGGTAGGTAGAGGGAGTGAAATCATCCTAGCATAGGTCTCAGTAGAGTTACAGAATTGTTCTTGACCTGTCAGGACTTTCTTGGCTTACAGAGTCGTGTCTAATCTACGTAAAATTGACTTACAGTTGATTCTCTCTGACTACGTAAATTGGTTTGAGGAAAATGTGAATTAGAAAGCATAAAACAAAATAGCTGTCAGGGTTTATCTTATGGCTTTGATCTGGTGTTAATTTAAAATGCTGTTCTGCTGAATGGTATCTACACCTTCAGAATATCATGTAGCAATATTGGCAGCGTTCTGGCTGAAAGCCTGATACATGTTAAGTGAAAGGCATCCTTCGTTTTATACTAAAACTTAATGTCCCTTTATAGAAGTTTGTATGCATTAACATGAGAAATACACAAATATTTGTGAGCCTGAAAATTCAGGGTGATGTTGGTGTTACTGCAGAACCTAGTTAATTAAGTAGACTCTTGTTTATACTTTACCTTAGATTTCATGTATAATTTGCAAGGATACCTCAACAGTTATTACTCTAGTCTGTGTTGGTGGCAGTGAACTGGTTATAGCAATTTAAGTCTAGTGGTGAAAAAAAATCTAGGGATGCAGAGCTCTGACTGGGGAGGCTGTTACTTATCACTACCATTGGCATAAGCTACAATTTCCTCCTAGCATATAGGTTTTTCATTTAACCATGGAACAAGACATGCTGATATATTTCTGGGCGAAAGTTTTGCTTCTGAACATGACATGGCAGGGATTCTGCAGGAGAAGTGATTAAAGTTTGGGGTAATGGTTGACTGCTACAAGAAAAGCTGTATGCTGCTTGCTGGTGATAGGAGTCAAAAATGAGAAATGAGAACTAGAGATGAGAGTCCAGTAAGCAAATGCTTTTAAAGAAGAATCACAAAAGTCTACTGATACCTGCAGGGATGGTACCTAGTTAAAGGTGATGTAACTGCTTCACTTTTCTTTTTAGGGTGTAGAATATTTTGTAGGGCAGAGGTTATCATGATACTTTCTTCTTGCAATTGCTGTTCTTCCTGCCATGTCTGTAGAAAATATTTTCCATTTATTGCTGTTAGTACATGAAGCTATTGTCTGTCTATATATCACCTTATTTTTGTAATTTTGTACTAACTTCAAGCAGGAGCCTTAATATCCTCAAATCTGAGGGTTTTTATTTATTTGTCATAGTGTTTTTACATTGGTGAGAAATGCTGTGCCTGCTTTGCCAATTTGTAACTGCCACATTAGTCCCTTAAGACTTGTCTAGAGTCAGGTAGTTAAGTCATAAGTACATTTAAGGATGGCATAGGTCTTTTGGGTTCCCCATTACATCATCTTTCTGTTCTGTGTTCCTACCTAACCTTAGTTTTGCCAGGATGAGTTTGAATGTTTGTACAAAGTACAGTCTGACACATATTATAACTTTTCCAAATGTTTGGGTTTGTTTTTTTGAACCAGCATAAACATACAGAGTAAGCATAGTGAATGTTGAGTGAAAGTCCAGTGAATTGAAGTAGTGTTGTTTTTCGAAGTTAGAAATTGTAGTTTTTGTTTTTTCCCATGCTTTTTTTACATATCTTTTAAAATCATTATTTTGCTACTCTTGCAGTTTGTTATGGGAAGAGACTTTGTTAGATGCCTTGCTAAATTTTTCTGTCACACCCAAAGGACTATTTCTGCTTCACAGTACAGGTGCCGTGAATGACTGTGTGAACTTTATGTTCAGCAGTTTATCAAAAAAACTCCAGGTAAGCATTACAGAGTCTGTACAGTTTTTCTTTCTTTTAATAATTATAATAAGATAAAGAAGAAAGAAAATAATAAGAAAATAAATCCAGAAACCATTTTGTCACTTAATTTTTGCAAAAATGAGTTTAAAGTGTACCTTATCTTTGATATTGGTGCCACACTGATTTAAGTTTGTTGGATGTTACTTATCTTCAGAATGTCAGGCATGTATTTATTTTTTCTGACTTTTTAACTATAAAGTTTGAAATGCTAGGAAAAATATTTTTTCTCTTTTTCTTCTGAGTGCAAATTTTTCTAGACCAGGTTGGTAGGTGGTATTGAAATCTAGATATGCTAGACAATACTTGAAATGTAACCAAAAATCATATAATGTGCCTTTTGGGATTAAAAACAATAAAGCTACAGACATCCTATTGAATGTGTGCAAAAACCATTATAATACTAACGTTTTTATTCTCTGGTGATGTTGCATGTCTCAACCATAGTATTTTGCATGTAAATTTTGATAATATACTTGATAAAGATGTTTGGTTTGGAATTTGACCCTGGTAAGTCTTTAGAGGGTATCGTCTAATAACTGGTCAAGTCAACCATACAGTGGATTAAATTCTGTAAACAAGTATAGGAAAGATTAATATTAAAGAGATCATTTGAGAGTTTCATGCCCATGTGAATAACTGACACTGTACTTTTATGTTTGTTACTAACAGACAAATGAATATGAAGAGTTTGGTAATAGAGTGATTGTTACACAAATGGCAACAACACCAACAGGTGCAGTAGCTCTACAGAGTTCAGGTAAATTGAGGAATGATGTTACTATGAATAGTTACATGCTGTAGTCTTGCATGCTAGAAAAAGATGGTGAGAAAGATGTTGAAAAAGATCAACTGAGTGGAATAATTACATAGTATTAGCAAAGACTGCTTAAATGTCTATTGATTTCTTCTTGATGTAAATTTATTCTTTCCAACTTTTAAGTCATTCACTTACCTTGATGCAGGATTTTGTTTTGGTGGGTTGTTTTTTGTTTTGTTCCCCCCCCAGCCCTTAAATGATGCAAAATCTTTACTTCATTGGTTTGGATTTCCAGAAATTTCCTGTACGTGCTTGAAGACATTTATATCTGTTAAAAAAAAAAAAAAGTTGCTAACAATTTGCAAGTGCTTCTTATTGATCTACAGGTTAGAATTAATAACTTGATTTCTGTCATTTGTATGTACTTTTTCATGGTTACTGACTGTTCAAAGAGTGAGAAGCTGCAAAGGTCTGAATGTCATTGGCGCTCTGATACAATAGTGAGATGGAATTGAGATTATCTGAATTGTCAGTTCTTCTCGTATGTCAACCCATACCACAAAGTCCCTTCAGATTCATTCTCAGATTAACTCCACTGTTGCTATACCACTCAGCGGTCTAGGTAGTCATTATGTTAAAACTAGAATCTTATCAATAAAGTAAAACTACTGTCTTAAATTGCTAAGGAAACCCATGAGGTACAAAAGTTGCAAAGACTCTCTCTGAGTATCTAGAAGTGACTGGTGTGTAATTAAAATGACTTAACTGAAGGACTGTCAGAATGGCAGGCAAATTCTGCCAGCCAAGGAAACCGATTGTTAGATGCTTATTATTTATGCCTCTGGGATCTTTCAGAAAGCAGGGAGCAGATCTGCTTGAGGAGTAACCCATGTGTCCTGTTTAAGGTTCTCAGCCAAGTTGCTTCTTACGGCCCTTAGCGTCAAAGACAAATGGTAGACCAAAAATAACCAGCACTGATTTTTCAACCCTGAGAGGAGGTTGTGTAGTGTACGTAAAGTTTGTATTGAGCCTATAACTTACATTTGGAGATTTCAGAGCTAGATGGCTATCCTTCCTCTTCTGTTTTAATATTTAACATATTAAATTCAGCTAGAAGTGCTTCTCTTAAAAAGACTTTTTTCAGTCCTTAACTTTTCATTGTGATATGTTTTCATTTATTAATGAGTTATAGTAAGTCTATATTTTTAAAACCACAGAGCCAATCCTAGCTAAGCCTTGATCTGTAGCAGTTAACTTCTTAAAGAAGGTCAGCAGCTCATTTAAATGGAAGATATTTAAATATCATCCTACTCTAGTATAGTAGTCTTTGCAAACTCTTGCTGTAGAACTGAGATTGAATATAAGCAGACCACTGTAGAAAGGTAGTTTGACTAAAGGATTAAGAAGAGCAGGGAGAGAACCATCAGGCAGTCTGCCTTGTGAAACTTCAGTCCACATTGTAGAGAATTTTAGGAATCTGAGTTAGAACTGTGGTGTAAAATGATTTTTAATATTAAAGTGGGTTTTTTGGGTATTCTTGCCATTCTCACAATTAGAACAAACATCTGTTTTAGGCTTTATAAAGGCACTTGTAACTGATTTATGGGCTCTTTTGGAGTGTGGAAAAGATGATTTGAGGATAACCCAACCCAAATCTACTCCAGTTGACCCTATTGACCAAAACTGTCAGAAGGTGAGAAATTACTTAATCTTCTGTGTTGGCATGGGAAAGAGTGATGTATTTCAGACAGGGTGATGCATACCTTTCTGTAAATTTTTACTGCAACTATACCTGCTTCTTGGCACTTGGGGCAAAATTAGTGTAATAAATTAGTCAAATGATGACTGATTGAAAGGATTCTTGTGTTGCACGGCAGGTCACAATGCCAAGGATCCATGAAAGTCAATATAAAATAATAAATAACAGTCATGACAAAAGTGAAAGTCTTAAAATACTGGCCATCAGTTCATGTCTCTGATTATTTTAGTAAGATCAGGGAGAGTGATGGGGTTTTCAATATGCTGTGTCTCTAGAATCATGTGGTAATGAAAATACTGTAATTTTCAAAATTGCTCGTACAATTTAATAGATAATACATATTTCACAGACACTGCTGCCCTTTTAGATTATATAGACACGTGCCAGGGTTTGCAGTCTTATTTTCAGCAGCTCTATTTATGTCAAGTTCAGCCTACAAAGAAGGATAAAACCAAACTTAAACAGCAATTTTTTTTTTTTCATGTTTCCTTGGTTGCACTTAACTGCTTAATATTCCCTTTTGTCCCTCCTTTTTTCCTTTCTCTAGTCTTTTCTGTCTCTGATAAACTTGCTCACTTACCCTGCAGTTTTTGAGCTCCTGAGTAAACAAGACATACCAAATAAACCACTGTATTCACTTCGCGAAGTACCTACAGGTATTATTGTAAGTATAGTTTTTATTTTGAAAGAAAAATAAATACTTCTGTGAAGATGTTTTTCCTGAGAAAATGTTACTGTAAGGATAAGTTTTTTCTTCTTACTGAAAGATTTTGAAATTTTCTGCATTTTGTATTATATACAGCATGAGGGCAGTATATGCACATACCACTTCATGTTAACCTAAATTTTCATTTTGAAATCCTAAAGATAGTATAAAATTTGATACCTACTTTAAAGATCATCTTTCCTGGCTTGTGTTAGAATTGTGTTTTTCTATGGAAAAAAAAGTGACATACATAAACACCTTTGTATGTGCATGCAGTTACATACTGGAAAATATTATATTTGTATTATTTTATATAATATTGCTCTATCACACTATCTACGGATTTAAACAAAAAATTAAAAAAAAAAGAAAATCAAAAAACCTCAGGCTTTCTTAATAGCACAAATGATTCATACACAGGAAAAAATCTCTAATTGGAAAGTTACTGATAAAGACATATTTTAGTCCTAAGAAAAATAGTATCACCGTGTCTGTATTTAGTATTATTTTGTATTAGTTCATCCAACTGCAGTCCATTAGGGTTTTTTTCATCAACAAAGGACAGGCAAATTTAATCTGTGACCTTGAGTGGCAGTTAGATACTTTTTTTTCTAATGAGCTAGCGCTTTGAATTGCTGTTGTGTTAGTGTTCGTTTAGCACAAGCTCTGGATTGGTGATAGTGTAAGTTGTTTAGACAGAGTATATCTTAATAGTGTACGTCATGCTTGGAAGGGATTTTTGTAGTTCTTTTTTTTGTGATACTGTTTTGATGATTTCAGGAGGAAATGGGATGATAAATTTCACTTTTCCAGTCTGCTCAGTGTTGGTGTGTCCACCAATGGGTAGTTCTGTTCAGTCATCAAGTTTTCTGAGGCGCTGGGAGCAGGGGAGATAGATGTTATGTTGAAGGTCATACATATTTGAGAGCTTTCAGATTGGGGTAGGTCTTAATGATTTTTGTGACTTTTGAAAGCCTGTGTTGGTTTGGCTTTTGAGGCACTTCAATGTTTTGATGGCATTCTCTAGGTTTCCAGAAACAGCAATACTGATACAATTGTTCAAAGTTCCCTGAACAGCTACAGATGTTTTGGAGGGGGTTTGTCTCACTTAACTACTGTGCAGCGGTGGGTTTTTTAAGCCTAAACTAGACATCCAAGATGATGTGGTTAACAGAAGGGACATAGTTCATCTGATGTTAATTTAACGTGTAATGGCTAAGTCTAAGCACTCGGAAAACTTCTGGGGTTAAGCAGACATACAGGTTTGTTACAACCATGTTTTCGGGCAGTGATTGCAGAAAGCTAAAGATAAAAGATTTGACCAGCTGTAACTATGGTTAGAAAGCAAAGTAAAAGCAATTCCGGTGCCACTAGGAGATTTGGTTAGAAGACCTAATTGCTTTGTATACTTTGGTTTTCTGTATTTCTGAAACATGTCACATTGCCACAGAATCTGACTTTTAATATTTATGCGGAACTATATTTGATAATGCACAGAACTTAATCATCTTTACATGCCCTTTATTTCTTAAATACAGAGGTTTTAAATGTGTGTTTTCCTCCTTTGTATTTTTGGCTAACTAATTGCATCATTGACTGAACAGATTATCAGTTGGGCTTTCACTACTTTTAACTGTTGACTAATCAGGTTTTCAGGTTTTTGTTTTCTGCCCTTAGGAAAATTTTTCTTAATACATGTCAGATTTTTTTTTACTCTGTTTGCCATATAAAAATATTTTAGAAAATGGAGCAGATGAATCAGGGTCCTGCTGCCTGCATCCACTCTTCCTTTGAGAACTTCTACAGTACACATATGCGAGGGAATCTAGCTTGGAAGGTACCCTCCAGATCTGTAGCTTTGAAAGTCGCTTTGAAAGTCATGTTAAAGCAGGTTAAATTCTTTCTTCCCCACCCCGCAGTGATCGTGGAGAATCTTATGTTTAGATGGTGTATCTTATACCTGTAGTATTTAAGCTATGCTCTGTAGCTGAGCTGTGCAGATCTATCTGCACATTTTTCTGTTTAGACCTTGCGTTGGACCTAGTTTTTTTATCTTCCTTCCTAATATCCCCGATCAGAGCTTGGTCTGCTTTCTCAGTAGTCCTCTCTCTGTGCCTGCGCTTTCTACTCTTTTGCACTCTCCAAGCTTTGATGTATAGATGAGAGAATGAGGTTGTTGCCAGAGAAGTATCCTTTGGCATTTAACTCTTTGTACATGCAAATATCTAGAAAGCCTTAAACCCTAAACAAATCAATTGCTTGCATTACTGATTTTATGAAACAGCCTTCAGGTCTGAGTTGAATTGGTTTATTGTGAAGTTTATTGTGAACATACTATGTGGAAAAAGTACGTTCTTCACAGCTGTCTCCTCTACCACCAAAAAAAATCTAACAGGGAAAACATGGTTTCACTGTATTTTAAATAAGAATGAATTTTATGAAGACAGTTTACTTTGAGAAGTTCTAGGTTTTTTTTCTACTAGGAGTTTTACTTGTGTTTACTTTTCTCTCTGTTGAAAACCAGAGCTTTGGTTGATTCATGAAAGTATGAATCCTAACTCTTCTCTCGTATCCTATTGAAATGACTCATTGATCTAACCAGTTGAATAATAACTCCCTTTGCTGTCTCTGAAACTATACTTCTTAAACATGGAGAAAATAAAAGTTTGGGTTTAATCCAGATTAAATAAAGCCCATGGGGACTTTGCAGTTTGTTTCTTCTGACCATAGCACAGCAATCTGTCTCTGAGACGATAACATCAGTGAATGTTTTTATGCATTTCTTAGTCTTTTAATTAAAGTATTTCTTCAGAAGCAGTTTGGATATGCAGTGAACCAGAGGGGAAGATAATTAGGTTGGATTTGTGGAAGAAGTGGGAAGCAGCCACAGGTCATTGTCTATTACATGAGATGCTGTAGGATGAAAGAGCCAAACCTTGCTACAGTGAGAAAAAATGGCTGTGTTTTGAAGCATGTAGTACTAACCAGTGTTAGGAAGGGTATTACACTAAAGGATTTACTGTTCTTTTCATCAAAATAGATGTATACGCATTTCAAACATACAAAAAACAGTTGAACATTTTTGATTCAATACTAAATAAGAAGTAGGACACTTGATATGCTAGGTTCTTTTTGTATGTTTAGTGATTTATTTTTTTTAACTGAGATTTTCTTTTTTCCCCCTCAACCTTCTGTATGGTTTCTTTTTGCCATTGACTTTTATGGTGGAAAGCACCTCTTCTTACAGAAATAATGTCAATGTGTGTTTTAGTAATAGGTTTCATTTTATAGTAAACATCCATATGAAACTATTATGTACCTAAAATATAATACATGCGTGTTTTACATTTGTCTTCCTTTGACAGGATATCATTGACAGGCTTATAATTTTGAATTCAGAAGCTAAAATTCATTCATTATTCAGTTATGAACAATCACATATCTTTGGTCTGAGGTAAGATGCTCGTTTTTTATTCTCTGGTCACATTAACTAAATAGGATGTAACATGCTTGGATGTGTTGCTTCTGATAAGATAACATTGGTTTTTGTTATGCATGAAGGTGAAATTCCCCCTTTTTTTTGAACATAAGAAGATTAAATGAAAAATGACCTACAAAATGAGAATAGCAATGAATCTAATCTTATTACCTGTAAATGGATATATTGTAATATGATAAGCAGTAATAGAAATTGCATGTTGTTATTTTGCCTAGTTGATTGAAAAGAATGTGGTACATCTACTGTAGTGCATAAAACAAAAATCGTACCAAAATACTAAAATAAACAAAGTTCTTTTTACCATGTTTATATCAGAGTTTGGTTTATCTAGTCTCCCTGTACTTAGAACTATTTTTTAAAGTATGAGTTTAATTATCACCATTTCACCAAAACTTATTTTGCAAAGGAGAGTACCATCTGATCCCAAATATTTCTAGAACGTGAAGGAACACTTAAAATACACTCACACTGTCATGCTCATATTTTGTAATATTAAGTGCTTTATAATATTTTAACACAGAAATCAGTATCTGCATTTTTTCTGTTTTCCAAAGTTGTATATATCAATCCCTGCATTCACAGTTTTGTTATTGACATATTTTGTGCAATTGAAATAAAAGATCTGCTGGATTGTACTTCATAGTATGGAAAACTTTGATAACCTTGCTTGGGCAAGATATGCCCAGTTGATTAAGTACTGCAACGTTAGCTTTCTGCAGCTGTATTTGTACTTTGATATACAGTAAAATTATTTCATACTATGTATGAATAACCATAAGATAGAGTATAATTTGCTGATAAGGCTGAACATGGAGGAGATGAACAGGCGGAATTTGGCGTTGGGAGGTACATGATTTTGTTATATAAATTGGAAGTTGTAAATGCTGCTTTGGTGGAAATCACTAATTGGGTAGGAGTGAAAAGTCCTAAGATGAAATTTCAAAAAATAAGGTATTATTCATTTAGGATTATATTGACTCTGTAAAAAGCTTGACAGAACTCCCATTGATTTAATTAGGTATAAGGGAAAGTGAAATGTTTTACAGTTTAAAATAATATTTTGCTTTTAGATTGTGTTCTACCTTTATAAGGTAAAAGAACAGATTTTTCCTACAATGACATTAGGAACCCTTGTAAGGCATAGGAAAAATGAATTATTCAATCTGATTGCATAAGCGGTTGATTCCCATGCGGTGAGACAGAGACTGGTACACAAATACACAGATCATGTGTTGAAGTTGTGTTGAATGCTTGCAATATTTTTAACAAGGCCTATACCCTGTTAAGCAACAGAACTACCCAGATGTACACATATGAGCAATGTAACAAGCTCATCTGTAATCATGTAAAAGAAGCTATATTGTTACACACATAAGATGAGCTTTAGAGTTCGCTGTGGTAATGAAATTTTCTGCTGGACACTGACAAAGTCAAAAGCCAAGTGAAAATCCAGTCAAACTGCCAGATTTCAGAAAAGATTAAGTAGTATTTTCAGTGTGGCAGCCTACTCATAAAAGTGGTAGATACTGTAATAATTAAGTAGTAATCAGATAAAGGAAAGATTTTTTAAAAAATATTTAAATATCATTTTCAGTAGAGGCTTTGTGTTCTGCAGGGACTTTTGGAATCTCGGTGATACCTAGGACTTCATGTTTAACTTCCATTTTTTTAACAGATTCAGTCGTTTTTTGTTTTGTTTTGTTTTGTTTTAATTGTTCAAAAGCCCTGTTCCCTTCCCCCCTGCCTTTCTTTGCTTTTCCTGTAAAACAAAGGAAGATACAATTCTAGGGATTTTAATATGGGCCTGTGTATACCACAGATAATGTAAGAGTGTGTTTTCTTACTGCTTAAATTGCTTTTCACGAGCATGTGGGGCTTGTTATACAAATGTTTTTTGCAAATAATAGAGAATTGGCACGTATAAGTCTTTTATTAGGACTAATTCAACTGCCTGCACAAAGAGAATTTTTATTCTTACATAGTTACTCAGAGTTCCCTATTAAATGATACCAGAATTCTGGATGATTCTGGAATTTGTCATGCTTACTGTATTGTTTACAGGATTGACTTGCAAGAAACCCTAGGCTTTGTTATCTGAATATGAAAGGTATGCAGTTCATTTTAAATACCTTTTGAAACCAAGTTCCGTGAGCTTTTCTGTGAGTGCTGCTGACTGCAGACATCTGTGTTGTGTAAATGGAACCTTGCCTTATGTAGTTGGTTTGCTTCTTGACCAAATTCCATCAAGAATACCAAATTCAGCAGCAGTTAGGTCAAATAATATCAGATACTTAACAGATGTGAGAATTTAGAAAGTTAATTAGAGCAAGAGATCTACATTTCTCTTTGCTGCTGTGTAGACGTAAAATATTTAAATGTTTATGATAACTGCAACATTGAAAAACCGACCAGTTTTGTGAACTAATGATTTTGGTGAAACATTTGTCTAGAAAGTTTTCTTTCTGCTAGGTTGGATACCAATAGTACAGCCAGACCCACATTCTTTTAATGGTTCACAGATCTACACAGCCATATACTTTGTTACTTGTACAGGTGGCTCATCCAGAGCTGCATGCTGAACTTGAGATGTGTTTAACTTACAGGTTACTCTGAGGTCCTGTAACCTGCTTTTATTCCTTAAGAGTTACAAATTTGCTTACTTGAATGTTAAGTAACTTCTGCAATTTAGATGTACATTTTTCTTCATGTGTACACTGTGCTTCAATGACTTAAATTTCTTTTGGTTACTAACTGTGTAACTGCATATAAAACTTAAAATATATAGGTATTTCCACAGTCTGTTTAATCCAAAACACACAGGTGTATCTGTTTCTGGTTTTAATGTTGATATTGCGTTTTCTGGAGGATGATTGCTTCCATTATGAATAAGTATGAATTCTGAATTATTATTTTGAAGCCCAGTCCCGCAGAGGCTTTGCTGTCAACTTTCCTTTTCAAGCTTCCCGCTCTGAGAAGTGGTGTGCCTGCAGTAGAAAACAAAGGGAAAATGTAGGGAAGCTAGATACAGTTTTGCGTAGCCAATATTTCTGAGTCTATAAAGAATGCTCCCTAGAGTGCGTTCATACAGACTAGGTCCTGTGTGATCAAGGTACAGTACTCAGTTCCATGGCAAACTATAGCCTAGTACGAATCTGGTTTTTTTTGTAATTCTTAACTTGGAAGTATCTTGGCCTAGGATTCTTCTTCAGTAGTTTCACAGACACTGATCTGGTATTCCTTTAATTGCAGCTATTGTGTGCTTCGAGGACAAGATTTATTCACTTGGAGGTCCTTTTAAACTAATTTTTAAAAAAAATTGTTGTTATTATTAATTATTAAAGGAAAACTTTAGGCAAGAAGTCGGAGATAATAGAAAAGTGAAAGTATATTGATGGTTCCTAATTTGTGCATGGAAAGATTTTCAAACTGTCAGTTCAGCTTTTGGCTTCAAAGCAGATTTGTACTTATTTAGAATCAGGAAGTCTCTCAATCAGCCAATATTGGTTGTTAAAAGAACACTGAAGGCTATCTCAGCCACTCTTTTGTGCAGACTGAAAATCTGGATGCACAGGAAGTAATGCAAAAATTCTCAATAGTCTTTCTGTTTTAGAAGATTCTGAACTTAAATTGCCATCAAAGCAGAAATCCTAGAGAAAGGAAATTCACAGCAGTACTTAAAGTAGTAAATTTTTAACATATTAATGTTAAATGCACAGAGAATTTTCTTAATTTAATGGTCAGCTTTATTTCTCTGATACAAGTGTACCCATTGATCTTATAAGTTACTGGATGTGCAAAAGAACAATTTTCATAAAGGTGTGACACTGGAGATCTTAACAACCTCCCTTTCAAGGCCAAGCTCTTTGAATGTCTGTGACTTATATTAACAAAGGAATTAAGTAAACAGAGGTAACATACTTTTTCTTTCAGACTGATGTATTATATGGTATCAAGGCAACTTTTGTATTTCAGTACAGTGAATATATCCATGAGTTATGAGTTTTTACAGCCTACCAAGAAAATATATGCATAATATATATGTTTTCAAAGCCTCTGCCTAAAGCATTATTCAGGCATTTACATACTGCTGTTCTCTCTAGTCAGAAACTGACTTTTCTGTGAATGTTAGTGACACTGTGTTTGTTAGCTGGATTAAAGTGTAGAAAAGTACCAAATTTACCTTCGATAACCACCCCCCTGTCCCTAAAAAAGTATCAATGCTCCCCCAAAAATTCAAAGAGACTCCATCAGTGTTAGCTTCCGTATAAAAAAATAGGAGAAACAGTGTTACTAGGAATAGCCATAGACTGCGGGCAGAGGGAGGGGATCAGAGTTCGTCTACAGGCAGCTTTGCAAAAATTCCCCTCATTTAAGAGAGTACTTTTATAACATGTACTGTTCCTGCAATTTTTTTTTCCTTTTAAATGGATATATGCTTATATGGCAGTAATAGGTATCTGAATACCTTAAAGAGGAAAAAACCTTCAACCTTTCCTTTCTTTGGCTATCTTATACAGATATCGAGGGTTTTTTTTTTCTTTTTTTTTTTTTTTTTTTACTTATGAGGTCAGAAGATGTTTTGTATGTACGTACATACATCCCCCTCTACTGCACTCTCATGAGACCCCACCTGCAGTACTGCATTCAGCTCTGAGACCCCAACACAAGAAGGACACGGACCTGTTGGAGCTGGTCCAGAGGAGGGCCACGAAGATGATCAGAGGGCTGGAGCACCTCTCCTACAAAGACAGGCTGAGAGAGCCGGGGTTGTTCAGCCTGGAGAAGAGGTGGCTCCGGGCAGACCTTCTAGCAGCCTTCCAGTACCTAAAGGGGCCTACAGGAAAGCTGGAGAGGGACTTTTTACAAGGGCAAGCAGTGCTAGGACAAGGGGCAATGGCTTTAGACTGAAAGAGGGTAGATTTAGATGAGATGTAAGGAAGAAATTCTTCCCTGTGAGGGCGGTGAGGCCCTGGCACAGGCTGCCCAGCGAGGCTGTGGATGCCCCGTCCCTGACAGTGTCCAAGGCCAGGCTGGATGGGGCTTGGAGCAACCGGGTCTAGCGGAAGGTGTCCCTGCCCATGGCAGGGGGGTTGGAACTAGGTGATCTTTAAGGCCCCTTCTAACCCAAACCATTCTATGATTCTGTGATTAATTTCTCTCAGTCTCTTTATGTAAGACAGCTCAGGCTCTTCCAGAGGCATTTCAGACCCTCAGCCTCTAGGCGAGTGTAAGTCTCAAGACGGAGATAAATTAAATCATCTCAGTGAAAACAAAAACAATAGGACAGGCAGAAACTATAACAAGACTTTCAAGTACCGAGAGGTAGATAAAGTTTCCCAAGATTTTTACAATTCTTACAGAAATGTTTTTAAAAAAAAAAAAAAAAAAAAAACAAAAAAACCAGAAAAACCCTACAGAACTCTTCCTTTTACCAATTCAGAAAATAATAATTTTCCATGAAGAATTACATATTTTACCTATACTAATTATTAAGAACACTTAACTTCAAGTTGCCAGCTGAATTTAAAAAGGAATAAATGTAGGTTGCCTTTTAAATAGCAGGTAGAGCAAATAAGCATCCAAGAAACACCCAAAAGACACAGAAAAACATCGGAAGAAAAAAAAAATTAAGCAACGTGATTTTCCCAAGGGAATGGTCTCACTACAGCAAATTTTTTGCTATTATTCACAAGATTTCAAGAAAACCAAGTTTGTCAGACCAACCATAATGACAGCCTACACTATTTAAGGCATACTATAATAGCTAATGCAGAAAATACTAGAGAAGTTACCATGTGACTAAATAAATCTTCTACATAGAAAATACAGAAAAATGGTAATATTCTATAGATTTAAAAATTATTTGGAAGATTACTACAAACCTCTGTGCCACTCAGTAAACTTTGAACAGGATGAAGCAGGGCATCTATCACTGCATCCGTATATAAACATTCAGCAGCACATCCTGTTTGATCACAAAAAACTTGCAGAATCTCCATAACAAGACTTGCTGGAGAATAATTGTCTGGTGAACACAAGAAGCATTTGTTTATATTTTAACTTACACAAACATATCTATATGGCTTATGTAGATGCTTCCAAATTGTAATTTTGTTAAGCACTGATTTAACACAGTTAGAGGGAAGAAGGAAATGTAAGGGAGGAAAGGAAGAGAAAAATCTGCACAAATAACAGACCTAAATTAAAAATTGCAAAAGAAGTTACCACATGCCTCATTATAATTATATATATTACCATACATTAAAAACATTTACCTGTATGCACTTCCAAAGCTGTCTTTGGGCAACTTGGAGAGTAATAAATAAGCTGAGTAAATAATACCAACAGATCGGTTATGGATATGCTATCTATTAAAAAAAAAAGAAAAAAAAGCACTCTGCAAATTAAAGTGCAACTTTAATTTTACAAATTAAATGGATTTTTTAAATATACATAAACATTGTTTTGCTTTATTGAGGAAAACAACATACGTACAACTCATAAAGCAAAGGACATGCATGTCCCTGGGACTCTACCCAGGTATTACTTGATCAACTTATAAGGCTTGATCTTGCTCCCAATTTAGCCAATTGCAATTTTACCATGTCTTCCATTGAAACAAGCGGCAGCCAAAGTTTGAGAATGCCGAATATAGACGGCTGTAGGAAAAAGCATTACCTTGCTATTAGATTAAGTGAAACAACCGGAAAAGAGACAAGCTGTCAGACAACTCTTCCTCAAGTCTGAAACAAAACCAGCAAACATGTAGCTAAATGCAGGTTGGGAACTATTGCTCCAAGTTTAATGTAATTATATTAATAAATCAGACAATTTGTGAGGAAAGGGTTGCTATCTATGAAGCTGAGAAGGACCCTATTAAGAAGACAGATGGTGAGATTGTTACTTCAGTAGGGGAGAGAGGAAACTCACCATCACCAATGGATCACTGCTTGAATGGTGTTATACAGGCAATCCATAAATGACAAAAGCACTCGATTACTAGATGTTTCTTCCTCACAACTACTCTACACTGGATTTATTAAGTCCCGATCCTCAAACCAGAGGGACAAAGTCACTTCAAAAGACAAGTCTCAGAATTAGTATCCAGTAACGTTTTGAATTCTACACTAAATTAATATAGTAATGTAATGGAACACTACAATTGTTCTCACACACCTGCATTTGCCAACCCTGCACAAGGTATCACCATATGCAGATTTCTCTGGATGTCCAAGGGCTTTTCCACCTCATATCCTCTGTCCTTATTAACACCTCTGTGCCACAGGTATCAACCTTTTCCTCTACCATTGTTTTACCTTAATTATATTAATAGGTTAAGCTCAGAGCAATTGTTTTCAGTTTGCAATTAGCTTGAAATACTGATTTTTGTTTCACACCAGACAAACAGTTTTGGTCCCTGGACAGGTCTCTCTTCCAGCCAATTATGTCAATTGGTTTGACAAAAGGTACTACTCATACCTAGAAAGACTGAATCACTTACACACACACTAATCCAACTCTCCTTCAACATGAAATTAATATATTAAACATAGAGATAGAAGCAATCTATTCAACCACACCCATCAAAGGCTAAAAAACTGTGTTGATGCTCAAAATTACTTATACCATCTTTTAAGAAAAGTTTCCAGGCACAGAATTGCTGAACAGAGTATTGTCCTATAAGGTCCACAATATTGTAGTGGAAACACGTATTAAGTATGGATAAAATGTTGCTCAACAGCTTCCATTTTTGTCAGCCCTCCCCTTACCTTTTTTATTTTTCAGCTGTACTGGAAAGAGATTTCGGCCTTGCTTATAGATCAACAATCTTCCTAAAAGGCACAGTGAATGAACAAAATAGACGTACTGCAATTCTGGTCCAGTGTAAGAAAAGTTCTGCTTATCACCTTTAACAACAAAACCAAAAAATTAGAACGACTCATAGTTTACTCCGCAATACCTAGCTACTACCTGCAATGTACATGGATCATTTTGTATATAAAGACAGACAGCTTAAGTAACTAACCACTGCTATTAGTGTTCTCTCAAAAGTTAGATATACGTATTTTGGGAAGAAAAAGAGCAGATAGAATGTCTTCCTCTTGAGGTACCATGCTCAGAGACCTAGAGAATGTGGATGTATGTGCATATAATGCAAGACAAGCAAAGATACTCACTACAATGCTGCTGGGAGAAGTCATTGACTCTGGAATTTTTATTAACTGCTGCCTTGCAAAATTCAAAATAATCAAGACATTGCTGGACAGCTGCATTAATCTGTGGAAATAAGCACAAAACAATAAAATACCTGGTATTTTACAATAAAGTCATTCCCTCTTGTATCCAAGGACTGTCCTTTAACACAAGAACCTAAATATCCACTTCACTGCAATTACTTCACGTTTTAGTGCTTTAGATGGGCTAACCAACAGAAGGCAAAATTTTACAGGGCTATTAAAACACATTGCCATTACTATTACATTATCATACTACCTGCTCTGTAAGCATTAAGAATATCTATGAAAGACAGTACAGAGAACATGCAAGTATTTTGAGAAGTTAATGGCAATATGTGATTGCCGTGTTGTCATTACTATGGAAGATTTTCATTTTCCACATGTGAAAAACTTTGACTTGAGTACACTTACTAAACTGTAAGTTTGGTTGTTGGGTGCTGTCAGTGCTATTACTGTTCTTTGCAGAAGTGTTGTATCATTATCATAGCATTATCATCTAATCAATGTATATAAAAGTTTAAAAATTAACAGCATGGATTTAGAAATTAATCACAAATATAGCA
Source organism: Sagittarius serpentarius (assembly GCA_034782735.1). NCBI lineage: Eukaryota > Metazoa > Chordata > Aves > Accipitriformes > Sagittariidae > Sagittarius > Sagittarius serpentarius. The sequence continues at coordinate 27,624,227 of JAVKLA010000014.1, read as the reverse complement.
TATGAACAAAGAAGTACATTTAGATTTATTATAGTTTGCAGCTGCTAAGATTTATTCACAAGTGAAAGTAAAATATACAGACATACGTAATGGAAAAAAAAATACTTAATCGGTTGTTTACTCTATGCTTATAAATTAGATGAGACTACCCAGCTCATGGACTTCCTATTATAAACTTTTTGTTGCATGGAACATGCTTTATTCTATGCTCTGTTCTGTGTATACAGATAAACAAGACAAACGTCTTTTATAGTTGGCTGTATCCTTGTCTCCCATCTTAAGATTTTATCAGTTACATATATTTTACACTGTATTTCATTTTACAAAACATAGCCAAACTCCTGTCTATATCAATGGATCTCACATCTATATTAGTCTTACTGAAAACAATGAAACTTCCATCCTAGTGAAGAGATCTGCCCATACAGAATATGTGATAGGATTAACACCTACATCACTGAAGATGTTTTCCCAGTTAGATTTATTTTGCTGACATTTTGAATCCTTAGTGCTTCATATCACAACTTAAAGAACACAATTGCGGTTTTTTAGTCTCTTTCCATCAGTAATCCACATTCAGCATAGAGTTTTTATGATATTTTTTCATGCATTATTTGCTATTTGTATACATTGTCAGAAATAATTCTAAATACGAATGCATCATTAGGAATTAATAAATAACAATCCTAATCAAACACCTGCTATAAAACTTCCAAATTTCCCCTTGCTCAGAGCTGCCACATACCCTTCTTTGCATTTAACCATGATTCATTTAAGCAACGAGAAATTTAAAAAAAATTAAAATCAAAAAGGCTCATCTAGCTAAACAACATGCAACAGCTCCGACAAAAGGGAAAAAGCAAAAAAAAAAAAAAAAAATGCTCAAACAACAACTGCAAATCAAGAACAAGTTCCAAGTACATTTGCCTTGGGAAATACTTACCAAAGATTTATACTTCTTTTCCAAAAGCCTAAGTACCACTGTTCTGCTGTAATACGCATGCTAAAATGACAAAGACAACCTACTGTCAACTTCAAACATGTAAGTATTTTTTAATTAAAAAGTAGAAATCATCTCCAATTCTGTTCTATTAGGGATCCTGTGCATGGTACATATTCAGTGTGTTGAACTCCAGCTTGTATAAACCAGTATTATACTCAACTGAGCTCTTTGTTTGCAGTACATTTAAGATGACAAAAAAAATTAAGTCATTAGAAAAACATGTAGCAGAGCATGCAATAAACATAAAAACAGTAACTACACTGAAATGTTAGACTACGTGTTTTGACATTGCCATGTAAATCCTAAATTAAAAGTTTATACATGATAGGCTGGAAAAAGCTGTAATGTCCACTGGAGGTTAGCAAGTTGGGTGCAGCATATCATATATATAACTGTACTTTCAAGCTCATCACTTTTTCCAGAAAAATATTTGCATCTTTTGATAGCTGTCAGTCAATTATGACAAAGGGACTGAAGTCCCAAAGCACAGTAAGCGCTCAGAAATTTTACAAAAACTAATAACTGAACAGAAATGGAGGGAGAGAGTTGTGTTAAAGGGCAAAGGACATAAATGCCTAAAAAAACCCCAGACTTCCTTAATTACAGTGCTCATTATAGGTTGTTATCAGGTCACAATAGGTCTGTGATACTGTCATAAATCAAACTTTTCAAAATACATGTTATACATAAACAAGTTAGGGAGTTGTTGGGTTGGGGTTTTTTTTGCTTACCATCCACTTTTGAAACCATACTGCTTTGATATCTAGCAGAGCCAGGAAGTAGACTGGACTCAAAAAATCTGGAGAGGCAGGATGATTAGGTTCATGTTTTACTGACAAAAGTGACAAGGTACTGTCCACTACTTCTTCCATGTACCTTATGACACAAACAGGAAAAAATGAACAGAAAATAAAAACCCCTTAAAACTTTCCACCAGTAATACTCAGGAACAAATTTCTGGTAAAACCTCGTTGTTCAGATAAATCATAAATATCAACAACATTATCTTTAACTTGATCTCGTAAGGATATCAGTTCTTGTATTACCATGAACTAATAACAGCATAGATGTATATTCTGCTACATGATAACATATTTTATTACACTTGTTACTTCATAAAACATCCAAATTATTTTTGTTAAAAAGCAATTCAAAAGCTAAGCAAGCCACTTAATATGACCCATGACTACTCCTGTGCAACTTGCCTATTCCACTTTTTCTGCCGTCTATTCTTATTTCCCCCCTTATCACTGACCAGTCACCTATGCATCCTGCAATCAACCTTTTGCTAAAATTATATGCACCTACTTATATGCTGAAAATCATTAAATTAAGAAACAGTGACAGGTTTTTAAAGGTGACATACTTTTCTGGATGACGAATCCAGGAAGATGGAGCTTCCTTTTGGTACTCATTTAAAAGGCGGACCTGAAAACATAATTATTAAAATTTTAAAAATAAATAATTCATGGTGTTTCAGTAATAACAAAAAAGGTATGGAAATTCATTTATACCTTTTTAAGCAAACGATTTATGTCTGTGTTAGATACATCCAGACCAGCTGAAATATGAAGAGAATATTCTCCAGAAAGAAAGTACAACTCCAAGTGTCTTGCTAAAAAAGAAGAAAAAAAAAAAACAAAAACAAACTTCACCTCCATGAAAACAGTGGCAAAACAGGCTGTATTATACAGCTTCATTATACAAGTTAACTGATTTTCAGGAAGTACATGGCTCATGAAGCCTTAAATGTAATTAAATGCACATACCTAAACTTGTATAGACTCCTCTTGTCATATTAAACGGAGAAGAAGAAAACGTTTTTGCATAGAACCTAAGAATTTTCTCCTAAGGGAGAAAAAGCAAGTAATGTATGAAATAGTCACATAACTGTGTATTATTATGGCACAATAATCAATATGTAGTGGCATTATTCTTAACATTAGATATTGCTCAGATATCTCCAAAGATGTGAAGCATATTTTATAAAAACATCGACAGTTTGGGACCACAGAAACCTACAGTCCAAAGGAAATTTTACCTGAATACTTGAACTGAGAGCACCAGTGCAAAGCCTCACTGAGATACAAAGAAACAGATCAGGGAACATTGCTATATTTTTCCATTAACTTTAATGTTTTCATGTTATTAAACGTACCAATGACTTGTAACTAGCACTCTTTCGAAAGAAATTGTAGACCTTCTAAGCTGAAAGAGAGAAATACACAACAGCAGCTGGGGCAACTTTCATATATATTTGATAATCAATTTAAAATCCAAAGAAAATGGAAAAAAAAAAAAAAAAAAGGTTTAATTGGCATAATAGATAATCTAAAAACAGTTTAAGCAGCTGCCGTTTTTTTTCCCTCATCAATGCCTGTGTAATATTACTACGTATCATTTTCTCATCATCATGGAGTATATACCTGACTTAAATAGGAAATATTAGCATGACATGTTTTACAGAAGAGTTTTGTCAATTTTTTTTATGTCCGTTTGCTGAAAGACATTCAAACCTCTTCACTCCCATTAAAAGATATGTAAATGAGTACTCCAGTCACTAAAAATCCTACTGAAATCCTGTGGTAACGCTTTAAACCAAGACCTACTGGAATCATATAAACTCTTTTTGAAGTAAAAGATCTGATACATACACAAATAACAAAACGTCTTAGGACCCTGCTGGACTACTCATAATACACATGCAACTTCTTATTCCTCCTCAGTACTCTTTAGTAAGGCTACACATCCGATAACTAAATACAGAACACCAGCTTACACTGAATGTTGCATCAGGATCAGAGAGAGACATCGTTAGGTGCTTACGCAGATTTGGCCAGCTCTCAGAGTTCAGTATATCAGAGGGAGGGGCAAAGCACAGTGTCTGCAATGCTTCTTGGCGAACCTGAAGTGGTCAAAAAGATAAACACCACAAATGCGTTCACAGCAACTTCTCAAATAAGTAATTTACAATAATTTGGAGGAAGAAAGGAACAGGACCTGGCTGTAAATACTCACCTTCCGCTATATTTTTATGGTAATTCAGACATAACACTACATCACTACATATTTGAAGAAGCAACAAAACCGTTTTATATAGGTTTTCAGTAATGTATGCAAGGATTATGTTCTACTTTCAGCTTGTAATCAAATATTTTGTTATCAGGGAATACAGGAAATACTAAATAACACAAATGTGCCTAGCAGCTTTCTAAAATATCAGTAAAGTGGAAACAGAGTTATTGGACACTATGTTTTACTGCTGAATTTTCATCAGCATTATAATCTAAATAATTTCAAACAACTCATTTTTGTTCTGTTTGTAGACAACTGTCATCTCTAGTAATTTATTTCATATTACTGAAACAAACTGTAGGAAATTTTAACAATATTTAATAGCATCAAACTTTTTACTTCATTTTCTAATAAAACTTGATCACAATACTTATATCAGTTCCCACCTACCATGCCTTTTTCAACTGCCAGACAATCCCAAACAAATCTTACTGAGACAGCACTCTCAAAATGATTTCTCCAAGCTTCAAAAATACCAGCAGCTGGTGCTGATTGGTGGTTAGAGACCCAAATTAGTACTGCTACTGACAAGAAGGCAAGCCTAACTTGGACTTTATATATTCCATCTGGCAGCAGCTTGTTGGCAAACCGGCAGGCACCTCTCTCTTGTGATAGGGGTAACACAAAGGACAACGTAGAAGTTACCAAGAAGGGCAAAGGGCACGTATACAGGAAAATAAGCTTCAGTAACTTTATTTCTCACAGAACAACTTTTTCCAAACTAAAAATGCCCATCTATAGCACATAAACTCCTAACAGAAAAAAAAAAAAAAAAAAAAAGATACTTGCTGCAACACTTAGCTTTTCAACCAGATGGTTATGACCAATGAAATAACACACTGCAGAGCAGCTGCTGCACTGAAGCCAAGACACGTGAACCACCAAAGACAAGATTCCACTTAGGTATATATGAACTCTTATGTACATACAGTCTGTTTTCCAATATGCCATAAACATTCATTTGAATGAACATTTTATTTCTTCTTTTAAACTTACTTCCTTAGGCTGAATAGGGTCAAGCCTTTCTACAAGCAGCTGCAATTGTTCTTGACTCATGAACGTGTAACTCTGTAATACACATTATAAAATGATCATTAGTATATTAAACTGAACAGTAGAAGATTAAAATCATCAGTCTTTGATATCTAATTTACTTTTAATAATTAGGACTTCAACATTTATACTAATTTAACATTAAAGTCAACATTCTAAATGTTTTTTTGCCGTTTGTCCAAAGTTAAATTTACAACAACGAAATTACTGTTACATATTTTGCTTTGCTTTACTTAAGTTCCCTGTATCTTCATAAAATCCCTTTCAAAAATTCATTCAGTAAGTAATATAGCATAGTGCAGTAGTCTGGAAACGAACTGCACATTACTTGGCTCCTAAAGTAAAATCACAGAAAGTTAGATTATGTATTGCTTTTACCATTATTTTATCTTTTCCTATGCAGTACTTGCATAGGTACTTTGGAACATATAGGCATCATATTAATCTCATCTAGGATATGCTGTCTAAAGGTTAGCTAGCTAGTATAAGCTTAGTACTTCAGACTGAAAGAAAGGTAATTAATTAAATTTTAGGATGTATCAAAGATAGAAAGGATTAATCTTTTTCTAGGGCTGTTCTCAATCTCCACTGACAGAAAGTTCACAATTTTGCAGTACCATGCTTATTTGGTAACATAGAGAGAAAACACATTGTACTTGGTTGAATGAGGAGTCACTGTCAGAACAGTTGTCTGTATAATAGCCACTCTGACGTTCGTTCTTTGTCTTACTATCCAGCTCCTTATGACGCATCCGATCTTCTTCGAAGTTGTTAATCAAAGATTCTACCACAACCATCATGACATTCTTCAAGGCATGCATCATTTCTCTGTATCTTCAAAGTAAAGATGATTTTAATATTAAGAGCATAAAAAATCACTAATTAAAAAAATTCATTAAATCATAACTAAGTATGACATAATGCTACTTAGACCCAAACTCACTGAATTTAACAGAAATGAATGAAAAAGAAATGCAAATCCAAAATGAGCAACAAAATATGTATGTACCTTAAATGTTTCAGATAACTATATTTTTAATTTATGATAAAATTCCTTTTTGCCCTTGTAAAACCATTCAATAAAATACCACCAACACAATCCTGTTCTGGTAAGTTCTTAAGAACGAACAATGTGAATCCACCAAAAGGGAGAATCTGTCCCTGAGAAAACAGGCTAGTTGTCATCCTCGTTACTGTTTACGTTTCTTCAAGTTCAACAACCCATTTTTCTTCTGCTATAAGCCTCAAGCAGAACCAATAGAAGAGAACACATTGTCCTGATTCAAGATCTTGAGTACAGGTCATGCACACAAAACAATTTTCTTTCAACAAAACAAGGGTTTTTCTAAGTTACATAAATTGAATAATAAGATCCACAAGGAAGCAATTAAAAATAAAAGCTGCTTCAGAAAGACATCCTATTGTAAAATGTTGATATTTTATTCCAAATTATTTTTTACTTTAAGGCTACTATTACTGATTTTACAGTCACCAAAGATATAAATTACCATACTGTGTATCCTCCTACCTCTCAAATTAAAAATATAAGATACAGACATATCTAGTTCATTGGAGCTTCTACCAACTTTAACAAGCACAAGAACCCTAAAGGTCCTGATCCTCGAAACAAAAAGACACAAACAGTGTAATGTGAAAAACAGTGATTCTAACATCTGGTTTCTAGGTGAAAATAAAAGCCAAGTGTAGCTGATTAAGAACTGCTTTCTAACATAAATGACTGTACTATGAAAATACAGAATGTGTCACTAAGGAGTTAAATTCCTTTATACATTTGTCTCCATAAATACCTTTACGCATACTACCTACCACAGAAAATATGTAATTGCAATGAACAAAGCTGGAACTTTGAATGATCCTGAACTGATATGAAGACCATCACAGTGAGACCCAGTCATGCTCAATTAGAGTTCTGAATGCTTGCAGAAAGGTGACAAGGACCCTACAAAAGCATGGCTCATAAAATATTTGTGTGTACTTGTAGATAAGAAACCTTCTGAAAACAAACAGAAAATAAAATCCCCTAGAACAGAAATATACGCTAGTTTTTAATTCCTTTCTTACTGAGGACACACAGTAAACAACAGGTATCACAGTAAAATCCTAGTTCCACTAAAAAGAGGTATGGACATGAAGTTAAGATTGTGCAATAAAAATGAGTGAAAAAAATAGTTCCACTGAAGTAGTGTATAAAATCATTTTAGCGGCTAAAATATGAGAGTCAAAATTGTATTTTTTGTTTTCTTCCTCTGCAACACAAAAATGACCACTGATGCTAAAATAGTGGGGGGTTGGTTGGTTGTTTTTCATTTTTCAACATTCACCATTTCAGGTGCCCATTTTAATTTCATTGTTTTCACATTGTAATGGTTCAACCTCAGTAAAGCTCTCATCATGGCACTCTGTAACAACTAAAAATAGAAAGGCAAGGACCTGATTCACTATGATGACAAAAGTATACTGTCTGTTTCAATTAAAGAAACAATACTTTTAGAACTGCTTTAAGCATTATGATATAGTTCATTTTGTACAGGAATTCCAAAAATAATGTGATGCATACACTAGAGTTTTGAAGTCTTACATATTTTCTGGAAATAACAGCTGTATATACCAGAATCCATTTTATAAGTACTACTAACCACTGCTTTAAAGAATCACGGCTATTATCTGTCTATGCAAATTTGAAATCCAAAGCATGAAAATTCAGTAAGAGAGCTACTAGCCTCTGTATTCCAAGGTAAAGTTATTTTAATGTCCACACGAAGGTGAATGTTTAGTAGGGAAGAGATGACTAAAAAAAGAATTTAACCGATACTCACAGAAGTTGTTCTATTTAAAGCTTCTTTACTAAATACAGTGATCAAAGCCAATTAATCTGGTCCGTAGACCCTGCAATACGCTGGTACGTGGTTTTGCACACCTACTGATTTCTGGCCATCTGACAGTCTGAGTCAAAAAACCTTGGATAATTATACACAGTCGGTCCACATAACTGTTCTACATTATACGGACAGCACTGCAGAAGTATCTTTGTCTGTACACTAAAATACAAAGCGAGATAGCTCAAACTTCAATTTTTAAACTAGTCAATGAAAGCAGATCTGAGTAAACATACTACTCTCACAGAACACCTGGCTAGATCCCAAGGAAGCAATCTTAAAAAAATATATATTTATTCTAATTTTTTTTTTTTTTAAGAAAACAACATTGTCACGCAGATGCTCCATTTATATCTAAGGAAATTATCAAACTTTAATACCTGATAAAATGAATTTTTCCTTTTCGCCAACTTCCATATCCCAACTGAATTTAATCTGCAGCAAGTGACATAGTATGAAGTGATTCTTCTCTCAAATCTTACTCATTCCCAACTCCAGTCCTGGATACCTCAAAAAACTCATATATTTGCTGCCGATCTTTTTATACCATAGTTCATAATCTTAATTCCAGGGTGAGACAAAGCATGAGAAATTGCAATGCAGGGTGGGAATATCTGAATTGCTTAGCACTGATTTTTGAAAGCAAAAAATCACTTTTGTTATTCATTGGTTCAGAGTTTATTTTTTCAAAACAAAGGAGAAAAGACGACAAAGACCTAGAAGAAACAAAAATGTGAATTACATGTATATACTCACTCTTTTGATTCACGGGTCTTCTTAGTAACATGTTGGACGAGCGTGTCATAGCCAGATACTTCACCCTGATTTTGAGCAGAAGTACATTTTTCTGTTTCTTCTTCGATCACAGATCCCACAGTATTATTTATATATTGTCTAAGGTATTTCACAAACTCATAGCTGCAACAAACATACAAAATTAAAATGTAACTGATTTCCTTGAGTTCACTGTCAAACATTTTCAACGTTATATTAACATTCACTACCCACTCTCCCAGCAGACCTGTTACTTTAAGGTAAGGGTTTATGACTTGCAGAGAAATAAACTTCAGCCATGTAAAAAAACGCAATAAAGTTTTATTTTCTTCGATACAGTCATCATCATCATACTCCAGGAAGAAATAATACCAAATAGTTTCTAATTTTCTTTTGTGCTTCTTCTAAATGTAAAAATCTACTCAGACAAAAGATTAAGGTTTTGTAGACAAAAAAAATAATCATAGAATATCAAGAAATCTCAAATTTAAAATTCCAAAAGAAACATTACTTGGAGCATTCTAAATATAGCACTGTCTTATGGTAGATCCATCTGGAATTATTATTTATGCAGTATACACACAAAATGAGAAGAAGCACAGAAAACACAGTTTATAAATTCCAGCGTATGAACATGTCTAAGCTTATGAAAGTCTATGTGTCATGACAGTATGCAGAAGATCTCACTCAAACTGACAAACTACCTGTCTGTGATTACATGTACATGTTAGAAGTAAGGAAATTGGCATTTGGCACTATTAGATACTCACAGAAACTTGTTTAAACAAAAGAATAATCAGAGGGGGATTTCAAACGAAAGCCTCTTGCTGGGTCCTCAGACTCTGTATTAGCTATAGAAATTGCTAAAAAGTAGTGTTCAGAATATATAAACTTTTTTTTTTTGTTAATCTTCTGCTTTGTATAAAGGACAAGGCAAACAAACACACAAAAAAGTAATAATATGTAAACAGTGGATGTATCATTATATTTTCATTATATCAAATGCAGATGTGCAACTGCTTTGAGTTAATTTGGATAAATACAAAGTGAGAGAAATTCAAATAAAAGAGTTAGTTCACCATGTAGGTACAGAGTCCAAAGCTATAAAACGCAAATGTAAATAAAAGCAACTGTTACAACAGGCAGCAGCTTTCGCCTTTCTTGGATATTAAAAAAAAAAAAATAGAATTTATTCAAGATACATAAAAAAAAAAATAAGCATAGAAAATTGGGTCTTGTATCATGATACATACTTCCTCACTACTGGACTGCCTGCCTCAGGTACCATCAGGTATAACATTCTTTTTTTTTTTTCATTTACCACTTATTTCCATTCCTGCATTACTTTTGTTCTCAATGAAAGTAACAGAAATACATCTCAAGAAAGACGCAAACACGTTTATTTGCATTTTCATTTGTCTTCAAGGCTGGCTTTTTACTTCTGCAATAATGAAATTGCACACAATTCTCCACTGAATGAAAGCTTTCATAAAACTTTCTCCCATTTGTTTTATGACAGTAACATTTCCAGCGTATACATTTCTGCACTGACTGCTTTGCTCTGAAATACACAGCAATCACATCATTATTCATGCCGCTAAGTTTATGTCTGCTTGATGTCCTAGCCTTGATCTTCTGCATCATTCTTCCACCTTAAAAATGTTTTGCAACAAGTGAGTGTTTCAGCAAGGATAGAACTACTTCTTCACATGCAGAATCAAGTCAGACTGATCTGGTTGAGCTTACA
>JAVKLA010000014.1:27598822-27613578 GCA_034782735.1 Sagittarius serpentarius | reverse complement strand
TGTCCAAGGCCAGGCTGGATGGGGCTTTGGGCAACCGGGTCTAGTGGAAGGTGTCCCTGCCCGTGGCAGGGGGGCTGGAACTACGTGGTCTTTAAGGTCCCTTCCAACACAAACCATTCTGTGATTCTGTCATTCTACATTCTGATTCAGAAGAATTTTTGTTAGCCCCACACTTGTTCACTGAAATGCCTTATGCTAGTGGGAATCGAGCAACAAGGATAGCACTGTGTTTAAGAGTTTGTCTTTCTGCAGGAAAATACCTGGAAAATGCTGAGAGTAAGTGCTCTTCCTTCAGACGTGCAAATGGGGGCTGTTTAATTTTAAAGACACAGTATGCTTGCTTAGCATTAGAGATATCTGAAGATAGCCTATTTTGTAGAATCATATTTTGAACTGCAATGAAAAATAACTTATTTTAGGCCTGTGTAAGGTTAAGGCTGGAAAAGGAGAAGTTATTACAGTGCTCTGGATGAATCGTCTAAAAGCATTTATGTTTCTGTGGAATTGTAGGAAATTGTAAGGAAATATGTTCATCAATATCAGCCCCAGGATTTTAGAGCTATAGAGCCTGCTACAGATAGAAAAAGAATATTGGCTTGTTATTTTCAGATTTGTATAATAAGTATTTTGACATTGTCACATGTTTTGTCATATAAAATATCATGGTGAATATGTTTTTTCTTATAATACTCATTTTCTTGCTTGCTGCATGGGTGTGGAAGATGATAAAAATGCATTGCATCTATTTCTGTTGGCCTACAAAACTAGTAACAGAAAGATTTAGGAAAGGGAATTTTAAATGGTTTATGCTATACCGACATCAAAATCAATCAGCGTCTTGAAATCTGCCTCAAAGCGATATGTATTAGTCTAAATTTCATCTAATGCACTCCAATGAAATACAGGTGAATGAATTAAATCCTACAAGAGCTGGGAGATGAACAAGCATGGGATAGACAAGAGATAACTTTATGGGTTTAGGAAATCCAGGTAATAACCACCCCTGCATTCTTTTCCATTGTGTTTTCATCTGCATTGCAAACATGCCCTCATATATAATTACGTTTTAATAATGAGGTATCTTCAGCATATGAAATAATTTGTTCCCTTAATTGTACTTACATTATGTCTATTGTTAATTAAGAGAATGTGTGATTTTAATGATTCCAACACAATGGAAGGAGCATTAATTACCTTGTTTTCTAAAGGTAGAAGATACTAATCCTGATCATTCTTCTTCCTCACATCAACATGCTGTTTAGATTTATCCTCTCTTTATTAAAAAGCATTATGAGTAGCAGAAGCTTTTTGAAAATTTTACTATATAATCTTTCAAAATCTCATTCATTGTAAGTTGAAAGACTTTATTTAACACTGGTTTTAAACAAATTCAGTTTCCCCTTTAGAAAACATGGCATTTTTTTACTATTTTCAGGTTTTCTTTTCCATCTTCCTTGCAGAGCCAGAAACAAGGCTGTACCTCTTGCTTTCCACATATGTTTATTTTAAATATACTGGCATAGCCCATGAACACTAATGTCACTGGTGAATCTTTTTGATCACTGACATTTGAATGACTGGCTGGTACATTTATGCTTGCAACAAGATTTATGGTGTTATTGCTTGGATGTACTGAAGAAATCCTCATGCCATATCCTGTGGCATTCAACACCCTTATGTCTTTGTGAATGGAAGAAAACCATGTTCATAGAGCTCCTCCTCTTGAAGGGAGGGAGGAGTATGGTGAGAGAGGGGAGGCATTGAGCCTAACAGTATTTTAATTCCTCCAAATCTGCCAGGTTTGAATTACCTTATGTTGGAAGCATGAAAGACTATGTAGTCCTCCAGTTATTTTCTACCAACCCTTTTTCAATTAAATAAGGAGAATTGATTGAGTTAATTAATGACCCATTTTCTGTTCTTTTAAGTGTGTTTTCTGTTTAGTCGGTGCTATACTGTTCTTTGGAAACAAACTTCTTCCTTCCAAGTGTGCATGCTGGATGTGTGTGAGGGAAAAGACTTCTGCCGTAGTGATCACTGGAGAGTGCACGTGTCCTGTAAATCTTTGACCCCTGTTTAACAGTCCAGAGGTAAAAGAGGACAGGGCCTACATTGGTTAGTGATGGGGATTTGCAACAGGATTATGTTGGCATGCTTCCACATCATATAGTTATATAGTTAATTCAGTTTTTTATTCGTTTATATGTTGTTACATTTATTAATTTAAAACAATTTATCATCAATAAAATAGCAACAGCAGGTTCTGTGATAGGATTATGACACTTATTTGTTGATTTTTTTTTTTTTTTTTTTTCTCCTTCACTGAGGGAAATTACAACACTTATTTCCTGCGATTTAAAAATCAGATTCACTTCTGAGTCCTCTAGGCTGGCAAGTGATGCTCATGAAAAGCATTTTTGTTTAGCTAGGGAAACTCTTTTACCATTAGCAATCACAGTACATGTGATTTGTAAGTACATTGGCTAGCTAAAGTGCTGTAGGTGCTCTTTTGAAAATCTTTTCATGTGGAAAACATTGTAAGGAACACATCTGTCCCCCAGTTTACTTACTGGGAGAAACATGACTGCTCTGAGGTAGTAGCTTCCAGTGCCCCAGGCATTGGAGGTGTATTCATGGTATTGATAAATATTCTGTATCCATAAGATCTCATATTTTTTAAAACCACTATAACCATTGCTTGCAGCAGGACAATTACCCCCCATGTTGATGACACCGGAATTATTTAATGAAGATTGTGCTTTGGGTTTCTCTGTTGGCGTACGTATTCTTTTAGTAAGAAGGAGGTCCTGCTACTGCAGAGAGGTTCCAGTCCTTGTTTGTTTCCACTTATGTTTTTAATATTGATTCCTTGGAGAGAAAGACCTTACTTACCTTGTCCCATAGCTGAGCTCTCTACAAATGTCATGCTGTATGTTTTGCACTGGCCTGAATCAGCCATGCTTGTATCCGTAGAAGGCAGTAACTGCAAGCCAAAAGAAAACCTGTTACTAAAGACTAGTTTAGTCCTCCATTTCAGAGTCACCTCACTGTAACACCTTATAGACAGCATAGACGCAAGCATTTGAGGTTTGGTTAGCCATGGCACGCTGCCTGAACGCATGTATTACTGAGGCTGCAGTACGGTTTACTTTGGATGTACCAGTTTCTTTTTTCCCCTGTGGTGGATGGACTTCTGCTTATAGCATGGAATTTTCTCTTCTTTTGCTGTACTGGCTGGGACGGAGTTAATTTTCTTCATAGCAGCCCGCATGGTGCAGTGTTCCGGATTTGTGACTAAACCAGTATTGGTAACACACCGGTGTTTTGGCTGACACTGTGCAAGCACTGCTCAGCAAGAGGGCTTTCTTTTTTTCCCCACTGCCCAGCAAGTAGGCCAGGGGTGTGCAAGAGGCTGGGAACGAAGGCGGCTGGGACGGCTGACCTGAATTGACCAGAGGGATGTTCCATACCCCATAACATTGCGCTCAGCAACAAAAACGGTGGGGTTGGGGGTCTGGGCTTGCAGGTAGCCATCGCTCGGAGACTGGCTAGGGATTGCTCTGCTTGTGGGAGGTGGGGAGTGAGTGAGCAACTGGGGGGGGTGCTTAGTTGCTGGCTGGTGTCAACCCACCACAGGCTATGACAGCTTCTGTATCCAAGAACAGTATCTTGCATCTTTCACTGCCAGCTGAGCATTCGCAGGCATCCCTGAAGTAAGGAGAGAGCATCAGGCTGGCTTTGGAAAGAACATGTGTTATGGAAGCAAGGAAGGATAGGCTATGGGAGTGCTGTGGGAACTGCAGAAAACTGGAATTGGGTTTACCATAATAAAGGTGGTGTTCGAGAGGGGTGCGATTTGAAGTTGGGGGTAAAAAAAAAAAGACAACTGAGAAAATGGGAGTACAGGGGACATCATATTATTTTGTGTTCTTAAAAGGAACTCATAGAAAAAATACTGAGAGATCTGATAATAAGCTGTCCTCATAATAAGTGTTTTTAGCAACTCAGAGAAATTAATAGGTAGTTTAATTATCTTATTTTCCGGTGAAAAAACTTAGAGAGGCAACATAAAAATTAACAAGTGATTTTAGCAGCTGGAATTATTTACTACCTGTTTTATATGCCATGAAGGACCTTCTGTTCTGCCGTAATTGAAAAAGTCATTATGATTCCACCTACCAAAACTAAGGAGATAGTCAGTTTACATAGGTACACAAGTACTATTTAGCACCGCCTTCTTTCAGACTAGAGTTTTCTACAGTGAAGTATTAGTTGTGAAATTATAGGTGAAGGGGGAGAGTCTGGGGAGCATCCTCCAAGAAAAGACAGGGATGACATAGGACAAGAAATGCAGAATTTGGAAACAAAATTACTGATTACTACCATATTTTCACAACTATGATATGTATTTTGATTTTTCTGAATTTGTTTAAAATTACTGTTCTATAAAAAACTGCTTTCAGATAACCTTTTATCTGTATTGTGGTTTGTTTATGGGAATATGGTATATCTTAGTAGTAGTTTTCACAGAATTGCAGAATCAGGATTGAAAGGGAGATGGAAGATTGTGTAGTCCAGCTGCTCTGCTCAAAGTGGGTTCTACTAGAGAGCGTTACTCAGGGCTGCGTCCAGTGTGTTTCAGAACATCTCCAAGGCTGGCGATCCTGCAACATCTCTGGGCAACTTGTTCCACTGTTTCACCACCGTGACAGTATGTTAAAATGGAATTTTCTGTGTTGCCATTCATGCCCATTGCCTCTTATCCTTTCACTGGGTGTCACGGAGAAGAGTCTGGCTCTGTCTTCAAACCCTTAGCGCATTGACAGGGTCTCCCCTGAGCCTTCTCTTCTCCAGGCTGAGGAGTCCCAGCTCTCTCAGCCTCTTTCCCTATGTCAGATGGCCCAAGCCCTTAATCATCTTCATGGCCTTTTGCTGGACCTGCTCGAGTCCATCCATGTCGTGCTTTTACTGGGAAGCCCAGAACTGGACCTAGCACTCCAGATCTGACCTCACCACTACTGACAGATGGCAAGGGCCACCTCCTTCACATGACCTTCTGGCAGTGCTTTCCTTACACAGCCCAGAATGCTGTCGGCCTTCAAGGGCATTTGCTGTCTCATGTTCAAGCTCTTGTCCAGGACCCCCCCAGGTCCTTGTCTGCAAAGCTGCTTTCTCACGGCTCAGGCCCCAGCCTCTACTGTTGTGTGGGGTTCTTCCTTCCGAGGTACAAGACCTTGCATCAAAGCATAGGTGCTTTGATTTTATTGTGTTATATCTGTCAAGGTTTTTACCTTTTCATAAGCATGCACTCCTTAAAATATTGAGCTAGGTGGTCTGATCCAATTCTTATGTTCCAAATGCAATTAAAAACAAACAAAGAAAAACTCCACAGACGTACTCAAGCACTCTCACCAATACACAAGCTATAATTTTTTTTTTTTTTTTTTTTTTTTTTTTAGTTTCAAACTTTAGTTTATACATTTATGACTTTGGAAGGTAAAGCAACGGAATATTACCTTTAACCAAATATCTGTACTTCCGTGATGGCATTTTTAAATGAATTTTTCTATGTAGATGAAAATTTCGTTTGAATGCCCCCGCAGAGGCTGCTCATGTTAGATCTCGTATATTTTGTCATTTATCCTACCACTGTCCTTCCACCTAATTTTATTTGCTTATGGTTTGTTTTATTTTTTTGCTCTGCCTTGGGTACCAGAAGAGATGTTATAAGCATTCTCAGCCATCAGTCTTCTCCCAAGTGGTTTTTAACTGGTGGAAACAGGTTCTTTGCCATTTAAAGTCATCATACTCGACAGAAGAAATGGTCCATCTTCATAACGGTTTCAGTGCTCTTTTTGTGGATTTTTCTTTTATATAATAATAAAAAAAATTATACTTGAACTGTCATGTCTTCTGTGATTAAGAAAAGTACTGAGAACAAATGAATGTCAGGAAATCGCTAACGTAAAATAAATAAAACTTGAAGAAGATTGAAACTGAACAGATCAAGTTATATTAAAAAAGCAACGGGGGCCGGGGGGGGAAGACATTATCATCTTGACTCTTGACTATTTAATCCTTGGCCACAGTTGTGTGAATTTGTTATATTATCCAGAGAATGGCTTGCAAATTTTTACTATTGTCAGTACAAGCATATTGGGAATTTGTGGAAGAAAATAAGCATTGGCTAACAGACTATGAATTTCAAACAATGTGTATTTTCTAGTTCATATCAAGTCTTATATGAATGCAAAATACAATGTTGATCAGACTTAATTTATGTTGTGTTTTATGACTGTGATAAAACAGAAAGTAAAAATAGCAATAAGAATGTTTAGTGATATTATTTTCCATGAACTGGAGGCCTTCAATGAAATTATTCTGATGCTGTGTTAGGGTGAATAGATTATTTAAAAAAAAAAAACCAACTTCCATTGCCCTACATCAGATTTACATAAAGCATATTGGAGTACTTTTACTGTCAATTTGCCCTGAAGTTATAAAAGAAAATTGCATGTAACGTGCTGTCATGTGCTCTTGTGATTATTAATTTCATTTACCATTGTTTTGTGTTTCTCTGAAATAAAAAAAAAACAACCACAGCATATTTTTGTTACATATTAAATATTTTATTGCTTTTGGACTTTGTTAAATTTGATTATACAGAAGTGCTTAAAAACCTGTTTTCTAAAGGAAAGATGTATTTTTATCTCCTTCCCTTCCCGCTGTTCAGACAGCCTGATTCCGAGTTGCCTTACCAGCCCATTATTGTATTAATTTTTTCACATTTTACATGGTATGTCATATTAAGTCAGTGTCACTTTTGTTATTCCGTGAGATAAACTCAAAAGCAGACTGAGCTGACCAGTGAATATTTTCTCTGGTTGTTCAGTCCACACGAAAAATCTGTTGGGAACCATTCCCTGTTTGCTCAGGGCTGTGCCACTTGTGTGGCTAAAAAGGATGTAAAAGAGTGTTCCTGACCCAGTTCTGTCTGGGTATTTTTTCAGACACTTCAAGTTTTTTGGTTTTGGGTTTGTTGTTTGGTTTTTTTTTTTTTTTTTTTTCTATTTTGAGAACTCGTAAACGTATTTGCCTTTGTCTTACCCTGCATTACTGGGTTCCTGACTGATGGGCTATCATTTCAATGTGTCCTCTTGCAGGTTGTTAAACGTGCTATGCTGTGAGCTCAATACCCTTTTACTCTTGGAGACCCAGTATAAAGTGTCACAAGTTTTACTAACTGCTCAGGAGGAAAATGTCACAGAAACTTCAGAAGGACCTGGGTAAGAAGTGACTGATGTAAATATTACTTTATCAAACTTTTCTCCTGAGAACAGACACAGGAATGCCTTAGTGGCTTTAAACATACAAATGTTCTCACTGAAGTTGATTTCTAACGTGCGTAAGTTTACTTGCATGGAGGTTTGTCATCAGTCTTAAATTATGAAAAGATACAACAGTCTTGTTCTTCCTCCCACATCCACCTCGAAAGTGTGGGAAATAAAAAAGGAAATATTTTTCTCATTTTTATTTGTGTTAATCTCAAGTTATTTCTTAAAAAGAAAAAGTGCAGAATTTGTGGATATAAATATGCCTTTTTATTTTTCTTTTATATTATTCTTTTACATATGTAATATAAAATTAGGGTATTGTTTTAACGTTTATAAATTAAAGGCAACATCAATACTTTGATTTTGGGAGTTTTGTTCTTTTCATTTTATTTATAACTTAGTCAACTGTCCAACTTCTGTGACTTTCCATTGCTGACTTTAAATAAAAGTGCAAAATGCATCCTTTCTTTCAAAAAGAAAAGTGTATTTTTTGGACAGAAGTGGGCAGTCATTTAGTCACAGACATTTCGTCCTTTCTCTGAGCATGCTGAATTTTAAGAACTTTCATCTTAATGTCTGCTGTATGACACTAGTACAGAGTTTAAATCAAACAGGATGAGTGAAATCTCAGCAGATACAGGTGACTGTTATTTACCATTTGAGGATGAAACCTACTATTTTCTTACTAAGGAAAAAGTTGTAAGAAACTTGGTGTATAAAACCTGATTTTTGTTCTTTTGAAGAAATTTTGTACCTTGGGCTACACACTGACTTCAGACAGCAAGTTGGCTGTGCGTTAAGTTATGAATAACTCTGCTTATTTGTGACAGCAGAAATTTGGTGGTAGGCCAAATAAGGAGTAAATTGTGATGGTCCATTAACTGTCTTTGCCCTAATTACTGAGCATGTGGGCATAACAAAGCTTGTGAAGTTTTCTACTCCAGTAATTGCTCAGATGTTTCCAATCAGCAGTAGGTAGGGAAGTACAGAGTTAGGATAATGCTTGGAGATATCTCAAAATACTGCGTGTTTCTGTTTATTTCTTTATGCCTATGTGTTTTCCAGGTTGTGTTTTAACTCCGGTCTGTGTCTCAAGGTATTCTTGCTCATTAAAGTTTTCTCAATTAAACAGTTGGTAAATCAAAGTGGTTCTGAGTTGTGGAGGTTTTGGGGTTTTGTTTGTTTGTTTTTTTTCCCCCAGAGATTTTATAATTGATGGTCTATCAGTGGAGAGAAACCATGTTCTTGTAAGGATAAATCTGATTGGAGGACCACAGGAAAGGATTTTGCCTTTGAGAGTACTAGATAAGGTTAGAATCTAAAGTTCAACAGTTTCTCCTTCCATGACTTCTGCCTTCATTAATTGAACATTTTTTGCTGATAATTCAGCGTGTGGGAAATTATCTAACAATAAGAAATACCAGTCCTTCTTTAGCTTTATAAAGGACTAAAATTTTTAAGAAGTGGTACACTGAAAAAATTCACTGTTCCCACTGTCTGGGGATTGGCATGTGCCCAGGACATACCGCGTGCAGGTGAAATGTTTATATTGCTCCATTTTAATATTACTTTTCCTACTACAGAAGTGAATGCAATTTTTCTTTTTTTTTACTTTGATACTTCTTTATTTTCTTTATTAGCTTTCCATTTGTTGTATCTTCCTTTTATTTGATATTATTTTCCATGCTTGGGTTTTCAACTGCAGTATCTAATACCTGGAGCTTTCACTGATGTTCTAAGAATACAGTGTTTGCTAAGCAGCTCTTTTAAATGTTCTGCTTCTCACTGGCTGTCAGTCTCAAAAAGATGAAACGCAGATTACTGTCAGCACAGCAAAGACCGCTAGATCAATATATAAAATTGGAAATACAGTTTGGGGGGGGGGTGTGTGTTTATAAAAACTGCGATTTCCTTTTTGCTTGAAAAAAACCTGTAAATTCAAAACTGTCAGTGGTATATACTGGAAAAAATTGTGGCTCAAATGGTTTTTTAATTTTGTATCCTTTAACGTTTTATTTTTTTAGTTATGGAATATCTCATTGGAAATTGTAGTATCAAGCATAATTTTGGTGTATAGGCAATAATTCTGGGATCTTTACCTGTGTGTTAATTGAGCAAGTGCTGTTAATTTTTGTCCTAAATTAATTTCTTTCTGGTCCTGTTTCTAGGGCAGTGATCCATATCCTTGGCCAATGTTTTCGTCGTTCCCTTTGCCAAAGCGCTATCTTGCAGAAATGCCTAGGAAAGCTGAATTCAGACAAGGTACGTACAAAGCATGCAAGAATTATAGATGTCAAACAAACATCTCTGTCGATTTTTTTAATATTTTTTTCCTTCCTCCCTGTCCCCCCCTCCATTCCCCAGATTATAATCTCGTAAGTACTTAAGGATTTTTTATTGTTGGTTGCATATGTAGCTAAATAAGTTGGTTTGGTTTTGCTTGTCTGGCTTTGTGCAACTGTCAATCTGCAAAGCTCTGTTTAGTACTCTAATTCTTATGCAAACTTCAAGATTAACCTTTTGGCTCGTCTCAGGTGGGTGACTCATGAGATACATTTATATCATCTCTCTAGGAACTGATGCAAGACGGTATGGTTAAGCTACAAATTTTTTGTACACTATTTTCGTGATTCAGATCCCTGTGTTTACAAAGCTTGGTGGTGTGTGAAATAAGACAGTGTTTAGGATAGTTGGTTTCCACATTGAACATCAATTTGGAATGTGGGCAGACTGAAGAATCCTTTGAAGAACTATCTAGGCAAAGCAGTTTAATTCCTACAGAAAAAACATTTTAAGGTTTTAATTTGCATAGACAGTGCAAAAGAAGCTGATGAATGGTTTATAGTAAATAAATCATTCTTTGTATTTGCTCACGTTTACTTGTCCTTGAGATGTAGTTATTGGAAATTATTTGAGAATTTCCTTAGCAGATATAGATTTTCAAAAGTGATAGAAATTCTCCGTTAACTGTAAAATACAAAATAGTCTGTTTATAAATATCTAGAAGAATTTAAAAAAAAGGTGATTCCCTTCTCTGACAAGAGGAGAGGCCACGTAGTTATAAAAGAAGGGAATTTTCTCTATCTTAACTTCAGTAATACTGTTCCTGGCTTCCTAAGGCAGTTTTCATAAGACAATCAAATCAGCATAAAGTGGGTGGCCAGGTGTTTTGAATATGTCTTCAAGGAGGCAGGTAGTATTGCTCTTGGACTGGAAAAGCACATTTTATTATATCCCATGGAACCTCTCTGTTCTCTTGTTAGAGCAATTCTGTTGCTCATCATTAACCAGTGGGATAATGGAAAAGAGATTGTAGTTGTCACTTTTGTGGATGACAAACAAGCTAGGAAAGCTTGGGTAAAAATTTTTGACTAACAGTACATTTGCTGAAATGGAATTTCAAAGGTTTGCAAATGTGTTTGAAGTATTGAAATATTTTAATTTGAAGTGGCATTTTTGATATTAAAGGTAATGGAAGTAAAAGACTATGTAACTGAAAAATGAGCATAACATTTAGTTTCATAGTCAAACAAGTGTTTGCTGTTAGAAAAAAAAGGAAAACATTGAAAGTGTTCTATTTAAGTTATCATTTAAAAAAAATTGATTCTTCCGCCAAACTGTGAATATCTGATTTGCCAGGCTGAAGCTTTCAGGATGTGTAAGTTATTTCGAAAGAAAGTATCAGAGTAAATAGATCAAAAATGAATGAAATTCATAAATTGCTATTTCCAGTGCTTGGGAAAAAAGAGATCAAGAGCATGAGTAGAAGATGGGGAATATCTGAACTGTATTCTTCAGCACTACAGTATGGCAGTGATAGGCATGCTCTTTCACAAAAGAGGTTAAAAGTATGATTATGAGGAATATCTGTGAGTTATATTTGTACAAGATAGAAAATGATCTTTGTCAGTTGAAGGTGGTGAGTTCTTGAGTGGAGTACCTCTAGCAGGGGCACTGCAGTCTAAGGAAAACAGATACATTTGAGAGATTCTAGAACACAGCTACAGATTGTGACTTTGAAATGTGACATGCAAGTATAGATTGAAATAATTGGAACTGGCAGATAGAGGTCATGCAAGTCTCGTAGTATGTTAAGAGCAGTTATAAGGAGGACAGATTCATTGTTTTCTATGTCCCTGTGCAGAAAAAGAAATAGCTTACTTGGCAATAAAGATTTGTTACAAAATAATAAAAAAAAAAAAAATTGTAGTAGGCTACATCTGGAAGTCGTGAAGTCAGCATTGGAGGTTTTAAGAACAACTTCTTTGATGTTGTGAACATTCAGAATTCATGTTGTGTGTTACTTGAACAACTTGCCTGGAGGTTTTGAAAACAGTTTAGACAAATACTTGTTAAATTTCAATTCTGCTTCAGTGCAAGGAGATGGACAGGGTTCACACAGTCGTCTTCTGAATGGCAAGAGTTCTGCAGCCGTACAAACACTTGTACATCATATGAGTGGGAATGGATGACTGCTTTCTTGTATCCGTCACCAAGGATGGAAGGCCAGCACAGTGTGTCTGCGGTTCCCCGAAGCAGCCTGTGTTCAGATTTCATGCTTGCAGTGTTTCATTATGTAACCTTTGCAGCATCATTCCTGTCCTCTTTTTGGGGTGTTTCTATTGCATGAATAATCAAGACTACTAGTTTCTTAGTACTGTTAAAGAATGTACAGTTTCTTTGGCTGAAAAGGCCCTAACTGTAGATCTTATTCTGCCTGTCCTGACCTCTTTCTTCCCTCCTCTCTTATTACCCGGGTGACATGGACACCTGAAGAGAAGCTTACTTTTTCTTTCTCCTTTGAAAATTGGCCCTGTGTCCACCACGTAATCATGACGTCAAGCTGTAAAAACATAACCTGAGTTAATGTTTTTTTTATATGTCTATAGAACAAATATTGGAGATGGCTGTTGGGGGAAGGAGGAAAAAAAAAAAAGGTTACAGGTGTGCACTCAGATATGATATTGCTGTCTCTGGACATGTTTCTCTTTTGACCCTCCCTTCATATGGAATTGAAAGACAGATGCAGTAACAGAACCTTTGTTTCCCAGGGGTGTCTCTCAGCTAATGGCAGTTGCCTTTCTGAGTGCAAGCCGAAATTACTCACTGAATATTTTGGAACTAGTGTGGCTGTTACTTGCTGAAAAGGTTATGTACTACTGAGGTCGAGGAACAGGAAGCTTCATTTCCACAGCCCTAGACCTCATGTAGCCTGTGCCTGTATCTAGCACAATGGAAACCACAGATAAAACTTCAAGTAGCATGTGAGAGGTGCTCACTGAAAAGGACTTACTCACACTGAGTTTTCTATGAAGAAAACCCAAGAAATAGTTTTGGGTTTTTTTCTTCCCTCTCTAAGTTCTGTTGAAGGACAGTGGTAAACATGCATCACTGGCACCTTTTTGGTTGTTCCATTTGGGGGAGAAAGGGAGGAAGACTAATTAGCGGTAAGAAAAAGCAGAGCACTGCTAACTCTGCCGAGTGTCTGAACATGTGTTTCCCAGCACCAAGGCTTGAAGGATGCATCTTAGAGAACTTTTTTTAACACTCTTGCTGTTATTCTGTGGTGATGTAGTGCTCACAGACCCTGGCAACTGGATATTTTTCCTCAGTGGATCAAAAATGAAGCTATCATTATTTATGCTGGTAAAATTAGTAACTACATTGGAGTAGTGGAGTAATTCCTCCATTTCATGATGACACTTTGAATGGGTAGACTCACCCAAAATGTATATTTGTATTTGAGGAAAATCTGTAGCGCTTCATTCTTTACAAGTATCTGCCCTGGTTTTGCAGATGTTAGGCGTTTGCCTTTATGGTATATGTGACTGTAGAAAAGGATATACGGAAAAATAAACTTGTCTCTTTGTGTATTAATATGCATTGATTATTTCAGCCAGTATTTAGAGCTGGAAAAGTATTGGATAGTGGTATATTAATGGTTCACTTCTGTCAAAGATAATTTATAGTGAAGCTTCAAATGAGTTATGCGGATCATTATTTACATGTGGAAATTAATTATGCCTTTACCACCTGTTTACACTGCAGCAGGATACCTTGTTGCTTTTCTTTTGTCTTAATTGTTCAATTATTATTTCAGTAAGATAATTGGAGGAAGATCTATTAAGTGGTTTTCAAAGAGTCATATAGTCTTTTGTTATTCAGGATACAACTATTAAAAATAATGATTTTTTAACTTGTAATATTAACTACACTGTAGGTTATTAAAAGTTAAACTTTTTAGAACTGTATTAAACTGTAATATTCACTCTTGTGTTTGCACAGAAGATCTGTTTTCCTTTTCTTCTCCTAGCTCTGTAGTTATGACAGTTGGTGATGAGTGTGACTGAAGAACAGTGTCCGTAATTGTCCTGCAATGACACATTCGCTGCTTAGCATTTCCGTATACATAAGCACCCCATCATTCCTTAATCTTACTCTCTTCCTGACTTGTCCAGTCCAGAATTACTACCAAAATTCTTCAGTGATAATGTTCTTAAAACTTTTGATTTTTTTATCTCAGCCACGGTTCTCAGAGTTCTTTGCTTTATACTCTTAACTTAAATGGGAACATGCTGCCATGTTTCTGGTTTTTTTTTTTGGTTTGATTTTTAGTCAGATTTCTTTTCAGCCATGGGTTTTTTTATATCTGGCTGAAACTAGCAGTCTGTCTAATTTTTTTTCAAACTTTTGCTGTCAAAGAACGAGCTATATTAGCTTTCCTGTTATCCCTTATAATTTCACATAAATGTCTTCACCACCTGTACTTCTTTGACTTGTCCTCCTTTTTATATTTTGTTCAGTATTCACGTATAAGCCTGTTGTCTTCCATTCTTTAAGAAGTCCACTCAATTAATGAAAGATGAAAGAGAAGTAAGTGGACAGGTCTATCAGAAATGTACATGGGCTTTACTACAATACATATCCTTATATGGATTTGTTTTCATGTAGTAGTCAAATATAATATAGTCAGGTTATTCATTACCTCTAAATTTCGATTTTGAGTAAGATACACATGGATTTACAGGTCTCAGTTTCTTAGCCACAGAAAAACACTTTTATCACAAAACACAATCCAATGAGAAAGGACTTGTGGCATTTCTGACATTTTCTAAAACATTTATGAATTTTCTTCAGTCTTACCTGCTTTAGACAAAAAGCTAGCTGAAGAATTATTTGAAGAATTACAAAGCAGTATCTTTTAGGGAATGAGATTAGTTTAAACTAGCAGAAAGTTATGATGTGGTGGTTCAGGTTTTGTACATGCAGGTATCTGTAGGATATTTACAGTACAGTTCCATAGCTTCATAATCTAGTAAACATGGGGGTTTTTGCTTGGTAGGTGTTTTTGGGGGTTTTACTTTGTTTTTTTTTGGGGGGGTGGTTGTTTTTTTTTTTTTTTTTAAAAAAGCTACACAGAGC
>JAVKLA010000014.1:27564203-27596189 GCA_034782735.1 Sagittarius serpentarius | reverse complement strand
GGTCACAGCCTCCTTCGGGCACCCACCCGCTCCGGCGTGGGGCCCTCCCCGGGCTGCAGGGGGAGATCTGCTCCGGCATGGACGGGCCTCCCCGGGCTGCAGGGGCCCAGCCTGCCTCACCAGGGTCTTCCCCACGGGCTGCAGGGGAATCTCTGCTCCGGCGCCTGGAGCCCCTCCTGCCCCTCCTTCTGCGCTGGCCTGGGGGTCTGCGGGGCTGTTCCTATCACATCTTCTCACTCCTCTCTCCGGCTGCAGCTTCTGAGCCCCAGCACTTTTTTTCCTTCTCAATTCTGTTACCCCAGAGGCGCGACCACCGTCGCTGATGGTCTCGGCCTTGGCCAGCGGCGGGTCTGTCTTAAAGCCGGCTGGCATTGGCTATATCAGACACAGGGGAGGCTTCTAGCAGCTTTTAAAGAAGCCGTCCCTGTGGCCCCCCAGCTACCAAAACCTTGCCCCGTAAACCCATTGCAATGCCACCTTTATTTTTCCCCTCAAGTTGACCAGAAAATATTTCACAGCACTTTGGGAACCAGGTTGCCTGAGGAGAGGCAGTCTTAATTGGTGGTTTCCATTCTGTAGGGATCAGTATTTTCTGTTAGAAAACTGAGTTTGATCAGTTTTATTTTACCTAAAATTATTTCATAAAATGACTTGGCATTTGAACTTGAAATTTCTCCTGCCTTCAGAAAAATAGAATATGAATAGTCAACCCCTCCCAATATATTAGCATTTTTTAACAAATGTTGCATTTGGGAAGAAATTATTTCTCTTTGATTTGCCAAAGCGTATGTATGCATTATTTTAATGACTACCTTGCATATATTAGTCAATGTGCTGTGTCATCGTGTGTCATGGTAGCTTGCTATTCATTGTTCAGTGTGAATTCCGAGATAGACATTTTGATTGTTGAAAGCCAACTTAACATTTTCATTTATGGTTACACATGCGGGTTCTACATTTGTCGCTATGGTTCCACTGTTTTTAAACCTCTGTGAGACACAGCTAGTTGTGAAATTTACTGCCTCAGCCTGTGATATTTTATTCTAGAAAACTGGTAAAGTATGAGTAATTTCCTCTACCTTAGTAGAAAACAGAGGAAAAAAACCCACACTTTTAGCCACGATAGAAGAGAACATACTTACTGTCCTTTTGTCATTGCATCAATGGCAAT
Source organism: Sagittarius serpentarius (assembly GCA_034782735.1). Classification (NCBI taxonomy): domain Eukaryota; kingdom Metazoa; phylum Chordata; class Aves; order Accipitriformes; family Sagittariidae; genus Sagittarius; species Sagittarius serpentarius. The sequence goes on along the minus strand of JAVKLA010000014.1, from coordinate 27,595,018 downwards.
TTTAATTTTGAAAGGATGTCTCCCTATTGTAAAGACAGAATGTGTCTTGTAATAACAAGGTAAGAGTAACAGTAAGGAGCAATCTTTGAAATTCTTTCTTTGCATTTAAAAGTAATCTTTCATAAAGATCTTTTTGTAAGCTGTTCCACAAATTTGTTTTCTAAGCAAGCTGAACATATAATGAAAAACGTTATCTGATACATTTGTGCCTCATATATAACAATTCTACCAAAAGACTGTGTTTTAATAGTGCTCAGTAAAAAGTCAAGCATTCTGAAGTTAGAAAATGCCTGAATCACGTTGTTGCATCCTCAGAGAGACCAACAAAGAGCCTGTGGCTGTGGACCGGAGCGTGTTTGGTGTACCTAGATTCTTCAGAAAACTCAATTTAAAATTCTGAGTTTCTCTAAATATTAACGCAAAACTTGCAAGGCGACGTTTCAGCAATAGCAAAAGCATACTTTTAGTGTAACCTTTTTGTCCCAATTTTAACTCCTTTTACTAAAGCTGGAAAATGCTGGAGTTTATCAGCAAAGCTATTTACAAGAATTCTCATAGCATGGGCAGCCCACTGTATTTTCGCAAAATTTACTGAATGGGTATGCCTAGCAACCTGAAGGCACAAACATACATGCCATGATATCTGTCCGTATTAGAAGGATCTGAAGGAAACCTGCTTACAGAAAGAAGCAGAAATTTTCTATGGAACGCTATTACATTGGTGTCTTAGCATGCTTCATTTCATATTCTACACAACAGTGCTGCCACCTCACTGTTTTTATTATTAAACCAGTGATATTTGGTGGACGATCTTTGCCTGTCTTTTATTTTAGATACTCAGAGTGGTGAAATTACATGGAAATACCGAACTACTTTCTTTAAAATGTCTTTCCAATTCTTATCATTTCAGGAGAGGAGTAATAACTTTAGGGGAGTCATAAAATGTGCCTCACTAATATCTTAAATGTTCAAAACCTCGCAGTAAATAGAATGAATATTTCTGTTCTGTATAAAGTAGAATGTCATCAACTTTAGGACTGCTTCTCCAGTTTAATTGTCATAGGATAAGAGATATTTAGTCTTTTCTTCCAAAGGTATGAGGTCTGCCAAAAATACCAGAAAATGACAGGGCTCTCTGCTGCATGTGACCTTCCTGTTCTTCATTAAAATGGTTTCTGTGTTCTGAATGCATCTACTTGTTTCTGTGGTACTCTGTAACTAATAGCTTCTTATTACTTACATAGTAAGTTTAAAAGAAAGAAAAAAAAAAAAAGACCCAAGATTATCATTACAGAATAACACTCATTTTTAATTTCTTCTAGATAAAGATCTTGACAAGCTCTTATCACTCTTAAAAAGTCCAGAGAAGCAAACTGGGTGGACAGAAGTTTGTAGAAAACAGTTCTGCAAAGTCATGAAAGCAAGACCAGATATCATCAGTGGAACAAGTGAGTATGACTTCCTGAGTTTAACAAAGCAAGCAAACAGAAGGCCACTAGTAAGCAACCGTTCTTTAAAGTTTCACTGAGGATTACATTATCTATACAAGTAGTCAATAATTTTGTGTTGATTACGAAAACTATTTCAATGGGATTTTCCTGAGAAAACAAGGTTTATGCCTCATCCTATTTTTCTGTCTTCATGGCCATCATCCCTCTGAGTTGGCTGTTTTCAGTGAAATTTGACACAGAAAGAGGACTCAAATATGAGTCTTTGTTTCAGATCTCTAAAAGGTCCATTATTGAGATGCCGAGAAAATGGAAAAGAGAGCCTGAGTGAAAACAGATGTTTCTCTGAGATCAGTGAAAGACTTTTAAGACGGGTTAGGAAATTTTATTAATGGCCAATTTCAGTAAAAATTTTCCGAATTACGCCATACTAAACATCAAACAACCCTCTCATTCAGGTTTTTCTTTATTTCCATATCTGTTTTCTAGTGAAGAGTGCACTCATGCAGGAGAATTGGTATAGATCAGTTAAAACAACAGCCAAAACAAACCGAGTGATTACCCATATGACATAAAGCATGAGAAATCAGGCATAATAATTCGTAAGACGTAATATATAAAAATGTGTAGCAATAAAGAAGCTAGATATTTTCAGAAATTACTGGCTTCTGTTTCTGTAAGAATTCTGAGTATGGTCAGATGGTCAGTACATAGTCTAACTTTTTGTTTACAGATGCCAAAGGTTCCCCTTTAAATGCTTTAGGTAAGCAATTAATACAACTGACAGTGAAGACGGGTGAAGGATCTCCTATACGAGATCAAAGTAACCCAGCATTTGTGTTTTACATAAGAGACCTGAATTTTATGGTAATTTATAGCAATATAAAAGTTGTAGGGCGGTTTCAGAAGCCTTAAGGAAGTCATTTATTCAGGAACTGATTTGGTGTTAAAATAGTTAATAAGAAATTTGTCATTTGTATAATGTGGGTAAAATCAGTAGTTAATGAATGTTTCCAAGTTCTGAATTTTCTGTTCTTACTGCTTGCTTGAAACAAGCTTGGGTCTATAGTCTTAGGTGATTGTAAACTAGTCAGAGTTTTCACCTTCCATTTGGAGGAATGTATGTGTAGACAGAATACATATGTATTTGTATATAGTGCATATATGTACTTACAATATACATTATATTGTACACGTCCACAAATGCATGTATTCAGACACCTTTGTGAAACAGGTGAACAAATACAGATTCATAAGCATTCGGAAACAACTGAATGTGTTTTGTATGAGCTTCTGCTGGTATAAGAAAAATAAACTGAAGAGTGGCAATTAAAAACCCCGAGATTATTCTAGAAAAATTGTACATTTACTTTTCTTGCATGACTCTGATCTAGTAGTTCAGTGAGGGGGTTTTTTGAGGTTATATGTTGCGAAGCACAAATAATTTAGTCTTTGTAAAATCAATTTTGTTGAAATGCAGCATATTTTCTAGACTGATCTCTTCTTGGATTATATGAAATATTTGTTGAAAATTGTTAGTCTGTCTTCCTGAATCTAAAAGGAATTATTTGTTGAAAAAACATATTTTTACAAAAAAAACCCAACAGAACAAACTTTTAAAGTAGGTGGCTTACAAAGAAAAAGTCTGTCCTTTTGTGCCTTGTAGTTATCCATACACAGCCTCAAAACCTGTGTAGGTCATTTCTGGTAACTTTGGAGGTACAGAAGCTAGAATGAGAATTGAAGAGAGTCATTAAGATTTATTAACCCAAAACAAAAAATTATGCTTGCTTCTGGATAACTGTTTCCATCTGAGATGGAACTGGGAGTAAAAGTCAGCAAGAAAGTATCTGTGGAATTGTTGTTAAGCTTCGCAGGGACTTCTGCAAGTGCTTTCACAAACCACACAAAAAAGTAGAGTATGAAAACGGAAACAGAACAGCATAATGAAACACTAAATAAATAAATAAAACCACCCTGCACGAGGGTGGTAATACTATAAACTCAGTGTAAGTACTGGTAATTTAAGGTGGGTGGAAAGCTGTTCTAATGTTGCCTCTCTGCTTGGAGATATTTCAGAAGCAGCAAAATACCTGCTAGCTGTGTGGTTTGAGACAACATCATTGAAACTATTTTATGAGAGACAGCTGTGCTGCTGTATATCTTTTGCAGCATGTGAAGCTCTCCCAGATTTCAGAGGACTGAGAGGCTTCAGTCCAGATTCCAGGAAATCAAAACTTTCTCTTTAGTTGCAGATGGAACAAACTCCAAGGATTACAGAACAAAGGTGCATACTTATGTTTCCTGTACTGAGCCCTTTCTAAGGGAGACTAACATTAACAGCAGTTGAGTCAGAACATAATCAGCAAAGATAACACTGGATTCAATGACCGTATAGTGTAGTGTGTATTGATTTTTAAAATATTTTCTGATCTGGTGTCAGGATTACCAGATGCTGGATCTACAGAACCTGCTTGAACGCCATCAGAAAATTCTTGAGCAAGCTATATAGTATCAATAGCTCTAATTCACTCTTCTGGTGTTGATTACCATCACATTGGCTTGGTCAGTGTTTTTGTGCTAAATGCTATGGTATCGCATTACTTTGGGGAATCTCCATCTTCATCCCTAGACTGGTGTTTTCTCTGCTAAAGCATCACCTCTGACTGTAGCTTTTAAGTAATTTCTGTGGTCAAACATTAAGATGCAGTTTTGAATGGCTTTATTGAACTGCTAAGATGAGATACAACCCTTCCTTAGGCTTGTATGTCGCTTAGTGTGGCAGGACTGAAAGTGTGGGCTTTTTCTTTGTCATCTAAAAGTGAATCATATGGTAGACAACCAGCTTCTACATTCTGTTTTTTCAAGCACAGTAAGCTAAGACAAAGGCATTCTTCCAGTCATTCCTTCTATTAAGGTGCCACAGATTGGTGGATGCTGCTTGGTGTTGAGTGGCTTTGCCTGTGTTTTGGGGTTGCTTTAGATCAGCTAGAGAAGCATGGATAGAGCCCTCGGTCACGTTAAGTCTTGGCCTCTTTTGGACTGCTCTTTGCAATACTTGTGGCCTCCCTGAAGGGTCTTTAGTATGTCCAGATACAAGCTTTCTGTGTATTGGCATCTAAGCGTTGGCAGGAATAGAAATAGGCAGATCAACTCCCCTGAGAAATAGCTTAGATTGAAGTAGAAAATTATTAGTCTGTGTGAATCTAGGCTTAGCATGTTCAAATTGTTCACATGACTGGGAGGTATTTTTTCTTAAACTGGTATCTCAGCTTGACTATTTCACCCAAGCCTTTTTCAGTTGTCTCACCCTTCCCATCCTTCAGGTATGGCGGAAGGCATTTCTGTTGTTTTCAACCCCAGCAACTCCTTTTTTTATCTGTTCCCAATTAGTGTTGTATCAGCAGCTGACCTCTTTGCTGTCTGGGCAGATTCAACATCCTTAATCCTCTCCTCTCTTAGGAGACTTTAAACCCTAAGCAAGAGAAATTAAGAGTATTGCAGAGATCATACACTCACAATATGTGCTTCACAATGAGAGACATTCAGTCCCCAAATCCTAATCATTCTCCTCAGGCTCTGTGCCCATATGTGGATATGGATAGGGATAGTAAACTCAGCTAAAATTACTTGTTCCATGGAGTCATTCAGATTCTGCCTGTAGTCTGCTCTCATTTTTTAGTATGACCAATTTAAAAATATTGCATTCAGCAAAGAAGTTTTTAGAATAACACAAAGAAGATGTTTGCCTTTTTATGTCCTTACTTGATTTTTCAAGGAGGTTTGTTTTACGATTAAGTGGAACAGTGGGTCTTTCATGTTGCGCAGGGAGGACAATTGCAAATCAAAACTTTTCTTCTGTCTTCCAAACCAGTTTGGAGCAACTTCCAAAGGAATATCCTGTAAGCAGTGTAAGTGCAGGTGAATGTGCATGCATGTGTGTGAAGATTACAATATTTGATTAAGATTTGAAAGGCTGGTTTTTCCATTAATAAAGGAGATACTTTGTATATTGATAGAAGATATGCAACCTTCATCTTTAATGGAAGCACTGTCAGAATTTTTATTACCTTGTTTTCTTCTTTTCAAAGAAAATGCAGGTTGTTCCTTTGCCATTTCAGTGTACAATAATTGAAAGTCTCTCCCATTGTCTTAGGAATTCAAAACAGTCTTCCTTATTGTTGCCATTAAGCATGCAATAGCCAACTGTGTTTTTCATAGATTTATTAAACGGAAGTATGGTTGATGGAGTTGAAAATTTCTGACAGTGCTCTTACAAAGAACTCAGCTGTCCAAGGTTTTCAGTCTTGAATTTTTAACCTCTAACACAAGTCAAGCAAGACTACAGTTAACTCTTAAGAAAGTTTTTTTTCTTTTAAACTCCTCTGAAGCATCTGTGGGTTGGTATAGAATGTGATCCAGTAACACTACTTACATTAGAGCATCTAAAAAAATACGATGCGTTTTGCAGGTTTTGACCTTTTTGGCTTAAACCTTTCAGAGTAGGAATTAGATAACCTCTCATAGTGGTTACATATTAAAACAGTTTTAGTCACATGAATTTTTTTAATAAGTGTTCTTATGGAGGTTAGAGGCCATTTTGATTACCTTCTTTTTGTACATTAGTTCTTCAAGGAAAAAAAAAACAAACTACCCTGCAGGAATTCAGGTGTTTTGTGTGCATACTGCAGGCATTTAGGCAATTTTAAAACTCTTTCATTTATTTTGTGTATGATTACACACTCCTAAATTAAAATTCTCTTTGTTTGGGATGTGTGGATTAAATTTGCATGAGGTAATTGCCAGTCTCTTAAAAACTTCAATGTTAATACAGCCAAGCTACCATAATTTAAGAAAATCAACATTTTCTCCGAGTTGGTAGGCTACAACCCTCATCTCTATCTCTGAACATAACCTCTGCATGAGAGAATGTGGGCTTTTACGATACTGACTGTACTATCCAGTGAACGTTCCTAAATTCTTTTGTCTGCTTTTCCCATTACATGAAAATCACTGAGTTGGTTTCCACCTTTATAAAGATTTTCAGGGAGTGTTCAAATGGCAGCTAAATGATTTAGTATTAAAAGACAAAAATTGAAATAACTACTTGTCATTTCACACGGCCATTCTTTTGGAAGAGACAATGTCCTGTGAAAACTATTTAAGTATTAACCACATTTGTTTTGATAAATTCTTATGTGTCATCTTCTCTCCAACTTGATTAAAAGCTTTTCAAATATCCTGATAGGCACTCAGATAAATACTTTCAAATGGTGGAAATCAATTTAGTGCTTGAGTTTCAAAAAATTGCTTAGCAGTTGAGCTGTCATTTCTCCCATTAACTCAAGCACTGAACTGAAATACTCAACTGCGCTAGGTCAAGCGCGTGGATGCCTTCCAACAAAAAGGGAAGAAATGTACGATATTCTGACTTGGTTTTAAATTTTCTGAATTATGTGGTATTTCAGTCTTTTTAACATTGTTCCTGTTTGTTATTGTAGTATGACATATTTCAGTAATCACAATACTGATAGTCATACAGTAAATGTCTAGCTCGTTACAAATTTTTAATTTCTGCTTTTTGCTATCTACAGCTCCAGGTGTAGACACCTTTTCTCATTTTACACAAATATTTGTTATATTTTTCGACCAAATTCCACTAAGCATATTAGTGAAGATTAGTGAGATTGTTTATTCTGTTTAGTCGCGCAAAATGAATAAACTGTTACTCTTTTATAAAATATCTTGCCTTTTGCTAACCTCATGTGGTTTATTGACCATGATTAAAAATAGCTATATTATATTTAAAGAGCAGTTTCTTCTCGCCATAAAAATGCGTAAGAATATAAATTACACATGTAATTTTTTTGTTTTGATTCAGTAGTCCTTTGCAAAGCAAAATTGATTTTGTTACTGTTGGAGTTGGCTACTGTAACTGTAAATCCGTGTTTAGCTGTTGTTGTGAAACTTCTTTTCCCCTTTGCCCTCCCATCAACATAGTATTACCAAAACTCAACCTTTTAAAAACTTTTTCTGGACTCACTCAGTGTAAATTAATTTCTGTGAATGTTTTAGACAACTAATAAAGAAAAAAAAAATCATGATTTAATGCCAGTATGTTAGCTTACAATGGCTAGAAGCAAAGGTAGTTGTCTTCATGATATCTTTTTCTGCATTATTTTTCTGGCATAACAAGCATCAGACTGCAGGTGGAGGTTCTGTCATCTTCCTCCTCCTCCTCGCGCACCAAAGAGCTTGCACTGCAGTCCCCTGCGTTAGTTCTCCTGTCAGCCAGGCTAGTTCAAGAGTTTTCTGGCTTTTTCCATTGCCACCTCCACCACAGGTTGTTACGCCTTACTTCTGCTGCTACAGCTGTTCGTACAGCTATCCACTAAAATGGTTTCGTGGAGTTATTCGGTATAAAACCAGCAAAACCACCTGTGGGTGCGTGGAGTTATGTGCAGGAAGGGGTGACAAGCGGCTGAAACTTCAGTGCTATTAAACTGAGGTGCTGCCAAGGAAATCCCACGGGTAGCAGCACGCGTTACTCTAAATACCCTTCCTTGCTTTGCATTACTGTGAAAAGAAAGTTATATCACTATTCTATAAATTCTGTTTATCATTACAACAGCAGCTGTTTTGAGATAGTATTTACTTACAAAACATGTTCATTGTTGCTATCTTAAATTCTTAATATGGCTCATCTCAATATGAGCTTCCTCCTCGCAGTATGTGGAAAGGCTTCCTTGTATCCTGTGTTTAAATCTGCAAGGTGGTAGCGTGCTCAGCTGCAGTAGCCTCAAACTTGCAGACTTGCGGAATCAGCAACAGGTTTTGCTAATGATTTGTCATTGAGAGTTCTCGCTAACTTCCTGGCTAACGTCCTGTTACGGTGGGAGATACGATTTCCTACCTAGTGACCAGATGTCAGCATCTGACTTACGTACGCGGTATTTGCAGACTCAAAGTTCTGTGGCAAGAACTGAATAAGAACATTATGGTCCTCATAAAATACAGAATTTCCCAAAGGAAATGCTCCTATTGCTTAATTTTAAGTGAATAATTTTTATCTTGTGGTAGCACAGGTGGTTTTATATCGTGTTTTAAAACAGCCCTTAAAACTTAATTTACTTTTGTTAGCATCATTTTGGGGTGGTGTGGGTTTTTTGTTGTGTGGGGGTGGTTGGTTTGGTTGTTTTTTGTTTTTTTTTTTTCCTGTCTACATACACAGACAAATATGGTAAGATACTGTAGTTTAATTATAGTTAATTTTCATTTCATATTGAAACCAGGTAACAAATTCTTCAGTAATCCTTGGAGGATGTAAATGGGATTCTCTTTCCATTTACACCGAATATATTCTCAGTAAAGCTATTAAAATTTAATTTAATTTAGGAACGGTGTTAGGAATGCAAAAGCGCAATGCATGCTTTGAATTGTTTCCCCATAAAAACATGAATAAACATGCAGGAATTCAAATAGCTTTAGTTTCTCACATATTGTCATTTTGTTAGGTAATGTAGTTCCACATTTTATTCATTGCCTCTAATGTTTTAATGGGTTTTTACTTTTTGCAGTTTTGGCGGAATTAATTGAAAAGTTCGTGTCACATCTTTCTGAAAGCCGATCGGATTGTTATTTCAGCACAGGAAACTATGAAGGTCAGTTTCCTAATAATTTATTGCCATGCAGCCTTGTCATATTTAAATTACTTTCCTTTTAAATGTATCTGTAGCATTTTGGGGGTTGTTTAATATGTTCTTCAACAGCTCAGAAATTCATTACTTAACTGGTGGGAAATACCTCACTTTGGAGCAAAAGATGATGTGCTTGAGTAAACGGTACAGATAATTATTAGTGATGGGCTTTCACTTTTCTGTATGTGTAATGGAAAGATGGGAGACGCAAAACAGGTGAGGGTATGATTCAGAATATTTGTTGACACCTATTATAGAATGATTTGCAAAGCTAGTGGCATACACATTTAAGACGGTGTAAGCAATCTGCCTCACCTTTTGAAAGCTCCATAATATATAATCAACCCAAAGGTATGCAATTTCTATTGCATTAAAGGATACGTATTAAAGAACTGCTATTGTTGGCAGAGTTATCTCAGTGTTGGTTTTGTACAGATGTTGTGCTTAGAGCCAAGAATAAAGGAAGAATGATAAAGTTAATTTATTCTGAGTGTAAAGTAATACATTGTAATATTTTGAAGCACTTCCAAAATCAGAAGATTTAGAAGCATTGTTAATATGTGCCGGAAAAGGCACTTTCATTCTTTACTATCTGTCCAGGACTTTTCTCTTAGGTTGTAGTTCAGTCATTTAGAGTACTTATTCTTCCACTAACTCTGGAGAACCAAGCCTGCTTTGGGGAGAGTCCATTATTTATACTGATTTTTTATTCTCATATCCGTAGGATGCAAATATAGTGTCCTTGGAGACTTCACAGACTTGCCTTTGAAGTTTCAAAGCATAAAACCCCTTTAGTAATTTAGCGGATCTCTTTCTTTTATGTAGTGGCCTTTACCTTCTGAAACCTTGCTAACGGAATACTCTTAATTTTATTTGAGAATCTCTCTCTTTGCTTAATGAAGAGAGTTGCTGAAATGACAGTTCTTTCTGTCACTACTTTATTTTTCCTTAAAAGATCCTTAAAGGGTTTTTTGTTGTCCTGAATTAGTTTGTCATTTACTTCTGGAGGCATAATGAGCGACAAAAATCTTTTCATGGACTCATAAGACTTGCTATTTACATATTTCTGACACTTCCCAATTCAAATGATGATTTTGATGGTTCCTTTAAGAGCCCACGTAATGCCTTCATGATGTAAATGATTTATTTGAAACCTAGACCGCCCCTCTTGCTCCTCTCTGTACATCTCTCTTTTTAGGTCACAGTTCAACGTATCACGCATTCTCCAGTGATATGGAAGGCCCAGGTGTAGTTTTCTTTTCTGTCGTGGGGAATGCCTGTCTCACATTTCTTTGGAGAACAGTATAGCCCGCAGACCTAGCTTTTCAAGGTTATCTTAGTGTTTCCTCCTGGAAAAACAGGAAAACCTGCTTGGTTTGAATAAGGCAAAAACTAACTAGAGGAGGAACGGACATCTTAACTGTGCAGCCTCCAAGTGGATGCCTTTCCCAGCAAAGGCAGCATCCTGCTCTTTCTTAAGCATAACAGCTAAGTGCTTCCGTTCCATGTGGAAGAACCCCAACGAAGGGAAGCAGTAGTCCATACTCTGTTCACTTAGATGTCGAGTACCCGAGTTTCAGTTCGCTCTTCTCAACATTTTGGTCAAAGCTAGGATTTAAAACATGTTCAGGAAGGTTGAACCTGGATCTTCTACTTCATTGATGTGTGATTTCACCATGAATCATGGGTTAGGTGGAGGTGGCAACAACACTACCTTATTGATCTAAAATTTAAGGCCAACTTTGAAGAAACACCAGGTTTGAAAATCCTGTGACAAATGCATATATTAAATTAATTTTTTAGAATGGAAAATCCCAAAGAATAAGTACAGAAACAAAACAAAGGTAATGCAGTAAAACTCTCAGTTCTTGATTTTCTTGAGCTTGACAGATTTTTCTTTCCATGATAAACCAACCCAGTCTGTATGACACTCTTTTTTGTATTTTCTAAGTATTTTTTTCATTCAGTCTTATACAGGCACTATCAGCTATTAATTCTGGAGAACTCAAATATAAGTTCCAAAATTTGAAGGGCTGGCTGATGAACAATTTTCATTTGCAAATGCTTTTGATATTCCATGCGCTTTAATGAAGACAAGCTTGGAAATGGGAGAGTAAGAAGCCTTCTCAAGGACAGCCAGTAGTCTGGTGTGAAGAAACTGGTATGAATGTAGGCAAAGGGCTGGTCGTGTCTCAGTGCTTTCTCTCCCTGTGAGCAACATCATTATCACAGATGCTTTTTGTGAAGAGCTCTCCAGTCCAGGAAAGAGTGTTGCTCTTTTTTACATCACAAAACATACAGCGTGGCATTCCTATGAAGACGGGGAATGTGCTTTGAGCATCCAAGTCTGTATTACGCTTCCTATGTTTGTACGGAAGGGACAAACACAGCCCACTCAAATCTTTAGACCTTATTTGCTTAAAATTAGGTTTCTCACTGATTGAATTCATGAGATTTGTATACATTTCCTGGGGGTTTCTGCTAATGTGTATGAAAGGTTGGAATTTCTCCAAGGAGAACAATTAACTATTGAATGCCATGGTGTTTCACAGTATCTTTTCCATGTATGTATGTGTAAGTGCTATCTAAGCTAAATCCTAAAACTGCTGTTACAGTAAAGACATTTTTCTGAATTAGGTAAGGCTAAGGAGTTTTTAGAAGGTAAACTATATTCCAGATGCATCTTTCTAGCTGCACATCTAAGTAAGCCAAACATGCACTTGGCAATTGTGTGTGTCCAGCATTCTCTTGAATAAATTTGGGTCTGAGGAACTGAAAACCAGTTTCTAATAGTTGTTTAATTTTAATGAAGAGAAGCCACAATTTTCATGAAAGTGGATTCAGTACAATGCATAGATATTCAGTGTTTATCATGTCTCTTGAAATGAGAAATTGATTATCTTAAAAAATGACAGCTTTCTAAACCCGTAGGTAGTTGTAATTAGAATAACACAGTCATCCATCTGCTGTGGAATCCCTCAGGATTTCAGTCTATTATAAAATTTGCAAATACGGAAAAATCAAATTAGTTTGGGTTGTTACCATTTTCAAGATAAGAGACAAGGAAAAATATCTGATAAATGACTATGCAGTTGCAGTGTTTAATTATAAACAGTTACACGAATCTTACTTGAAGTTTACTTTCTGCTAGCAGCAATGATACTGCTGTGATGTGGATTCAGATGGGTAAAATAACATACAAGATGTACGTTAAATGTTAGTGAACTCTGTCTGTCCCCTTTCCCAGAGTGAAGACTTTCTAGTTTGCTTTTATTTTTCTTTCTTCTTAAAAAAAAAAAAAAAAAAAGCACAAACCGTTCAAAAAGAAATCGTTGATGTCTAGCTGTAATAGGCAATAGGATGGCAAGAAACTGAAATTTATTATAGTGGTAAAATAGGCCTGATGCACTGAGGATATGAAGTTCCTAAAACAGCCACTTGCTCTTCCTGTTAGCAAATTCCAGTTCATTGCAACCTAAATGCTTTGTGGAAATGTATTAGTTTTCTCAAGGTTCCAACAAACCCATTTCTCAAAGAATTCCACTTGCAGAGTCATCTAATATGTTGGTGTCTGGACTTCTTAATTGACCTCTGCCCTGTGTTGCAAGCTGCCCAAACTTGGGAATGTTACGACCTTTCAGGATCAACTGGGTTTTTTCGTAGCTCTGGTTGTGCAGGTGACTTTGCAGTTGAGTTCTCTATTTCCACTGGACTTGGTCTCTGAAAGAGCTCTGCCATGTGCTGCCAAAGGGACGGAACCGCAGGGATTTCAGGTCTTGGCTGTAAAACTCAAATTTCACGGTGTGTTCCTTCTCTAGATGAGGCTTAGTTCTCTGACTGAACAAAATCTCATAGGAACTTTCTACCATTTAATGAGCTCTTAATCTTCTAAGGGTCAGGTGGATCAGGTAATGAGCTGAGATATTTTAAAAACACCAATGGGAAGCTATCAGTGTAGAGCTGATCAGGAGTAGCAAATGAGAAATACATGACTACAACCACAAATTGGGCTGAAAGGGAAGGAGAAAGAAGGGCATTCTTCCATTCTTCCTGCATTATTTGGTGAATGCAATTCTTTAAAGATGGCTGCCCGCTTTAAAGATGCTGTTAGCAAAAAGCATTTTGCCCTTTGCCGTTTATACGTAACTGGACTGAAAATGTGGTTCATTCTTAATAACGCTGCTGCCAAAACAGCTTGAGTATTTGTGATGACCAGTACATAAAGACGACGTTCTAGATATGAATATTTTGATCTTGCATTGTTACGACAAGCATACTGGTGACAAAAGGTATTTTCAGTGGTCATGGTGAAATTGCGCGAGATTACCTAGCTCTGATTAGAAGCCAACAACATTCTCCAGCAGTTTTTCTTGATCATGTTTACATTGTCTCAATTCACAGTTCAAATCCAACAATAATAATACTTTTCTTTGAAATGGGATTTTTTTAATAGACAATTCTAACAATGAATATGAGATTCAGACTGTCAGAAGTGCTCTAGATAAGTAGCCTGGTGGAGGAGATGACACCATCAAAAAATGGTAGCAAAATAGCAGAAGAGAATATAGTGAGAAATGTGTGACTTCTGCTCTGCCCCAACTCCGAATAATGTTTTAAAATAGAAAACTTTCGTAAGGGCATCAGAAGGAGAGAGGATAGGTACTGACAAAACATAAAAGTTCTATACTGACTGCTTGGACACCTGCCCACTGACAGGGCCAATGTTAAGTACCTGTTGAGAGTAAGTAAAAAAACCTGCTTTTTGGTTAAAAAATAAATAAATAAATAAATAAATTTGTGAGTTCCACAATTTCAGTTTATATGGGCAAAGCCAAGGGCTAGAGATCTGATAGCAAACATCATAACTACATGCTTCAAAGCTTTTTGAAGCATCTGCAGGAATTATGCAGGTGGCTCTGGCCGTCATGGGATTTTCAGCTGTTTGCAGTATTGTTACTTACGTGGTTCCTTTGCATCAGAAGTATTTTCCATCTATACAAAGAAAACTAATCTTTCTTACAACCACTGAAGTTAAAATTTAACATTTTGCAAAGATTATATATATAGCCATAAAAACACGTGGCCTGGGCACCAGGAAGTGAAAAAGCTAAATCCATAATGTGAGCAACAGCTTTAGCCATGTTCTTCACTTACCACAAAAGGGAAGCCAGTAATTTCTTTGGGGTAACAGCAGTTAAACAGGGAAATAAATTAATTATTACCTAAAGACCACACAAGTTGTATGAAATACGCTGTAAAGCTGTTTCAGCTTGGCATCCTGTAATTTCAGCATGAATGCAATGTAGCCCATTTTGACTTAAACACATAAAAGCTTCTTCATGGTGAGAGGGAAAATGAATAAGAAAGCAATCTTTCATGGGAGTTGTAAAGTTGATTGAAGTCTAATCTGATCAGGAAGAATACTACTGGATTGTGCGTGCCAGTTAACTTACTCTGAGTGTCTGTACCTATAGATTGAGTTTAATAATAATAGATAATTGCCTTTGCAAATCATGCCTTATGAGACATCCGTTTGTGTGCTCCAGAACACTACAAAACATTTTGGGAAGTACTGTCCATTGAGATGCTTGAAATGGGCATGATCAGAGTTAGTATGAGCGATCAGTCAGGACCCTGAAGCAAGAAAACACTAAGATTGCTTAAAGAATTGCTCCCCGTCTTCCCTTCATCCTGTTCTTCCCATTCCCCCTAATCTCTTTTGACATTTACGGTCACTCAGAGTTTTGCAGGGAGACCTGGAAGATAAAAACCACAGCAGACAATCAGCCCATCTTTTCCTATTGACACAAGATGAAAACCTTCAGATTCCTTTCTGACACTAGGGTTTGTTCTGCAACAAATAAATAAATAAGGAAAGAACTTGTAAGCAGAAGTTAATCCTCACCTCTCCCCAGGATCACCTGATTTGCGTCTGGAACTATCCAGGATGCACAGGTTTGCTTCTCTTTAAAGATGAAGACTAGACAGGCAGTGGCAGCGAAGCATGCCTGACCTAGGAATCCCAGGTTTGGGCTAGCTGAACCAGGTGGGACAAGTTGCTCAGTGAGCCCTCTTTGCCGCCTTTTGCCCGGCTCCCTACCCTCGCTGCTCCCCCCCACGCAAACAGCAGACATCCCAGTTCCCTCTTTTTGGTTCTCTGTGGGACACTGAATTTGATTTAGCGGTAGAAGGGTTGGAAACAAGAGGAAGATTACCAAGGTATAAAAAGAAATACTTCTTTCTTGTAGAAAAAGATAATGTTCTACAGTTTTTTGTGTGTAGTGTACTTTTTTTGTTGGTGTTTAAAGTTATCGCTGATAATTAATAGTTTAGAGTCCTTGGTGTTTCAAAGGAAGCATTTTCTCTTTTGAATGAACAAGATTGTGTTACACAGTGGATTTAAAAAAAGATTTGAGAGCAGGCATACCAATATTTCTTATGGCTAGCTTATCTGAAGTGTGTACGGTAGATTGCTAATATGAAGAGCGTGGCTAAAAAAAGTATGTATCATTTGCACTTGAAAATGGTCCGGTTTTTAGTGCACTTTAGAATGAGAGATAAAGTCAACTTTCTATTATAATATTTTTTTTAAAATTGTAAATCAGCTCCTAGAGAATTCTGATATCCTTCAAGTCACTAGTTTGATTTTGGCTGAATTTCTATTCTGCAGTGGTTTACATTTTTAAAGAAAGAAGTGCAAAATACGTGTTCAACATAGAATTTTTTGTTTTATTAGATAAATGAAAAGGAAGCTGCTGAAGCATGTTGTTCGTTCCATTTAATAATAGCCACAGTGCTGTATCATGCTGTTATTTAATTCACAGTTCAGAGAGGTGTTCTGTCCTTTGTTTGAGGATAAACGGCATTCTTCTTCACAAAATTGGTCTGTCAATGCCTTTTGTTATGAAACCCTTTGTGTTTCAAGACAGATCAGGTGTATTGATAAATATCTGTCAAATGAGTTTTGTAGAAAATTAAATTCAGTGTATTAAATCAGACGTATGAGCATCATTAGAATAGAACAGTCACAACATACTCCTGCAAGCTTACTAGTCAAGTTTTTATCCATGGATTGCAATATGCAGTATTTAAATATTCCACTTAATAACAATTTTCTAAGCTTAATGGAGCATTTAAGGTTTCTAGGTCCAATTTTTAATCAGTGGGAAGTGGTCCTTTGTGTATTCTAAATGATTTTATCGTTTTCTAAAACCTAGTCTTCCCAGTCTATTAATTGGTAAACAAAATGGAAAATCAAAACTTTCGACCCAGGACAAAGAACCACAGTTTGCGTGTTCCCGTTGTGAGTTGTGGATTGGCAGCAACTTGACTGCCTAGTATGTGGAGCTGTGATTACATCAAATACACTGGTGTACAAAAGCAAGAGGTTTTGCCTTGATGAGGTACTGTGTAATATAGAATTATTATTCAATCCAAACTCTGTTAGTTTTATCTTCTTTCACAATACAGGGGAAAATATCAAAAGAAAAACTGATAAGGAGAAAACTCTTTTCAGCAACTAAGGAATTATTACAACAGAGAAGAAAAGGCAACGAGAATCAATGAAATCAGTCGTGTTCTTTTAATGTTAATGGGAAATAAGCATTCAGTACTTGCTGTAAACTGTTACAGAACGGAAACTGGGGTCAGACTGTGGGTTGTGATACAGCTGTTCCTCATAATACCCTTGCTGGACTGGGACACCACCTCCTGCATTGCAACCCACGGAGGATCCACCTCAAAATGGAGGCAAGGCTTCCCTGTGGCTTAGAGGTTGTTATACCACTTGCCTCTCTCCTGCCATCAAATATGGTCGCATCAGGACTGAATTAGCCCGTAGTCGTAGCCAAGTCATTCAAACTCCCCCTGGTTTCTGGGATATGAGTATGCCCCTTGCCTTCACAGTTGCACTCAGGAACCTGCAAATGAATTGACTTAGTATGGTAATTGCAGCCTGAGTAAACGGGTGACTTGGAACAGGAGCTGTAAAAAGATAGGAACTGTTTCACTCATCTCTGTGGGTTTTTATGCCCTGTGATTTCGTATGCATTCCTCCAAATACTGTACTGCTGGTATGCTGTGCAAAAGATGCTTGAACTTCTGTTCTTTGGGTAAAAAAACCCTCTCTGATGTGAGTTTGCTATTTCAGTCCGATCAGATTATTGAATAAATTCGTTTTACTCAAAGAGCAGTTGATTTTTCTTATGTATAAATGTATTTGTCAAAAGCACAAGGTTAATTTCTCATGACCCTAACACTTAGATCATTGTCCAGAATTGAAAACAAGTAAAACTCGTGGGCTGAGATAAGAACAGTTGAGGTAAGAATAGTTTAAGAATTTAAAATAAAATAAATAATAATTATTATTCTATATCAGTATATAAATAAATAATAATAATAACATTACTAATAAAAGGAAGATAATAAAAATAATAAATGCGACGATAACAGAGAGTGAAATATAACCCAGGAAAGACAAGTGATGCACAATGCAGTTGCTCACCACTCGCTGACCGATGCCCAGTTAGTTCCCGAGCAGCGATCTGCCCCTCTCAGCCAGCTCCCTCCAGTTTATATACTGGGCATGACATCCCACAGTATGGAATACCCCTGTGGCCAGATGGGGTCAGCTGTCCTGGCTGTCTCCCCTCCCAGCTTTCCCGTGCCCCTCCAATCTTCTTGCTGGCTGGGCAGAAGAAGCTGAAAAGCCCTTGACTGAGTCTAAACACGACTGAGCAACAACTGAAACCATCAGGGTCTTATCAACGTTCTTCTCATCCTAAACCCAAACCACAGCGCTGCACCAGCTACTAGGAAGACAATTAACTCCATCCCAGATGAAACCAGGACAGCAGGGAACAGCAGGGAATCAGTTTGATTTCTGCCTGAAAAGGATATAGAAAAAATACATATTAAGTTACTGTGTGTCTGTTTAATCAGATTTTTACATTTATCACTTACATGAATATATTTTAATTTCTGATGCCATATGCTATTTACGTTTTTAACAAATTGTGTCAGTTGTTAGGGTTTTTTTTTTTTAATTTATTTCATTTGTTACTGATTTTTAAGTAGCACTTTGAAAGAAATTTTTTAAAGGCTTAAGCCCTCGGCTTTGTTGCTTAGTATTATTGGACTGTGATTTTTTTCGGAGGTATAGGTATCTTAGATGATATATGTACACAAGAGAATGCCCCATTTTTAATTGCATTTAGAATTTAAAATATTGAGGAAAATATTACAACAGAGGTTGCTTTAATTCATTATTTACTAATTTGTTTAACCTGGATTTTTAATGTAAACAAATGCAGAAAATGGGGTATATATTACTGTGTGAAAGAACAATGCTCAGAAATACCGGATTTTTAAAATCAGTTATAGTTTTCTGTGTTTCATATCAAAACAGAATTTTTGTTAGTAAAGCTAGTTTTACAGCTAGGAGACTTTAAGGCCACTGGAATGGAAGAAAGTAGATCAGAAAATGCTGCTTTGTCTGATTTCTTGGCCAGAAAGGACAAAGCTCTACTAAGAAATGGGACTGAATAAGATGTTGGTGGTTTACATCCTGCTGTAAAGCTAATGATAACCATACTAACAGTGAAGATTTCCTTATAAAGAAGGTGATTTTAATCAAAAAATAAACATATATGAAGAATGCAGGTTCTTGATACATCCTTTGCAAACGCTACTAAACTCATTTCAAGTAAGAAATAGTTCTCCAGAATGTGTATTCGTACATAAAAGAAACTTTACATTAGTATTCAGTTAAAATCATATTTATCATACTTTATCATATTTTTTCTTTTGTTTTAGGCATGGATGCAGATGTGAAGAGTGAAAGCCTTTCATCTGTGCAGCAGCTTGGTGTTGAAATGACAGTCAGGTACATGGTATTAAAATATTTCCCTAGTGTATTTCTAGGATTTGTTTGATTTTCATGGAATGACTTTAATGATATTTAATCCGTCAACTCAATGCTTTATACTGTTTAAATCTAAAGATCATCTTTAAGAAAATGAATTCTAACTTTGAAAATGAAAAAAGTATTAGTACATAATTAAATTATCTTTACAGATTATATAGGTTATTATCCTTTATTGTTGTAAAGGCTAATTGTAACTTGTTTGTAAGATTTACCATAAAATCACATTATCCTGAGTTATGTGTCTTTTTTTTTCTCACACTACTTCTCTAAATGGTTCTGTTTAGCTAAGCTTAGTTATATGCCATTTAAACATTTTATTTGGCTGGTAATTTGCAGAGCCACAATGAAGGAAAAGCTAATGTGTCTGTACTTCCACAGATTGTTATCTTTAGCATTAATATTTGAATTCTGATGCTAATAATTACACATACAATATACTTAGAAGGAATTCTAAATAATGTATGCGAAGAAAATGTGTCGCCTGTGTTAGAGTACTTGCTGCTCCCCATCACAGTCTCTAAAACTGAACTAAAAGGAATTTAGGTGAGGAATTGTAACACTGAGTAGCAGATGTTTGGCGTGTATCCTTCCTAGATAAAGCAGAACAGGTTTTATTAAACCATTTATGTGTATATCTACAACATAGAGTTTGTGATGAACACCGTTATGACAGCTTAACTTTCACAGGCCTATTAAATATGAGCTCTTGCTTTTTAGGAATTAAAATACTTAACCTTTAAACAGTTTCGGTTTTTAACTTTTTGTGCTAGGTACGGAAAATACCTCAACTTGCTAAAAGAACATGCTGAAAATGGGCTGTGCTTTGTGCTAATGAACTGTGAGAAATTTCTGAAACAACAGCAAAGAGCTGTGGTATCCTCACTTTGTATCCTTTCTTGGTGGCATAAATTACATTGCCTAAAAATGCCAGTGGAATTTGAACTCTTAGTTTGGGCTTTTAATGGTGATGTAAATGTGTAATATGTACTGAAAGAAAAAAAAAAGCAGCACTTTTACTTTGAAATTTTGTGAAGTTAAAACGCACACCTCATGCACTCAAGAAAATTTTCAGCCTTTTGTTACCGTACTTTGTTAAAATTGTAAGTCTCATTCATTTTTGTCATAAGCTGTCTTGGAGTAGGATCACATCTTTCTGTATTAATGAGTATTTGTGATACTCCCACGATACCAACTGTATTAGTGGTATTGCCCATGTAACGATATGTGGCTGTAATCTGATCAACAGGAATGTTTTGACTTCTGACTCTTTTAGATCCGCTGCGGAACTTTGTCTTAAATAAAACAGATACCCCTTTCCAACAAGGGGTTTGCTATATTCTTCAGGCATTAGACTTACATATCACTATTAAAATACACTTCAGGTATATTAGTCAGAATATGCTTAATCTCTTTTTTAAAGCTTTTCTTTTGCTTTGTTTTTTTTTCCCCATAATCTTCATAACTCCTGTTTTCCTCCTCCTCCATTCTCCTTTCTTGTACTATGAGCACACTTGTTTTGGTGCGGGGTTTTTTTCCATTAGCTTGGTTTTTGTTAACTTTTGTTGATTTGGCTTGACTACTTATGCACTGCAAAAAAAGTAGTGTAAAGGGAAAACAGCTTAAATCGTTTCTCTTAGTTCAGTTTGAGAGGCAGCCATGCCTCAAGAAGCTGACTTCTGTGCAGCTATATTCCCCTTGTCTCATCTCTAACAAACCAGCCCTTGCCTCTGCGTGTAAGCCTGGGGAGGAGGAGGAGGGCCGTGGCTCCTGCCAGGCAGCGAGGAGATCTCTGGCTGTGTTCCTTAACCTTTCCACGCAGGTTGCTTGAGGGAGCGCTGTGCTGGCTACGACTGGTTTGCATCTTCTGTCTTCCTCATGATGTCAGGGGACGGGGAGAGGACACTGATGTTTCTTCAGCGATTTTCACGTCTTCTTGTTTCGGCATTTCTCTGGCTACCAAGACTGCATATATCTGTAAGAATTTAAAAGCTGCTTCTTTCTAACTGAATATGTGACCCTGAAGAATTCTCTCAGAAAAATACAGATTTGACATTTGCTCAAATGGTTGTTTAAAAGCAGTGAAATAACAGGTCGGCTGATAGTAAAGGCAATGTTACTGAATTTTAAAGCTGGCAGTAAACTTTGTTAGTGGCATTAAATTCTGTGTGAAGGCTGCGATGCTGTTGAATGACTTTTTTCTTTTTTGTTACTACAGTGTGCAAGTCCATCCTTTTGATTTTTTTAGTAAAACTATCAGTTTTAAAATTTACTAAATACAGTAGGGTATATTTAGTAAATTTTAAAAATTGTTACTGCCCAAATACTGAATGCTTGACAATTTAAAATTATTAGTATTTTGGATCAAGTTTGTAGTATAGGAAACATCTTTTCCATCTTTCACTAGGGGTGATTCTATCTATTTAAAATAAAACCGTTCCAGTTTGACTTTGTACATTGTCACGTTGTCTTGAATGTTTTGAACGTAAACTAGAAAACAACTGTAGTCTTTACTAGAGGACTCTGGGTTATAAGAAGCACGGATTAGATTCCATACCTCTTCTGCCTGCAGGCTTCTGTATTAATATGAATCGGTCTTTCTTGTCACCTGAAGTGACTGTATTGGTCCACTCACAGCACTGAGTCCAGCCCTGAGGTTGTTCCAGCACAAGGAAATTTTGCTGTATTGTGTGAATATAATTGTGCTGAGCACCATCAGTGCCGAGAACTTCAGCGTCGTCTTCCGCGCAAGAACTAGCCAGCATTGCGGGCAGGTTGCTGCAGTGCTAGTGTTCATTCTCAATACATAAATGATTTCTTTTTCATAATATATCTTGAAAACACAAAAAGAAAATTCAATAATTAACCTATTTGCGTAACTACCATGATATAAACTAAAATAAAATGTCAAAACCTGAATGAGGAATTATCCAGCCATTGGATTGTTATGCTGCCTACCGCAGGAAGGAGGCAAATTCCAAAGGATGTACCTTGACTTTCTAGCATGAAGCCAAAGATTCATTACCTAGAAACCAGGCACCGATATCCAGAGCTTGCCATACTGGTAAAACCTCTGTTCCTTTTGCTGCACAAAATGGTGAAATTCTACCAGCCCATGCATACTGCAAAGAAACGTGCACACAGAAAACAACTTCAAATACCATAGAAGTTCTGCTCTATCCAGCAGTAGATGGGAAAAAAAAAATTCAACAGAAATTAGTCTTTTTTTTTCTTCTGTTCTTTTGTTTAAAATACAACAACAGTTTCTCCATCCCTGCTTTGACAATTAAAGCTTACATGCAATAAAGAACTAGATTGCTCATGCAAAGAAATAGTCAGGATCTATTTAATAACAGTTTCTAACTTTTAATTTTCTTTGGTTTAACTACATGTCTTTCCTGAAGGTAGTACCAGCTTTTTTGTTTATTCTGTTTCCTGTCTCTAAAATAACTGGGATGACTTATATAAAAATGTACATGTTTACTTGTAAGATACTGTTCTTAGCAAAGTATTTTAAAATAACACATTTTTGTAGTCTGTAATCCTTTTCCTCAGTTTTGTTGATGATGATGATGATGTTGTTGTTAATCAGATGCACCTGCCTATTGCCACAGTGGAATCTGGCATCCATCCAGTCTATTTTTGCAGTGCTCACCACATTGAAATGTTGCTGAAAGCTGAGTTGCCACTTGTCTTTTCAGCCTTCCACATGTCTGGTTTCACTCCATCCCAGGTAACTGATGAAAACGTATCAAAATATCATCAACCTTTGACTTAAATCCACAAATTGAAGGACACTCAGGAACTACTGTGGTTTTTCTAATCAGCACTTGTGTGGTGGTTATGAAACTGGGGGTAAGAGATAGTATTGAATGCATAGTGACTTAGAGCATCTGCAAAGAGAAAGCAGTTGAGTTTGGTAGAATGACAGCGTACTGCAGCTGATGACCTTCCATTACATGTTCATGCAGAAAACTTGATAAAAATAATATATACTAAACCCTCGGATTTATCATTAAAAATAAATAGAATATCTTATTCCCTGGAATCATTTTCTAAATTTTCCATAGGAGGGAAATGAGTAGTTTGGGATAGGTGTATAATAGGAAGCCATTCAGGCGATACTAGAGCAAAATTAATTTTATATGAGCTACCATAACTATTATACTCAGGTGACACAGTATTCTATATTAAAGAGATGTTACTAAAGAAGAATATTTATCCATAATGTTAGCTTTCATTTTACCTACTTACTACAATTCTTTGGTAATAGGGAATGCTATGTATGGGGCATGACTTGTAAAGACTACAGTCATGATGAAGCGCAAATAGCTTCATGCAATAATGAGTTAGATTGCCAATGCAAAGGACCTCTCACCACAGTAGGAAAGCTTATTGCTGTTCCAAGGCAAGAGAAACATTTTTCATCTTATGCCTTCAAAATTCCTTTTTGCCACAAGATTTGCAGCTTAAGAGACTTCTTAATGGGAGCAGGTGCCAGTAAGGTACAGATACTGCTTAAAACATTCAGCTTGGTCTTTGAGGAGAGGAGATGGGCAGATGAGGGACTTTATCTCAGCAAAGGAGTGAGGTGCCTTATAATAAGGTTCCTGTTTTGGCATGGGAAAACACAGGGGGACAGTCACTCCTTCCTCAGCTGTTCTTGTGTAAATTATACCGTATGCTTTTTTTATTGTTTGCACTCAATTAGTAATAGACTAGTTATTGTTCTAAACCACTGAAAGATGGGGTGGGGGGGATTATTTTTTTATTTAACGTGTTACTGAAATGCCACTGGTGGGTGCCACTGTATCTTCTGTGTGACTTTTGCAGTTCTGCTGCAGGATTAAAAACAAACCCTGAACTGTGAAAACCACTCTGATGTATGTAAGTGCTTGTGTGCATCAATAAATACCTGAAAACAGATTTAATGTCAGAGTATGGCTGCTGTCATCTAATTAGAATCTTGGTACTTCTCCTGCTGCGTATTTTTTAAACATTTTAAAGACTGATTAGCAGAAGATTTGTGGTCTAGAACTAAATGAAATGGGCTGTACACATCTTAATACATTGTGATTTAGAACTGGAAAAAGGAGTCACTGCGTGTTCCATACCCACTTCATTAAATGAAAACGTGTCTTAGGGAACGGCCTAACTAACATTCATTTATAAGGCAAAGAACTACTTTAAATTGAAGGAAAATCCACATTAAACACACCTTCACCCACCCTCACTACCCTTTAGGCCACATTTTTTAAAAATCTTGAAAAAATCACCTTCACTTTTATTGGACTTTGAGTTTCATGTCTCAGCCTCAGGAGCTGCCAGAATATACTCAGGTATGTGAGATGCAAGGATGCAGGGTGGTAATGTTTAGCAGAACTCACTGAAAGTCTGTTCAGAGGCTGTGATTTACAAAATGGTGATTCTTGGCTTCTTTTGTGCTTTATCCCTTTTATTTTCATGTTTATATTTTCATTGTAATGTTATAGGAAAAAGGGTCTGTAGTATAGAAAAGAGATAAAGCTGATGAATTATGACTGAATGTCTACAGCAATTTAATTATATATAATTTCATTCTCATCTAGATTTGTCTGCAATGGATAACTCAGTGTTTCTGGAATTACATGGACTGGAGTGAGATCTGTCACTACATTGCTATATGTATTCTCCTTGGTCCCGATTATCAAATATATATGTGTATTTCTGTGTTCAGACACCTACAGCAAGACATCCTGAAGCACACTGAAGCCCAAGATCTCCAGGTTTTTCTTAAAGTAAGTGTTTCTTTTTTAATTTTTCAATTGCTGAAGGGAAGCAAAGCTCTCAATACTGAAGATATGTATGTTACTTAATCTGAAGCTCTTACTGATTTTCACTTACTGATTTTAAGTGAGCAAAATAATACTTTTAATTTTATTTACTTCCTGGCAGGAAATTGTTGTATAGTATTTTCCAGAGGATTGCATTTTGTCCCGACCAGTTCCCTTTGTAAGCAAAATAAATAGCCACATTAAGTCATGAGAGCATTTGATTCCGTTCTCTCTCTGTGGCCCCAATCTCATTAAACTAAATGTTCTCCAGAAAGGTGGGTTTACACAGTGGTCTCCTACTGGAGCTTGAAGAGATGTGGCCCAGAGCTCAGTGAGCTGTTATTTTGAACAGATGCCAATTACTATACAACCACCAGCCTCACAATTTCATATTCTTTGCCATATTATCAATTGCATTTGGTTATTGGATTCTTTTTGCAGGGTACTGCTTAGCTATAGATGCAGTCATGAACAGATACAAGTATTTGACTCTTCTTCAGTCAAAATTTTTTCTCCAGTCAAAATTCTTTTGAGAGCTATGTATCTGTATCTTAGTCTGTCCTAACAACAATAGTTTTCTGACTAGTTTACATCCAACTTAGATATTCTTAAATATGAATGTTAGCTCAGTCATTTTCCTTGAAAATGTATGTTTGGGACACAGTCCAATGAGTGAATTGGTTTGTTTGACCTGGTTTTGGTCAATGTGGCTTAAAAGCTACTTCGTTGTGATGGGATAGTTTATGTAAGAATTTTTAAGCTTGTAACATGCTTTATATCTGTAATGAAAAGATGTTGATTTGACAGCAATACATCTTTGTTGGTATTATCTAATAAGTAGTTCCAGCTAGCTATTAAAATTAAAAAGAAATATTTTCTTACTAAAATATAAGTATACTTTCATTTGCACATGAAAAAAGAAGTTGGAGACAACTTTGCTGTCAATTCAGATAACATTATGCCTAGCACTTAAAACACCCTTTCAATGTGTCCTTCTAGTGATAAAAAACAAATGACCACCTGTGAAAGAGATCATCCGTTACTCTGTAATTTGCCTTTCTTCTGTGCAAAGAGGAAGGTAAAAGTAAGAAATTGTCCATGCACATTTTTTCCCTTTTTCTGGTTCTTTCTGTTGGCTGAGGTGGGTTACTAACAGTTATATCCCTTTGAGATATCTTGAAGTTTCAGCATTAACTGAATTTTAAATTTATTGCTTAGTCTTTTATTAATCCTTTCATGGAAGGGTGAAAGTGCATAGCTTGGTGATTTCCACATGTGAACCAAGAATACCATAACCTGCCACCTCAGTAAACCCGTCTCAACTATCTTGGTTTCACTGGTTTCATTTGGATAAAACAGAGAAACTGGGGCTACAGGGTTTGTGACTTCTTGTAACAGCACATGTAGGCCAGTAAGTAATTGAGCTACTCTTCGCTTTATTTTCTGTGAGTATAGGCCATGTTTTTGACAACTAAGGTGCTGACCAGTGCTTTAATACATCTGCACATTTAATCAATATAGGATTTGACTGCTTAAAAAAAAAAAAAAAAAGTTAAATACCTACTCTACAGTTCTCTGTTGGAGTCAGTTTTCTTTTCCACTGTAGCCAACCTTCTCACAGCGCAGTGCATGAAGAGCAGCTTGGAAGGTGAAGTCATGCCTTTGTTTTCACTTGTGAATAGGGGAGGAGAAATATAAAGACCATCTAGAATTCCTGGTCAGATGCCAAAGTGCAGCCTTCCAAGCCTGAGTGGATTTCTCAGGAGAACTCTGTAGCAGAGATGCACAGTCAATACATCAGCAGATACAAGATGTCCACAAGGAGTGTCTGGCTCCAGAGAGCTTTTTGCAGCACATGCTGCCAACAGTGGTAATACTGCTTAGTAGATGGTGAGCACACAGGTTGTTCCAGTTCAAAGCAACAACAAATGCACCCATTTTACCTAGACTGTTGTTCAGGATCCTGCTTTCTGCGGTGCATCCTCTCTCTCCCTCTAATATAGTATTCACGAGGAGGAACACTGCCTGTTCATTTCTTTTTCCTGAGGGCACCTTCTTTTACTCTTAAGTTTTGGAATTGGTAAGAATTAATCATTTGTGGTGATGCAGAAGTGCTTATTCTGTTTTTATTTAACCACTTCATAAAGATCTTTACCATTCATTTTAAAAACAGGTATCTACTGTTACTCTGCTTGTTTTATTGTGAATCTAGTTGGATATAAAAGCCATGTTAACAAACTTCTAGCATGCCATGTGCCAGTATAGTAATTGTTTAAAAAAATATTTTAGTACCTGGCTTTGCCTTCTTAAAGCTTACTTTTTTCCCTTAAAAATCTTCATACGGCGTGTTCTTCAAAAATGAGATGAACAACATCCACCTGCAAAATTTGTTACCAAGACTGTAATTAGAAAGAACTGTATGGAAGCAACTATTACCAGTTCTTTACTTCTAAATGAAATGTAGTAAAATGTGTGTATTTTAAACACCCAGGCTGTGACAAGCATTACAAAGTGAGCTATCTTTAGAAGCTTGGAATTCATTAGATTTGAGTTGTGCATCTTTTTTTCCTAGCTAATACATGTTTTCTGTGTGTATTTGTGCAGGAAGAAGCACTCCACGGTTTTCGAGTGAGCGATTATTTAGAATACATGGAAAGCTTGGAGGCGATCTACAGACCCATGCTGCTGAAAGACATGAGGAACATAAGAGCGCAGAATACATAGATGAAGCAAACAAGCACTTCATTTTCCAGTTTTGGTTACATCCTTTAAAAGGACGCTGATTGATTGATATATCAATCTCACCTAAAATAAGTCAGGTTGTGTAAATGTACATACTGCAAAATGAATAAGGAGGATTTTCAGAATTATAGTTTTTGCAAAAGGACTTAGTCTAAGTTTGATGACCTAAAATACCAAATTTTTCCAGACAGGCTATATGCACAGCCTCATTTTCAATTAGCAGCTTCAGAACCTACCTGTAGGATGCTGAAGTGTCTTCCTTAGAACGTAAATCTTTATAAGCAAGCCTTGAACCTGTTCACAGCTCACAACATTTTTGTCATCTCCTTGTAGCACAGTCCTAAAACCTTCATATTTTGATAGGGTATGACAAAGTGATTTTTCTTAGAAACAACTCCTGGTGTATATTTATATGCATGAAAAGTCAACAAATGAAAAACAAACTCCCTGGACACAGCTGTTCTGACTTGTGGCTAAAGTTGAGAAAATGAGATGTTCAAATACATGCAATGAAAAAAAGGCTGTTATTCCTGTCTTTTTAAAAAATAAAATAAATAATTTTATGCCATAAAACATCTATTTGTAACATACGCTCTGTCTGTATAAGTGACTGAGAAGTCCTTGAGTGGCCTGCTTTTAATATGTCTGGAAAATGATCATTTTGAAAGATTCTGCTTCATTCAGACAGAAAAACTAACAAGTTTCATCTGTGCTTGCCTTTCATCATCAATGAAAGGCAAGAATTAACACCAGTACAGTGTAGGTAAAATTTCAACATTGTTGAAGTTGACTGAAATTCCCAATTTCAAAAGAAACATGGGTTTTTTGTGGGTTTTTTTGAGGAGCGCTGCATCCCATTTGCTGTAAAGGTAGGTTTTAGGTAACGGTCAGTGGGCAGCTGAGGAAACATTCTAGTAGATTTCTTCTCCATATTACATTATATCATTGTTAAATATTATTTAAAAAGTCAATGCACATTTGTGCACCAGTTAATAGTTGGTTTTGAATCCAAATTTCAAAGCACTGGACATGATGTTGAGTCAATAAATAATACTCAATTAGATGACAACATAGTCCTAAAATGAATACTACAATGGGCTTGTCAAGAATTAATAAATGCCTTTGATTGAAATTATGGCTGATAAAATGATAGTTATTGGCAAGCAGGAGGGCTTCCCTCAGTATTTGCAAGTACTCAGAGGATGTAGATGGCAAATGACAAGGTATTATCCTGTGGCCATTTAATATTTTTCATACAGTCAATCAGATCTGCATCAAAATTTCCCAAAAAGGAAATAGCAAGTTGAAATTTAACTTTACAATGCTCATGTGAGGTTAGATGAAAAGTAGACATTTATGATGGTAGCTTACTAACTGCAGAAATTCATAGTCACATGGAAAGAAAACCTAAAATTAGAACAGTTATTAAGATTTGTTCTCAAATTTGTTATACTAATGTCTTGAAATGGAAGAGCATCTTTTTATTAGATCTACTGTTTCTTAGGATTTCAGTTTCTTTTCAGCCAAAGAGTTGCACCACTTCAATTTAGAATGACATGCCCTGTTCCTGCAGTTACCTTTAAAGAGATTTTTGGTCTTGGTAACAATTTTACATAGAAAGTTGGTAAATGGCCCTGTGCCTTGTAATATCAGACCCTTAGTACCTTGATGTTTCCAATGACATTGCACCTTTTTCAAATGAAATAAGATTCAGCTTCTCTAGCAAAAAGTTACTTAGCATCTGTATTCTTATAGGAAGAATGCTTTATACTGTGAAGCATAGGTAGCCAGCATAATTGGTCAAGTCTCTGCTGTAGCTAGTTTAGTAACTACGCATCCTAGTTAGGTAGGCAACCTTACCAGATGATGTTACATAGTGAAAGTTAAGCATTAAGTAGTTCTTTATTGGGTTAAACAAGTAGGCAAAAAAGACTATGTTTTATCAACACCTGCAGTAACATTTTATTTACAGACTAGCTGTAATCCCAAAATATTTTGACCAGAATTTGTGATATAATAAACGTTTTAAGTCCAACAGGAACCACCGATGTTGAATTTAACCTATTCAACATCATTGCCACATTCCTGTGAGACAAACTAAACATTACAGCAAAGTTCTTGAAAAACAACTTCACTAGATAAAATGCATGTGTGAGCACACACACAAATTCAAATTATAAAATACATTAGAAGCTGCAGTGAAATTTCTGTAATTATATGCAACCTAAGAATGAACACTGACAAAGGTTTTGCCACTAATTTCTGTTTTCCTGACTGTGCATTTCATAAGTTCATGGGTTTAGCTTTTTTCCCTGTCCAGAAAAAAAATCTTTTAAATATTTTTGGACTTTTGTGAACTGTATTGGCTCACCTACATTAATAAAAGAGGCTGGCAAGTATGAGGAAAGAATTATGACAACTGATGGAACCAAGTATTTGTCTGACACCAGGGTCAAAGAATACTGAAACTCCCATAAAATCTGTTCTTTCAACCTTAATAGCAGTGTCTTTTTTTTATAACAACTTTTTTGGCATATATCTCAAAATAACCAAATGATGAACATCCAGATCGTGAATAGAACACTAATATATATGTTACTAGAAATTTTCTACGTTTTTTAAGAGACCATGGTTTATTAAGCTACCAATTACAAAGTCATCATTTCCTTTATCAGGAGCAGGCATTTGTCAGGAAAATTAGCTCTTGTGCTAGGCATTTCAGTAACCCAGGGAATTTTGCCATCTAAATAGCTGCCACTTTGTATTCCTCATCCCCCAGCAAAGAAGAGACAGGCACTGCAGAGCTAACCCTGAATGTCATAGACTCATAGAATGGTTTGGCCTGGAAGGGAACTTAAAGCTCATCTAGTTGCAGCCCCCCTGCCACGGGCAGGGACACCTTCCACTAGACCCGGTTGCCCAAAGCCCCATCCAGCCTGGCCTTGGACACTGCCAGGGACGGGGCACCCACAGCCTCGCTGGGCAGCCTGTGCCAGGGCCTCACCCCCCTCACGGTGAAGAATTTCTTCCTTATATCTCATCTAAATCTACCCTCTTCCAGTCTAAAGCTATTACCCCTTGTCCTAGCACTACTTGCCCCTGTGAAAAGTCCCTCCCCAGCTTTCCTGTAGGCCCCTTTAGGTACTGGAAGGCTGCTAGAAGGTCTGCCCAGAGCCTGCTCTTCTCCAGGCTG
>JAVKLA010000014.1:27529287-27558523 GCA_034782735.1 Sagittarius serpentarius | reverse complement strand
TGGCTGTGTCCCCTCCCACCTTCCCTGTGCCCCTCCAGCCTTCTTGCTGGCTGGGCAGGAGAAGCTGAAAAGCCCTTAACTGAGTCTAAACACGACTGAGCAACAACTGAAAACATCCGGGGGTTATCAACGTTCTTCTCATCCTAAACCCAAACCACAGCGCTGTACCAGCTACTAGGAAGATAATTAACTCCATCCCAGCCAAAACCAGGACAACAATATCATGCAATACTAACATGCTCTGCTGAGGAAAACAGTGTCATCTTCCACCTGCAAGCTGCTAGCTCATTCTCTACTGTGAATAATAATGCAATTGTTTGCCACAACAAAATTTTGACATCACATTTCATCAAATATTTTCCAAAAGCACAGTGATTCTTTTCAGAGAGGGAAACCCCCTTAAACGTCTCCCATAAAAATAGCCCCCCTCTCCATCAGTACTGCCCTCCAAAATAACAAGGAATTATTTGAAATATAATACTCCTTGGAGAAAAAGAGTAATAAAGAACTCCCAGGACATGCTCTTACACACAACTAAAACAACCTAACAACCTGCTACCTTCTATAGTCCCTGCTCCTATGTTAAATACTCCCACTGCTTGCACCACTCTGATTCTTACCAGATCCTACCACTAGCTGGTTTATATCATTAAAACAGCAGCGGAACATCATCTTTTTTTGTGGGGGTTGTTTTCTAGTGGGAGCCCCATCAGGGTTGCAAGCTGACCCTGTAACATGAGTAATAGTGCACGCACGGAAAAATCTCTCCTCCACTCGTGTCATGCACAGTTAAACTGTCATTTGTTACAGTACAGGAGATGAAACTGTCAAAAGTCCCATGTAAGAATAGTTTTTCCCCCTACAGGGACGTATTCCTGCTATAAATTTCAGCTACTGAAGAAGTTTGAAAGATTTAAAGAAATACATTAACATACTTTATGGCATAGCATGGTCTGGATTGTCAGCAGACAGTTTGACTTGACTTTAAAGAGCAGAGGAGGTAAATACCAGAACCTGGTCCTCCAAATGAGCCTTTCAGAAGATACGAATGGGCAATAAGCCAGAAAAAGCTTAATGTTCTCTCCTATTCTAACCAAGAAAACAAGCTTGGCACCTACATCAGAGCAAATGTTTTCCTTTGAGAAAATCCTGGCCGAGACCCCCAGTAATATTCTTTGGCACACAGCGTTTACTTCACCTTGCTGATAGAAGTGTCCTTTTCCTCCACTATCTACCACAGCTGCCAGTGTCTATCCCTAAGATCCTTGTATACCCACCACTTACTTACACTTTTTTAAAAACCAGTAGCAAAGTTATAGAATGACTGCAATAGTGTAAGATCAGGAATTCATTTTAAAGGGTTTATGATCTTCAAGCAGAAGGGTTCACTCCAACCAGTAACTGTAAAGGGGTACTTGAACCATTACTTGCATATTCCAGGTTGACAACAATACAGCCAAGTCCTGATGGTTTTGGGATCTCACAAGGTGTGTTGTGGATCAGCCAGGTTTAGCCTTTCTCCACCTTCCCTGGTTGCAGCCACAAGCTCCTCACACAAGTCTTTGCTCAGCCTGCTACTGCTTAAAAGTTGTCACAGCTCCTTACAGAAATCTGTCTGGAAGCTTGTCCCAAAGTGAATGCTCTAAATATAGTCTCCAAGTGTTAGTTACTTAAAAGTATGAGCAATATGGGAAACTCCACATACACATCTTCAAAGGTCTTTTGTCAACAGATGCTCAAGACAAAGAGCTGCATTTAGTTCCTGACTCCGCATCCCTCCTCGTGGGCACTGGTATGCAAATCACAAGTTCTCCACGCTGCAGGCCCCCAGCTGTACAACATGGGGAAGAAGACTTGGTCCCTCTCCACCACAGCTCCTGCAAGATCTTCAGGGAAGAGCCTCCTCCTTATTATTTGTACTAGCAGTTTCTGTTGCAATTTCAAAACATTTCAGGACCCAGGACAGGAAGGTATGAAGAATTCCTTGAGCTACAGCGACAGTCTCATGGTTCATGTTTATGAAAAAGCCAAAATCACAAAAAATAACGTGCTGCTCACAAAGGCCAAAGGACCTAGCTGCACTTTATCGCTTTAGAAAAACATGCCATTCTGCTATGTCATAGAGGCCAATGCTGACATAGCTTTGTTTTATTTAATCTCAGTGATAATTTCACCGAGATTAAATTAGGCTGTTTGTAAATTCAACTTCAAAAGTTTCCTCTGTGAATACAGAAAGCTATGCTAAGACTTCCTAAATCTTTTCTGCAAAAAGGTAGATTGAGGAATTTAGGCTAGATGTGATGGTTAAGCTAATACATTAACTTTAGAGTTACTCAATCTGGCTGAAGAAATGAAAGCTTTAGGTGTTCTGCTTGCAAAGAAAATCTTAGAATTCTAAGATCAGTGAGCAAAAAGGCAGGGCAGTCAATTTAAAACAGTAGCTTGGAAAAGTACATACTTTCTCTATTGGCCTCAAACTAACATTATATTAAGATACATCGTTACCTTTAACAAAGAACAGGGTTGGGGTTTTTTTGAGAAATCTCTTGCTTTTATTAATTCCAGAGCTTTCTTCTGACAGAGCTGAATGTGAAGTAAAGGTTTGTTGTAGTTTAACCCAGCAGGCAGCTAAACACCACACAGCCCTTCGCTCCCACCCCTCCGGGGGGGGGGGGGAGGGGGAGTAGAACTGGAAAAAAGGTAAAACTCGAGGGTTGAGATAAAGACAGTCTAACAGGAGAAAAGGAAGGGAAAATAATAATAATGATAAAAGAATATATAAAACGAGTGATGCACAATGCAATTGCCCCACTGACAGGTGCCTAGCCAGTTCCTGAGCAGCGGGCTGCCACCCCTCTGCCAGCTCCCCCCAGTTTCACTGTCCAGCATGACGTCCTATGGTCTGGGACATCCCTCAGGTCAGTTGGGGTCAGCTGTCCCAGCTGTGTCCCCTCCCAGCTCCTTGTGGCCCCCCAGCCTCCTCGCTGGCTGGGCAGTATGAGAAGCTGAAAAGTCCTTGACTTAGTGTAAGCACTGCTCAGCCACAACTAAACCATCAGTGTATTATCAACATTATTCTCATCCTAAACCCAAAACACAGCACTATACCAGCTACTAGGAAGAAAATAAACTCTATCCCAGCTGAAACCAGGATGAGCTTCTTGTCAGGTGTCAATATGGGGAGTGAGAGCTCATAAAATTCAGCAGAAGTGTTAGCAAACATACTGTGATCATTTGTGAGGTGACTGTACAGTCTGATAGATTGCAATTATTATCAGTTAAACGTTCAATTCTTTCCACAAAGTAATCAGCCAACAAAGATTAGCTCATTATGCAAATGCAGACAGTGAACACTGTGTGCACAGTGGTGTAGCAAAAATGCTGCACTGGCAGCAAGCTACTTAAGGTACGGAGAGAAACCAGAATTTAAAACAGTAAATGTAATAATAAAAAACAATAGAGGGAGGATAAACATTAGGTCTGAGACTAAGAAATTAGAAAAGAAATAACTATCAAATTAGTATGCCAGCATGGAGTTGGAAAGAAAGGCTCTTCATAAAATAATCAGAACACAACAGAGACCATCTGAATTTAAAATCGCAGCTCCAATGGATATGAAAGTATCATCCGCTCGCAACAAAAGTCAGCCCCAAGGGGTGTATGAAACCAACAGAGCTCTCACCCTACTGTAGAATGGTGTCTTCTGTGCAATGCTGTCCTGTGTTTACACAGCTGACAATTTCTTGACAGAACCATTTTGTTAAAACTGCCAGAATACTGGCCTCAGGCAGCTCTTTTGAAACATCTTACAGTGAAGAGTTTTCCAAAAACCCACAGCAGGTATTTTAAAAACCCTGCTTGGCTAACCTGAGATCAAGCTCTTCCCACCCTTCCTACCCGACTGCTCTAGAAGTGCTGGCAACCTCACTGGAAGCAAACAAGAAAGCACTTGTCTTGTAACACCAAACAAGTTGCCCAGGCTATAAGCTAACAAGGCACAGCCTGGTCCAGTTTGGGAAGCCTTTTAATGCACATGTGCCTTAAGTGAATGCACATGTGCCCATGCTCTGTCCATACACCTTCCAGGCAAGAGTGATCAGCTTTGAGTTAGCACATACTTAGACACCTCCACGTCAGCCTAGCCAGTTCCAATCTCACTGAGAAACTACAAGCTCTAAACTCCTTCTTACTACATGGAAGTGCTTAAATAGTTCCAGGGTTTTGAATCAAAAAACAATTAAAAAGTATCAACTGGAAGTCCCAGCTCTACACATTTGTTTAGGTAAAGGTATCCCAACAGCACTACAACAGATAACAAATCCTGGCAACTAGTTTAAAGAAACATACCCCAAAGAAAGTTTGGGGCACTTAAGACTTGGCATCCAATTCTTTGTACAGGCATTCAAATTGCCATATGTACTCAGATCCTTCTAAAGATGTTTTTTACATCTTTAGAAGGATCTAAGGCTTTAAAACCAGTGTTGAGATGTTCCACTGCCAACGATCGGTGTGTGTCCTAAGAATTTCCTCAGTTTCTTTCAAATATTTTGATCCTTCACGGTCAGTCTCAGACATACATCGCTGATACATTACCATCCAATATCTAGCTGCAAATAGTTCACTGCTTTTCAATATGATCTTCTTCAGGCTTTATCCACAAGCTGTCAGTGATCTATCTCAACTGCTTTTTGCAATGCAGAAAGCAGTAATGGATTTTAATTAGCCACATACAGTAGGAAAGCGTTCATTCAGGAGACTGCTTGCTTTCTGACTACTTTCAAATTGTGACTAACCCCATCTCCCCACTCTACTTTGCTGTGACTCTGCAAGAGCCATTTATTTCTTTGTGAATAGGGAACACTGTTAGAGAAAAATCTGTTCTGAAATGCAGCAATGCAGCACTCCACCTGGTCTAGAGATGAAAGGTACAAAAGCTCTTAAGTAGCACAGCCCTTTCTTCAAAGAGAAGGATTTCAGACTGGAGAGAAAATTAACCCCCTTCACCCACAAAAAAGTAGGGATTAAGCCCATGCCAATTTGATAGGGAACATTT
This sequence comes from Sagittarius serpentarius, assembly GCA_034782735.1. Taxonomy (NCBI): domain Eukaryota; kingdom Metazoa; phylum Chordata; class Aves; order Accipitriformes; family Sagittariidae; genus Sagittarius; species Sagittarius serpentarius. Next base: position 27,553,470 of record JAVKLA010000014.1, on the reverse strand, counting down.
TCCCTCCTGTATGTTAGACTGAAAGCAAAACACCAGTCTTAGAACCTGATATAGATGCGATGTTTGCAAAAGAGGAATTACAGAGGAATTAATAACAAATTTTCTTGGTTTCTCAAATTTCCCAGTAAACACCAAAAGTTAACTTGAGAGGGAAGGAGTGAGAGAAAGCAAACTAAAAAGCCCTCAAACCACCAAGAATAAATAAAAATTTGGATAGTGATTTTTTTTCTCGTTCTCTTCTGATATGACTTTAAGTTTCTGTTCCGCACCTCAGTCTAATGCCAATAGGAGAAAGGTATTTATACTTTCTGATTGCGATGATATTATAATACAGCAATACCAAAAGAATTAGGACCCAACTACCTATGAATCTTTTGGCTAATCTGATATTGTAAAAATCACTGCTGATCTCAGGTCTAACCCTATAGACACTTCAGCCTCTGAAATGTCAGATAGGGAGATCTCCAAACCAAAATCAACCCTTTCAGATTTACTAAAACTCTAACATTTACACTTGGCTCTTCCATAATTCCTAAATCTGTACCATATACTACCTAACTCTTGGGTTTAGTCTCAGCCTGCCTGCCTGTGCACAGAAGAGGTCAGTAAAAGAAATTTATGCCAGCTACTACCATTACATGTATAGCATTTCTACAGAAACTCTAAGAACCTGTTTCTTCACAACCTAAGGCCACTGATAACACTCTTCCTGTGTTTGCTATGATTACTTTTTGAACTTTACCTATTTTTCCATACTGCTTGTGTACGTGACACTGATCCTTGTTTGTATTGCTCCAGTTTCCCTCAAGCTCAGTTTGCCTGTAACACCGGGGCTGCATTAGGCTCATGAATACCTGTAGCTTAAAGCAGTAGAGATTAATTCATTACAGGCAAGAGTTCTCTGACATAAGCTTTGTTAACGACCCACCCCAAATTATATTAGCACTTAGATAAACACTTAGCATTTCTACTCATTCTTTTTCTGCTTAATCTCCAGGAGCCAGGCTGGAGTGTGCAGAGCTGCAGGCTGCGTGAGGCCCCGGTTTGTAAGGGACAGCATGACGGCGTATGCCGCTTCCGACACGGGTTCAGCCCTGCTGAGTTTCCAGCAGATCATTTGAAATGCGAAAGCCGTTAGTTTTTTTGTAAAACATCTTTCTGAACCTTTGCCAAAACTGAACTCAGCATTTTGCATTCAAAGTGAACATGTTAAAAATTGGAAAGCAGCAAGGAAGGCACTCCAGCAGCCCGCTGTGGAAACCACACCAAGAACAAAGCAGTGAGAATATTTTGGCCATCCCTCCCAGGTATCCGTATAAACGAATACTACAGTCTCTTTCTGCCTGCTTTTTCTTCCCCTCTTTTACAGCATATGCTAGAAGTTCTTGTTTTCACCTTCGTTTTGTTCCTTCCAACATCCCCTTCGTGTGTATGCTCCGGGTGCAGGTGCCCAGGCGCTGGCAGTGGCGGGGCTGGAGGGCGGCCTCTGTGAGGAGCGGCCGGGGCTGCCCTGTGCCGGACACGGCCGGCTCCAGCCGGCTCCAACCGCAGGGCACGGCTGAGGCCCGCAGCCAAGATGGCGGCGCCTCTGGGATGGCATCTGTAAGGAAGGGCAAAACACTGCCTGGCAGTGAGGGGTGAAAACTCATCACTCGTGCTGTGAGGAGGCAGAGAAGTCGGGACCGAAGGAGTGAAGTTTGAGCCGGGGAAGAAGGGTTGTGTGGGGGGGAAAGTGTTTTAGTTTTGCCTTTGTATCTCACCGTCCTACTCTATTTTTAACTGGTAATAAATTAAATACATTTTCCTCAAGTCAAGTCTAGTTTGCCTATGACAGTAATTGGTGAGTGATCTCCCTGCCTTTACCCCCGTCCTGCTGAGGAGGGGGAGAAAGAGAGCGGCTTTGGTGGGCACCTGGCATCCAGCCAGGGTCAACCCACCACTCTGGTCTGGAAAAAACGGAATTATCTTACACGTGGTATCTTCCTGGATACCAGTTCTTCTGGTTTAAAGGTAGCTTACCGGTACAAACTCTTCTGTCTTAAGCAAAGCGATACTGAGTGCACCACAGCAGACCTTAATGCTGTCTGCAAACACGGCCCCAGGGGAGTCATTATCACCATCCGCTGCCATAGCCCAGTGATTGTGGTTCAGGAGGATTCTTTCCCTGTTGGTGCATCATGTCAGGTATTGAAATAACACGGAGTAGCAGCAAATTGCACTATATGCCAGCATGGCGTTGGGAGGGGGGACTTTAATGAGAACAGAATCTCCTTCCTGTTAGCCAATATTCCTAGCAATTTTTTCTCTTTTCCCATGGATATCAGAGCGGTGGAAAAACTTCCCCATTTATATTCTTGAATAGAAACAGATAGGCTCTTCTGTTAGACCCCATAAGGAGTCTACCATCACACATTAAGCACTATATACCTTCTTCCCTCTTAGAAAAAGAAAATTCAGAAGAGGTTTTCAACCCCTCCCATTCTTCTTCTGCTTTCCCTTCCCCACTGTCCCCACACAAAGAGGAAATGAGGGGGATATACCCGCTCTGGAGCTGATCCTGTCCGAGCTCATTACCCTACCACTATCGTTACCTACGCTGCGGCTGCAGGTTACAGGCAAGTGAATGGGCACTAGGGAGATGCTGAGGTGTGCCAGCCAGCCAGCCAGCCCTGCTCTCAGTATCTACTGCCAGAACTGAGCCTGCAGCTATTTACAGTTCATTCTGCCTTCACACTGGCCTCCGATAAAGTCAGGGTAGTTTTCCCATCAACGTCAACAGCACTGATAATTCACTTTTTGTTTTTCCACCTTTATTTGTATGTAAAAGGTAAGATTTAGTGGCATATCATTCACGTGCTCAGCAATAATGTGGAATGAATAAAGATGCTTTTGATTTCCCTTTGTCAACTCTTTTTTTTTTTTTTTTTTAATACTGCTGGCAGTACTTGCTGTAGGGAAAGCACTGAGAAAATTAACAAAAAGCAATAATCATCTTACTGTTATCACTATCCTATTTTAGCAGCCTGCTAAGAGTTACACATGTAAAAAGATTACAGAAAACATTTCAAAGCTCTAACATTACATTTTGCTTCAAACTATCCAAGCAACCTTCACTAATTGCATTGATTGTTGCAAAAATGCAATCCCTAAATTAGCAATGGATCATTATCAACATTTTTTCACCTTTCCAAGAAAAGCAAAGCACTTGTTCCCATAAATTTAATTAAAGGTGCATTAAGCCTGAATCATCAGCAAGAAATACTTTGGTTATTAACATTCCAGTTCCACTTTAATGCTACTGGCTTTAGCAACAGGTCAGCAACAAAACCAAACTTTTCATTACAAAATAGTAAAATAGTCACTCGTTCAGTCCTTCTTTATTTAGCGCAAACTTTTTTTTGCTTTATTTGAATGTCACTATTCTCTCTGCCTTGCAATGCTGCCTGCAATGATTAGCTCTAATTCAGTCCTAAGCTCTGAATCAGACATTAGCATGCCATACCTGCGCCCAGACCAAGGTCAGCTCTACCAAGGGTTGGATTTTTGAAAGTGCCAGATGGTTAGTTCATCCCAGGCTTTTTAATGTCGTCCTACCTGAGTTTGCTACACACCAAGTTGTGAAATAAAATGGTCCACTCTTCTGTGAGTATGCCTGGTAATCTAATAGCAACAGTGAGAAAGAACAGGGACTTCATGAACAAGAAATCAATGTTGGATGTGCAGTATGTCAGGGAAAATTGACATTTGGGGTCTGTTGATTACAAGAACTGATGATTCTTCAACTGATAGAGAGTGACTTGGTGCCTTAGCCTCTTTGAGTTACTTAGGCTGATTCTCTCTCCTCTCAGAAATATCTGAAACACAGTCCCTTTTAAGAAAGTAACAGTCATCATCAGAAGCTCAGCTTTTGAGGCAGGAGTAAAATAGAATACCTCCATTTTGCCTGGCACTGTGGTCTTGAACAATAGGTTTTTTAGTGCATGGCTGATAGGCAATGAGACTCTCCTACAGAATGTCACTGCTGATGAATTGGTTTGGTATGGCAAAACTAACACAGACAGCTAAAAAGGCAGATGAGGGAAATAAGGAACTCTTCATATTGCTTTCCCGGTCCAAGTAAGAACTGATGCCACTCTCCAGGGAGCTTTCATTTACAAGTTGATTATTATTTGCTGTGAACATAACTGACTCTCATTAGATCAGCCCTCCTTATCCTCACTTGGAATTAACCCAGTCTTTAACAAACATATAGAAAGATTACATTTCTGTAAATAGAAGTTACGATTCTGAACATCATCAGTACATGTGGAAACCTTTACAATACATGCAGAAAAGTCTCAAAAATTTAAAAATTTTCCCTCCTCCTCAATTCTAAGAGAAGATAAAGTGAAAATTTCTACACATTTTTAACATTTTAGGAAGAATAAGAAATCATGCCTTTTTCCATTATTGTTAAGTAAGTTCTGATTTATTTTTGTAATAACAATGAAGCTAAATTACAGCTCCATGTTTATCTCATTATAAGTACTATAAGTTCTATGCAAAACTAGAAGGACTTCCAGGCATTTAAAAATCTTTATGAAACACCATTTCAGGGTCCAAAATTCACAGCTGAGACCTTTCCTGACTTTTGCTGGTGAGCAATGCTCACCTCAGTCTGCATCACTTATGCAAAAGTGATATTCCACAGTAGCACAGCATTATGAGGCGACCGTGGGTTTCAAATGCTAGACTGTTGTACTCCTGAAAGCTAGTCAGAGGTAAAAAAGGACCTAATGAAATAGGCTCCCAGCCTATGCTTCTCCTTCCAAAAAACTGTGCAGATTTCTACACACCTCACATAATTCTGTAACTTTTGTGATTCTCAACCGAACTACAGAAAACTTTCTCTTTCACATTTTGTTATTTATTTCTACATGCATCACAACTGACAGTGTTGATCCCTTGCTATTCATTCAGCAGAGACTGCAGAGTATGACATTTATAAGGTCAACTCAGAAAAACCTTTGCTGGGAAAATATTCTCTTTCATTCTTTTCTTTCTTTAACTTCAGTAAAATCAAGAGCAACCCTCAAAATAGAGCCTGTCGGGTATCCTGGAGCCCATTTAAAAGCCTTCCCTGAGGCTGTTTAAGTTGTTGCTTCCTACTCTAGGCATTACAGTGTGCTGACACCTTCAACAACTCCTGTTAGCAGATACTGCTATACTAAAACTTCTCCCACTTCCTCAGATAGGTATTAAAAAAAAAAAAAAAAAAAGAAACTAAAAGAAACTTTTGGTTCAGCGATCTCCAAGTATCACAACTTTTTATAAAGCACAAAGCACAGATATGAAGTTCTATTTCAATACAGTCTTTGGGGACAATGTAATTTCTATTCTATAGCAGCAGGCGAGGAATGATTCGCCTATGCTGTCTCCTGGCAGTGGTGGTTATACTACATCTTTTAAACCTGTTATCAGCTCATACTGAATACTGATGCCTTTCTGTTCAGGCTAGCACACTTTGGTGAGGACATCACCCTTTCTCGACTTTAATTCAGCTCATTGGCATTTTCTAGTGCATTGAGCTCCCACTGTCCTCACGGGGCCAAATTTGCGGGCAGAATACAGGCAGCTGGTAGGGCTAAGTGCAATTCCTCCCCACAGTTTCCACACCCATTGCAGTACATGCAGGCTGAACACCTTACAAACTCGTATAGATGCCTCTTTTGTGTGAGAAAGATCTTTTCTGAAAGGAGGAGTATGTGGTACTGCACTGCAATGAATTCCTATTTCGTCTGCCTGTTATGGCCAGATATCTCAACTCTTATAAACCATTATGCCTTTGTCTCCCCATCTCCTCCTGCCTCCAAAATCAATCCTACAATGATTTACAGTTACAGAGGATATTGTCTCTTTCCTATAACTCCATTTTTCCTTCAAGAAGAGATGAGAAAACTCCTGGCAAGATGGATGGAACGTTAAATCTGAGCAGAGACAATGCTCTGTTGACATAAAGTGGTCAGCGCTTCATCAAAATTTCTGGCAACTACAAAAATTAACCCATACGAGGAACTGCCCCTAGGACTGCAATGAGGATTAAGCTTGATCACTGGTTTTAGCAAGAAGCGATGTGAACATACATAAGCAAGTAAATGCCTTGGTATTCTAAGAAAAGATGTGAAGCCTTAGGTAAAAGCCAAAGCAAAACAAAAATTCCATCTGCCTTCCCCTGAAACACAGATACATAATGCAGACAGCCTCTGGCTATCACAATGAGCGTTCGTGTGGAGTAAAGGTAGAAGTGCCGGATAAAGGCTGAAATAGTCTACAATTTGAAAAACACTCAGAACAGGATTTTTAAAAGCCCATTAAGAAGAATAGGCTATTCAAGAAATCCTAAAGTGCTGTTCTGCACCTTTGCAAAGGTTCAAACTTCACATTTCAGTCCCAGAAATGAGTAGCAAAAAGAGCAAAGGGCTTATCTTTCCTGTTCTTAGCCTCACTACAAGCTTTATTAGTAAAAGCCTAGTCTCCATTCTAGAATCACAAATTGAATTCAGCTGAAAAGATGTAGTGCGTTTGGCCTCTGTTTCCCTTGCACTCAATAAAGGAGATTTTAACCACTATGAAAATTGTTTCAGGCCACATCTAGAAAGCACAGCCCATGTGGCAAATCATATTTCATTATAAAAGCAAGTTATTTCCTCTTGTTTTTAAGGGAAGAGATGTCCTAACTTCAGACTTACGTGACATTTCTGACGTAGCTAACAAGGTCACTACAAACCTAAATGATGCTAGCATTGTAAAGCAATGAAGCTGACTTACTCATTGCTTCTAGTTTCCTTAGGAACTGATACTCAGCCTCTGGATGTATAATGCATAGATCTGCAAGAAAATAATCTTACTAGGGTGAGTAAAGATGGCACAGACTGTTTAGTTCTTACCACTTCAAAAATTATTCTCCCCTGCTGGGTTTTCTGTCAGAAACAAAGTGAGTAGCTTTCTTCTATTTGAAGTGCGGTTAAAAGATTTTCGTCTTGGAATGAAAGGAAAACTGTCCAAATCTCATCAATCAGGAGCTAAATTAAATGGTGATAGATACCATGTCTTTTAGCTGTCACTTAATCTGTGGACTGCCAGGCCACCACTGACTCCATTGACGGACAGACACATGCTGGCTGTGTGTAGAAAAGTGGCAATGTCCTTGCTAAGATGAAACCCTAGATACTGGGTATGACCCAAACCCACTTCAAGAGAAAACTTCCTGTCTGCAGTCACCTTGTCTCTATTTTTATTGTTGCAGTTGAATAATAAATACATCAACCAAAGGATATGGTCTTGTCCTGTTTAGTCACTGACAGACAGACACCCATCTGTATCTGTATACACAAAATGCGGAATACGAGGACAACAGCTCCTGCGTTAGCATCGCTTGTTCAGTCCATATGCTCTGCATAGGGATTACACAGTCCCACCACCCACAATGTTCCCATTCTGTTCCATGGTGATAGCAAAGAGCTGGACTATGATACATTTACTTTCACATCTGGCCAATGAAAGTTAATATGCACAGTAAGAAAAGATCTGCCTACTGCTACCCAAGATCAAAGTAGTAGATGTGATGTCAAATACCCTGACAGCAAACATCTGGCCAGGGAAAACGCACCAGTTCTGGACATTTAGGCAACTGTTTATTTGTCTCTTTACTGCTCTGTGGGGGCCTTTCCTCATCTCTGTCTCAAAAAACAAACTGCTGCCTAGTCAAAGAGTCATGCAACTTGATCCCAAATCCATCCGAAATCCATCTACTGATACACGGAATACACTCCTACCTTCAAAAGTGCTAATGAGACGGATGGATGGATGGAGGATTTTGAGGGAATTAGGATGCAAGTGTTCAGTCGAGAGCATTCCAAAAAGGACAACATAAATGCTCTGAACAAACCTAGCTGTAGGTAAATTAAGGATTAAAGGGAAAAGTGGTTTTCCTTGGAAATACGGATTAAAGCACTAATAAGAAAACAGCTTTTACAGAAAAGTCACAAGTCTTCAGGCCAAACAAATCATTTATGATCAAGTACTGACTTCCTCGATAACATAGGCCACACACTTCACCCAGCCAGTAACTTCTATTTGCTCTGTATCTAAATCTTGACGCAAGGCTCAAGTACTAAGGGACTCTCATGCTGCTTGATGACCATATTTAATTGCCATCCTTAAGAAAAGGGAGAAGTAGCAGTATATTCCTTGTTATGGAAACATATCTGGTTGAACTCAACCTTTCTTTAGTGGTTTGCATTTTTCTGCTACTTTAATAAGCTCCTCACTTTCAGAACTCCCAATAGCTAGGTACCTCTGTACTGTAATCAATTCACCTTTTGTGTTGCTTTAAATTAAACACTAAGAGGCTGGGTTTCTTAGATCTCTCACTAAAGTGGAGTCTTTAGTGTTCTTTTGGTGTTTCTGTTTTTTTTCTTTTTTTCTTCTTTTTTCTTTTTTTCTTCTTTTTTCTTTTTTTCTTTCTCCAAGAGTCAAAATTGCCTGATTTCTTTATTAAGCCCTTTCCAAGTTTTTTCAGTGTGCTCAACTGTGGACACCTCACTGCCTTCATTGATAGATTCCTGCTCCTGCATCCATGGACCATGCCTGTTCTAGCACAAGCGGGAACCACTAGTTGACAGTGAACTGATAACCTGCCATCACTCATTCTCATCCTCAGATGCATTTTGCAGGTGTAACCTGTTTTTTTTAAATTTATTTATAGATACATGAACTTGCAAGAGGAGAGCTTCAACATGCAAATACTAAATGTAATAGTATAAAATGAAAATCATTGCCCAGACCGCAACCCTTTTTTTAACCCAGACGCTAACAGAAATTCTCCATGAGCAGAGCACTCACTTTACACATATCCTATTCTTATTCCTACTCATGTATCAGAAAGGTTGGACTACACTCCTAAGTTTGTTCCTTCATTCTTCCATTCTTTTGTTATTTTCTTTCTTTCATGAAAAGAAAACTGTCTTATATGAATGATCACTGGTTTTAATTAGTCATAGGATTCCTGCTACGTCGAACATTTTGTTTGGTTGCTCTAAAGGGCAGAAAGACCTTCTTCCTCCTTTCATCCTTCACAGTGAAGCAAAATGCCCCATTTAATACATATTTTTCAAAACTTCATCTACCACTTATTAGAAGAAAAACCTTCCCACTGATATATCTGTCTCCCTGCTCCTGGGGGACAACATGGTCTGTATGTGAGAACAGGCACCATTGATGAAGAGAAAAGAGCACATTCAGCAATCTTGCATCATGGTGACTCTGCAGTGATTCCACATGTGACCTGACAGAAGTTACTTAAAACACATTGTATCCCACTTTTCCTATTCGTGACAGAAGGCTAATACTTTCCTGTCTTGTAAGAGAGTTATGAGACTAAATTAATGTAAAGGCCTTTCAGATAAGCGCAAAGGTATTATTTCCAGAAAAAACTGAGTTATTAGAAAGCTTTGAGCAAAAAAAAATGAACCATTCCTGTTATCTGACATTGCAGACAACAGCATCCTTTTTTTTTAAAAAATAATAAATATTTACCAGCAGCTTACCAGAAAGAGGCACTTTATGTAGTACAGTTACGGATTTTTCTTCTGACAAAACCCTCTGAAAGAAACATTCCTCCCTAACATTTTTGGCTATTAAACAACATATAGGAATTCTCCCTAGAACATTTCTTGCACCAAGGAAAGAGGAGCAATAGCTAATATTTTACTTCTTTCTTAGAGATCAGCTGAGACCCTCCCCTCCATTTGCAAGAGGTGAAGAACAGATAGACAGCTAGTTGGACTGAAGAAATAAGAGGCAAGCAGAAGAGTATTTTGTAATCTTTACTTATTACAGCCTTGGACTTTCTGTGCAGTACTCCCAAAGTTATCTTCCACTCTACGAGGTAAGTCCAAGGCTCTAGCACCAAACATACTACCTGCATTCAAACAAAATATAAATGACTATGTTCTGATTCATTCTGCATCCTTGCACGGTTATTAGGCAAGGCCTGAAAGACCAGAAAGAGAAGATAAAAGGAAAGTCACAATCTAAATACAGCCTTTCTTTTGTACTCAAATGGTTTCCCTCATAGATAACAGGTACCTTTTTTAAGGAGCATCACTTTCCAACCTACAAAGCTGAATTAAATCAGAGATTCTTTGAAAGGTCATCAAGGTTTCTGTAGGACCCAATCAGACTATTTCACATCATTGTTATATGAATTCACTCTGTCATGCTTTCTGAGTACTACTTTTCATTAACTCCCATTTCTTTCAACCTCAAGATCCCTTACAAAATCTTCTTCCTAAAACTCAATACTCCAGAACTTTAGTATGTATGAATCATTTATCCAGCTCTTGCCTTATTTTATAGACTGAATGATGTCATTTAGATGACTATTTGGGTACTAAAAGAATAATCTCTTTTTTGCATTTCCGACCCAAGAAAGGCCACAACATTCCTATTCGGCCAATCTCTGTGGACAGAAGAATAGTTTTAAAGTTGTTCTACACTATTTTCACTTGTTTAATTAAAATATTTATAGGGGGAAAATTGAACAAAAACCTCTTCAGAAAAAAGAACCACAAACCAAGTTATAAATATTTCACCTAGAATATTAGTGACTTCTGAAAAGCAAGTTTGTCATTCATACCTATCCTTAAAAACCTGAGAGGTTTAAGAAGGTAGGTTTTTTTCCCCTAGGAGATCTATTCTCTGTAACCTATTGAAATGCTTGGTTTCTCAGCAGCTAGTGAATTTTCTTTCATATCATTCTATACCCTCAGACTTTGCTGGTTAGGGTGTAAACCTTCAGGGAAGAAGATGGAGTAGTTCTATACATCAGTTAAAATCTGCATAGATTCTTAACCCTATACTGAAAGTACATCTCCTCCACAGACCTGCAGAAATACAGTTCACTGTAGCATCCAAGCATTTTTCACAGTCCCTGAGTTTATAGACCATCAGCTGCATAAACACTGTCCACTCTTTCATCCACTTTCCAGAGGAATGGCTGCACGATGTTTTATTTTAGTGGGGCCTGGATTTGGGTTTTCCGTAGTGAATGGTGCTGAACATTAAGCCCTGCCCATGACCAGAGTGTTCCTGCCCTGCACTGGCCCAGCAGCCAGTGAGCTTTGTCTTCCTCACGGCCAAGCTCTGCTCTCCAGTAGAACCCTCTGTTTTGCTTGAGGCAACGCTTAGGCCAAGGTTTCCGTCTTGAAACTCCAGGTGTCATGGAATGGCTTTGGAAACACAGTCTGGACAGTGCTGAATCCCTGACTTTGTCTTGACAGTCTGTGGGAAGCCAATAGGCACATAAAAAGGTTGATCTGATGTGCACTTCAAGGGCTAACTCCTTAACAGATACAAAAGCTATTACCTGAGTCGGTATTCTTCTTGGTGTGAAGAGGAGGGGACCATTGCAGGAGACTAAAGGTAGAAAACAATGAATGCGATTTTACAGCATTGTTATAGTTCTGCAAAGCCACAAATGAGTCTACTACCAGATGCAATTACTATAATTATTCTGAAACATCCCACACTGGAAAAACTAAACACACTGTCTCTCCTGTTTGGATGAGATAGGGAAGAGAGATACTCTGCTGTCATTATGCCTGTTGTCTACCCAGCCTTTTCATGAGTAATTTATCAAGAGGGTATTATGTGTCCCAGGGTGAGGGCCAAGCACTATGAATGTCAGGATCTACTGACAAGGTAGATAATGCAATACCGTTTACTGGGCCAACAAATAAAATATGTGCTAGCTTTCAGGCCAAAAAGGCTCTGTCATTTGGACGTTGTCAGAATTTCCAGAGTATGGCATTTAAATGAGGCAGCTGATTTAAAGCATTTCAGCTGTCCAACTTAAATCACATCTTAGGGCTAAATCAAAAAGAAAAGCCTTCCGGAAGAAAAAGACAGGCAAGATGTCCATAAGCCCTATTTCCTCTGTTTCAGAGAACCTGTCCTGATATGTCTAACTATAAAATTATTCTATGCTTTGCTTCAAACATATTTGAAGAACAGCGTCAGTTCTGTAAAATATTGTCAAAATAAGAATCAGGAGTTGGGATACACAAGGAGAAATTACACTGCCTAATTAATTTGCAAGTGGCTCAGGAAACATTAAAAAAAAGCAGAAGTTTCTTAGAACACCTTCTGATGAAACTGATGAATATGTTCATCATCAACAGACAATGAACACTGAGAGAAACAAAGTAGAGACAAAAAGGAGCATTAGAGCTCTGTTTAATTTAATAGAAACCAAACTATTCCAGAGGAAAAACCAGAAAATTCCTGCAGAAAAAAAAAGACAGCCAAAAATTCCTGCAGTTCAACTGCCCTTGTCTAAAGGAATCGGTTATCCAAGTAACATGACAACTTCCCGTATGCTTGACTAGCCTTTTTGGTGAAGGCAGGTGAAAGACCAAATCGTGTTGTCAGTAAAGGTTCAAGGATGGGAAATGCAAGAGTAAAATTTTAAAATTTCCAAAATGCTTCTAAAGGCATCTCTCTTGCTGACTTTGATTTAAACTTTAACTATAATCATCACTAGCGTACATGAAGTTTTTACTTGTCTTGTTCAGAAGAGTAATATAAAACATTAAACTGCCTCCTGAAATGGTGTATGAGAACTGCAGAACCTGAGAATAAAGACCTTCTCAGCTCTAAGCCTCTGGCAAGGAGCAGAGCCGGGAAGGAAGCGTAGACGAGGAGCTGACAAGAGCCCCTCTGTAACCTCTCAGCAAAGAAGCTGTAGCTGACCAGGGAAACTAGTGCGAGGGCACACATTGCTCCTTTGTCTGAAGTTACTCAGCTTGCAAAAGAACAGACTTCCTCCGAGAAGGATTGCTCTTAGACCTTCAGCTAGCACGATGACTCAGGCCTCCTCTCCAGCTGTTTTCTTTCACAGATGCGTCTTTGGGGAGTTAGGGCACCATTTCATTAATAATAACTCCTGATGCTACTTGTGAAAATAACAGATTATTCTCATCCTCCTTTACAGTGCCCAGTAAGTCTCGTATATAGCTGCCACTGTTGATTGCTTTACGACCCATTTCATGCTTTTAGGCCTCTTCCAGAAGTGTCCGCAAATCCCTTTCTCTTCTCACAAGAGTTAATTTCACTGCAGTTGAACGATCACTGTACTTTTTAATCTTTTTACAATGGCAAATTAGTACTCTCTGTGCTAAAAGACAGCAGTAAGCATTCTTTAAACAAGCTTTCTTAATCTTTAATTCCCAGTGTAATGGAAGAACTACATCGAGCATTAGGCAGTCACTTTAAAACAATTGTGTAAGGACACTAACTCATCAGCACCTTGGCCTATAAGATTTATGGAACCCCCAAAACCATGAAACTGCTTAACCTACGCTATACAAAGGGCAATTTTATAGCTTGAATGCATGGGAAGAACGTTCCGTTTCTTAACAGTGAAAGCAGGAGATGTAGTTGTCTAATATCTCAGACTCAAAAATCTGTCACTAAATTAGGACAATTTAAAAAATGTAGTGCACCTGAGCAATAGTCAGTACCTTATTTTTTGCAATTTGTAGATTAACCTTTTCTATTATTTGCCATAAGTTACCAAGGCCTTTCCAACTACTGATCTAGCAGTCATTTTTGCCTTTTTCCTTATAATACTCCCTTTGGTATTACTTAAACGTTTTCTAATGTATTACTCATGTTGTCGAAGTGTTGATAATAATTAACAAAGTAGCATACTAAGAAACACAGCTGTCTCTCTAGATTAGGAATCAAATGCCATCTGTGGATTCATATAGAATTTTACATTTTCAGAACACTCTGTACACTCTGGATAATTTTTTCTCCAAGCAACAATATTAAGAAAGCAAGTATGTCATATATTACTCTCATTCTAAGCATGGATGCGGTGACAGAAGTAAAGTGATTTGCCTAGGGCCACACGGAACACGGTGGGCAGAGGCACTCTTCCTAAGGAATACCCGCTGCCCAGCTCAATGCCTAGTTTGCTTTGCATCTGCAACCGTTAGGAATTACATGGTTCTACTTGTCAGTCAGGGTTTAGCCGTTTATTTGCAGAACATTGTAGGCTGTAATACAAGCCTAGGAACTGCAGTTAGGCAGGGAATAGCTTACTTTTAGAGGTCCAGGTGTAAATCCCTTCCCTCGTTCGCATACACCTCATAGATGGCAAATATCTGTTGTTCATTTTTAAGAGGGACTATTAAAAACACAAGCAGAAATTCCGAGATAGAATCTTGGTCTTTGCAACAACTACATCTGAGCGCAACTTTACAGAACAGCTCCCCCGTCTCCTTTACCCACCAAGAGCTTAGCAACACTTTTCACTTTTGGTGATAAAGAAAGTCTTGATAGCAGCGTGCTTCATGTTTTGCTCTGGACACACAATCACAAGACTCACTCTGGTCTTGTTTCAAAGACCACCCCGCTCATCTGGGTGGATTTTCAGGTTGGTGAGGCGCACTGCCTTTTCGAAGGAAGCTGGCTTCAGAAATGTAAATGCCTTACCAGTGTTAGCATAATGGATTAACCCTCCTGTGCCTGCCTGGACCCTTTGGAAAATCTTAAGTAGCATGGTGGCAACACAGGAGTATGGCACCACAAGGACTTCCAGGATATACGGCTCAGCTGGGAAACAAACAGCAGCAGAACTGCAGACTTTGTTTATCTTCGTTGCCCTGAGTCCGTGGGCCACAGGCAGTTTAGGGTTCTCTATAGGGGAGCAGACCAAGGCCTGTAAGAATCCCGCCTGCAGCTAGTCCTCGCTTCAAACACTGAGTGTAAAAGAAATGGAAATATAGAGGTGCATATGCACATTCACAGGCACAGACAACAAAACGTAAATACCAAATAATAATCTTCCAATTTTAAGAGGCCAAAACATTATTACTTAGTATTATTTTTTACTTACATTTACTTTTATTTTACTTTGTTCTTTATTCTATCAGGTATAATGATGACTTTTACAACTTCCATGAACTTTTCTGGGTCATAGTCTTCTAGGAAACAAGCAGTTCTACAGGAAGACCATTTGCAGATACTTCTCCAAAATGGCTGCGTGCTCAGATTCTTAAAAATGGGGATAGGATATTTTTGAAAGGTTGCCTGATTCACTTTAGGACCATGCAAAAAATGTCCTGGAGGCACATATATTCAACTTTGTATTAGTGGAAAAAAAAACAAATTTAGTTATGAAAAACTGATTCTGGATTAATCATCTGGCTTGTTATTTCACAACAAAATTTCAGTGTACTCTTTGCTAGCCTAAACAACAAGGCAATATAACAAGGGACATTTCCAGTGCTATTGTAAATAAGTAGTTTTGAAATAATTAACTCTTTATATTTCCCTAGTTACATTACTAATTACCTAATTAAATTTCTTTGAAGTATTAGCTTATTGTCAATTGTGATACACAATTTTTTATAAATCCAACATGACATTAGAGGAAAAAAATGTGTGTCGATAAAATCACACAGCCCCAAGAGAAACTTTTTCCAGGCTATATGTTTAGCATACACAAATAAGTCCATGTTTGTACGCAGGAGGTACAAAATCTAAAACAGGACATATATACCACAGAAAAAAAGTAACTATGTTCTTCCTGATCATGATTCCTGTGTAGACAAAATTATACATGTATATGGTATAAATATTAGTTCTATAAATAAAACACTTTGTAATACTTCATATTTGACTGTTCATCAAGTAACACAATAGGCTTTAAATTTCTTGTGAAGGGCCATCTCTCATCTCTGATGGATTACAAATAGATCTCTCAAATCTTAAGTACTAAAATCTTCGGTACTAGTAAGAATTTTCTGACAATAGCAGAGAACACGCTAAGTACGTGCTGGAAAAAATGGTAACACCAGTTGCACACTTTCAAATATTGATTTAGCCTAGCAAAGCTCATTTCCTCTGCTGTTTCATGTTACAGTTCAGTCTCTCCTGTCTAACTTCCACAGCATCAATAAAAGCAAAAAAACCTTTCCTGCTCAGAACTTTTAATGAAGCCTGGCTCCAACACACAGTAACTACTTTTCTTTTTTTTTTACTGGTTGAGCACTTGGCCTGCCTTTCAAATGGCACTATGTCATACAGATACGGTCAATGAAATTAAATCGGTTGTCCCCTCTCTCACATAAGAATTATCATCATGAGAAGTAAAAGACAGTAAGTCACTCTGGAAAATCAATCTGAACAAAAAAAATATTTTCATAGAAACAATGTTGGGTTTTTCTTTTTCAGAGGTTCTGCATCAGTTAGAAGACAAGATAGACAGAAACCATAATCTGATAAAAATGGAAGTCTTGAAGAAGAAGAAATAACCCACCAGTTTAAACTCTCAGCCAGATTTTCAAACAGAGCAGTTAGTTCTCTGGGAGACCAGATGGATCCAATGATTTTGGTAAGGTTGCCTTTGATCTAACTGAGAATCTGGCCCACTTTCTTAACACTGGTTAACACTAGGACATAAAATATTCTGTTAGAACCAGAGGCAAAATAGTCCACACAAAAAATGGTTTATCTACATTAAAAGAAAAAGGGTTTCCAACGTGTTATCTTCCAAAGAAGATAACATAAGAACATTTCTAAACTCCTTCAGAAAACATGATAATGCACGTGGTTTCAGTGCCAGAAGTTACAGTCAAGGTTTGATACCCTGTTCTGCTGTGAAGATATGCTACAGCCATGCAGACCCAGCTTTCAGAATTTCCCATCTCCGTCCAGATATCCTACTTTCTCTTTTCTAGTGATGACTTTGAGAAAGATCATCCTTTACTTCCTCTATGCTCCGAGCATTCAATGTTGTTACAGTCTGGAAGAACATACCGAAGTACTCCAATTAAAAAGTAAGCATATTTTAAATCAGAAGATGAATAATTCTTGAAACAAGCTAACAAAAGAAGTGGTAAATGTTGATTTCTTAACATCTTCACATCAGTAATTTATGCCTTCTTGATCAGACTTGCCTGACAAATACTTGTTACTGAGCTTAGTGAATTTCTGTCAGTCAGTGACCTGTCATACATGAATGAACAGACAGGATCCTAACATCTGATGCTGCACACCATGAATCTCATTATCACTTATGTTTGAAGTTGTGACTTTAGATGTCTTAAAAAGGGGGGTTTAAGGCTTACCTTCAGGGTCCATGTTCGAATCTTTTTCTGTATACATAAAAGTAGCAACTGCATTCAGTTACCCTTTCTAAAAGTCTAACTTACCTTTCATTGTTATCAGTGAAGCACTGAAGTTTAGAAAAAAGCAGGGACTTAAAGGCAGTAAGAAAGTCATCTAGGAACAACAGAATTTTGCACCAGATGCTGTACTTGCTTAAGTTAAAGCACAATATACTTTGGAGAGTAAAGGTTTTAATATTCAGTGGTTTATATTCAGATTATACCAGTCTGTAATATTCAATAGATGTTTCTATTTCCTGGTAAGTTATTTTAAAAACACTGTTTGATTCAATCTACTCCAAATATTAAGATAAAGTGGCAAAAGTTTGCATTTCTTAAAATAAATTTTACAAAGACTCAGCTTCACTGAAATCTTTATCTATCGTAATGGCAACACAGAGTTTTCTACAGGATATTTGGTAGTTTATTAAAATTACTGAAAGTACCCCAGGGCACATAGACATTTTTATTTTTATTTTTATTTTTATGTGGCTGTTCAGTCCTTGACTAGTAAAACACTTTAGAAAGGAAAACAAAACAATAGATGTTCCAGTCTGCTGAGGGGCTTCCGATTTGGCTGAGGACCTGATCTCAGACCTACTAATACTGTTTTGTTCTGTACAGCCCTTCGGTAGTTGTTAACGAAGTTGTATGCTTCCACGCACAGATTCAAAAGGTCGTGCAAAATTACTTTTGCCTGTGCAGTTCTCCACATCCTCTACGTGTTACGTCTGTCCCATGTGCCTGTCACTCGCACTTCTGAACTTTGCTTAACTTTAGGACCTGTTGAACATTGCAATCTGTTTGATGCAGGCAGAGCCACAGCTGCTGACTTTCATCAACATGCGACAGCACCTTTCAGACAATGGAATATGGCTCATTCGACAGACGTTAGAGTCGTAGTACTCGCTTTCAAAAGTGATTTAGTTTCCACATTTTCAAAGAGCAAACGTACGCTTCCAGTCTGAACAGAAACAAGTTTTGCGTTAAGGCAAACATTTAACAAGAGTGAAGATTCCAGCAGCGTTATCGAAACCCTCTTGTCACGGCGGGGGTGGTGCTGGAAAGGGAGAGAGGAGAGAGAGAAATACTCTGCCCTGTAATATCAGCTGCGGTGCTTAGTTCTTCTTGAGACAAGCGAGTCTCTTCAATGTTTAGAGACATAGCTGTACCTAAAGCTGTCTCTCTTGCGCAACTAAGTATCCTACCTAGGAGGAGAGTGGAGATGGCTCATTCAAGCAACATTCACGAAAACAACTAGGGGTGCCGTGTGCTTCAAGATACTTCAAACAGTTTGCCAGTACTGAGAACGGAATACAAAAAAATCAAAATAGCGATGGAAAATATTTCTCTGTTTCACCAATAGCCTGTATCTCCACAGAGATGATTTCTGGTTGTCTAAACCAATAGACTGGTGAAGCCACATTTTTCTTCTGTAGAGACTCCCAGTAAAGGAACACGCATACCAAGTCCACTTCAACATTTTACGTTACGGCTATTTTAAAAGACACACTGTGTATGTGTTCCAGAAATGTTCCTCAAAACAACACTGTAGTCACAAGTCTCATAGCACACTAACTCTGCTTAGAGTAGGTTACTCATAGGTTGGAAGTATACTCTTCTACAACATGTTAAAAATCATTTTTAATATTAACAAACAGAATAGACAAATGCTATACTTACTAATATTTGCTTTATAAATGTCCAAATACACCGTGTTATTTGTTTTATCTGTTAGGTACATTTCTGTATTGTCTTTCTCATACATTTTGTTGAGTTCACATTCTCAATGTTAATTTAAGTAGCACTCAGAACTGACACTGCAAAAGCAGTCAGATAAATGAACATGCAACGCAAACAGAAAGAGCATGCCAGGAAGTTTTTTGTATGCTTCAGAGAGAGTTGTTTACTGTTAAATGCACTCAGAAGCAGTGGTGGGTTTTTTTCAGCTGTGACATATAAAAGCAGAGTCTTGATTACTCTGTTCTACTGGTAATGGATGAAAGATACAATAATGGTCGAATTTAACTGACATTTTCTACTGCTTGGCTACCCAGTGAGCAGGTCAGCAAGTTAAATGTTTGGGAAAATGTTGCAATACTATAAATACCCAGAATTACATATTCTAGCTGTTATATGCTTACATAAATGGATGTGCTGCTGTACAACTTTTCTGACTCTTTCTGTAATTTGAATGCATTTGCTTTTTTTTACCTTTGACTGAAGAGAAGCATTTCTAAAATGTGTTGTTTCCTAACCGGCACCTTAAATAAATGCTAAAACAAAGACGTCTGCTCTGCATACTGCAGATGTAAGGAGGACAAAAAGTCAGAGGAGTTAGAGAGAAAATCTCAGTGACAAATTATAGGTTTTAGAAAGATTCCAACCACTTAGACACATTTGGAAATCGCATCTAAACTAAGTTGACACAGAAAAGGGATACCTTCTCTTACAGAAGTCAGGAAACTATTCAACTGATCTTTTTTTTTTTGAAGGCTGATTGGAAAGAACATAAAGTTAAATCCTACTCCGCCAAAGATAAAAAAAAATCTCAAGCATCAAAACGCTCCAAGTCTCCAACAAAACGGCCACCACATTAAGAGATGCAAATTGTACCTACTGGCACATAATTCAGTAAGAGAAATAAACTAGAGCAGGACAAAAATAACTTAAAAATTATTAAACTGTCTATTATCTGTGGTAAGCATGGTAACCCATGGTTTTCCCTAGAATATCTCCATCTTAATATAATCTTTAATTCAAACTTGCGTTTTGCTTGGTCATATACAAACCAATTACATTGCTTTTTAAGTACAGGGAAATTCTCCCCTGCCACTCAGCTCCCACATTTGGATTTCTGAACCCTAGCAGGCATAAGAAAAGAGGATTAACTCGGCAATAATTGTGTGTTTATTACTACCATTTAAACAGCTTAGTCTTCCCACACTTATTTCCTTTTCTAGATGTTTCAACTTGTCATATTTAACTTGCCTGGTTTGACATGCAAAGAAACAACTACATCTGTTGATCAACCTGTGGTGCAACCCAGCATTTACCAACCCATACTCATACAAAAAATAGCTGTATTCCACGCTCAGTGGAAGGAACTTGGACCCTTGGTGTCAGTATCTTGGCTGTTTAACCCTGGCTAGCACTCCCTGGTCTTGCTTCAGCTCCTCCTTCGGTCATCTGCTGGTCTGCAGCGACCCAAGGCAGCAGAAAGCTGAGGAGGGACTTCACGCAAACTGTGGGTGCAGTGACAATTACAGATCTCCTGGCTCTCTTGGTCTGTGCACGAGACTCCTCATCATGTTCCATTATGGGGAGAGTGAGTGTGATAAGGCCACAAGGAAAGTCTGTCTTCCACCAGAGCTTAGGCTGCACCTCAGAAATCCTTGTGAGGAGTGAATACTGCAGCGCAGGGCAGCAAGTTAACCAGAACTCCAGGTGTGACAGTGAAGCGAGGTCACGAACAAACCCCATGCTGGGTAGGAAGAACCTGCTGGGTGCGTAAGTTGTGATTGTCAGCTTCTGAATGGGAACTCTTGATATACTAGGCCTGGTTCAATCGTGTAAACCCAGTCTCTAGTGATACTGGTGATCAGCTTTCTTAGCATACGTTACGGTAGCTTTTCAATCAAGATAGTCCTGTGCTGTTGCCTTGAGTCCATGTAGAACTACATACTCACACTGATTAGGCAGAAGTCATTAAATATTTCAGTCTGCTACAATGTATTCTGTAAGATCTTCCTAAACAAGACTGGAAGAGAATTTCAAAAGTTCATTCTTCAAACACAGACTGAAATCCTTCTGTTAACATTTTTTGAGATAAAAAACTTTACACGTATTTGTTATTTTATGAAGAGTTTCTGGAATGGAGAAAAGTTGGCTGCAGGTATCAAATTTCTTCAAGGATGCAACTTCTAGTCAGTTTAAACACAGGCCGAGAACATAGAGAGGCTTGTGAATTATTATACAGAGGCTCAAAAGAATTATACATTTGGACATGATACTCTGCAGTTTTGTACAGAAATAAAAACACAGAAAGACCGCTTATCTCTTTCAACTGCAAAATGGAACTTTTTTTAATACTGGATGGAAAACTGAGATTTCTTTCTATCCAGTATACTAGATACCGCAAAAGAAAGTTTGGCTATTAATTGAAGAAAATGTGTTCCCTTAATTACAACATGCAGAAGTTTAAAATTATTTAGATTATTTGTCTTGTTTTCATGGTACCCATAAAGAGTACCACATTCATGTGCAGCACAAGCACTTTTGAAATGTCTTTGAAGCAGACAAATAACATTTTATTACACCTAACAAGCCAACAGTACAGCTTCCACTTAGAGAACCATGAACCAAGAAACTCAAAAGCACAGATCCATTCTAGCCAAAGAAGAGACCACCTCAGAGAATTCCCCCTTCTGCCTTTTTCAAAGGGAGAAACACTATTTAAACTTCTTATTGTGGCTGAGAAGTAAATTTTTCAATCAAAAATAAAATATGGAGAGCTGATTCTGTAGCACGATGAATTATGGTAATGCTTAAGATGCAAACATCCTTTACATGAAAAGTATTTTACATGTATAAACTGGTTGCAAAACGTGTGACTAAATAGTCATTTACTTATTTTAAATTAAGACAATCACTCTACAATTCAAACCCACAGCCATATAAACATACAGTAGTGTTACATTAGCCAGTAGGGTACTTTTTCATCAGTTGATATTTATGGGAGCTCACAGATATTAGATTACCTCTAGGGAGGTATATTGTTTTTCCATGACTTCAGTAGAAATGGATTAAGCACTGCAAAGGAATACTAATAAAGATGCTGAATATCAATGCTTACCCATTTTAAAGCCAGTACATTCACTGGTTCATTTCATTAACTAAATTTTTAGACATCACAGAGACTTGTTATGAGATACTTTGTGCGCCTCAAAAATACGAAAAGGAAATGAGGATTAAAAAGTTAGCTTTCTAAACACAGATTTTTCTGCATAAGTTAGATTTATTAGGCTTGTGTAAAATGAAAAGTAAAAAAAGATCCAGCCACCTGTTACTATTGCCTGGATAATACTGCAGCTTTCCTCACGCACGGCCTGGTAACAATTACCTCACAGGTAACTATCAAAATTCACACTGACTTCGAGGAAAAGCTGAAAAATAATAACTCACTTTGCAATTTGGCTTAAAGTCATCACTGAAACATTGGCTATATGCATGGAAATGTAAGAAGGCTGAAAAGTTCCTTGAGTTACAGGCCAGTGTAAGGTGGCAGCAGCTAGTTCAAAACAAAAAAAACCCCAGGAACTAAGAAACAATAAAGAGGGTTGAAACTCTGTTTCTTTTTATAAGAAAGTGGTATTTTCCCAGTCGTTGCAGTATTAACCTCCCATTTCAAGACAGCAGTGTAGAAAAGGCTACTTAAACCGCAATGTCTTAAAAGTCTACAGCTAAAGGAGAAAACCAGATGAAAGCCAGTCTTAGATCCTTCTGGAAATTAAAAGGAAACAGGCACCTTCTCCAATCTGTGCCCAGGAATTCACAGCGAGTTCTTAAGTGGCAGTCTAATAAAATGCAAACATGGCTAGCAATTTGAACAACGCTAAACTGACAGAACACTTAAAATATAATAGGGTGGGTTTTTTTTTGTTTTATAACATTGCTATTAGTCTCTAACACTAAAAGAAGTTCTTTAAAACATCCAAAGCAGAATATTAATGAGTATAGGAGACTTTTATTTCAAAATAATCACTTGAAATTGGTGTGTCGACAACTGGAGTGCTATCATAATCACCAGCTGTGTCATAGCTCCTTCCTTCCCTCTTAAGCCTTGTGTCAACGAAAAAACCAAAGTATTAAAATTCACCACCACATCAGAACACCATCACCACACCAAAATGAAAACCAGCCTTCACCGAACTTCAAAACTTTTGCCTTCTAGCAAGGGCTGAAAGAAAATACAGTTCCTATTCTTTAACCGCATACAGTCCTCAATCTCAAAACCACATTGCGTATTTTTGTCTGAGAGTGGTATCTAAGTTAAAATCACTTCCTATCTCTATCTCCTTCCAGAGTCTGGAATCTCTTCCGCTCAAGCATTTTATTACTCCCGAGATCTAAATTTCCAATCTCAGTTGTGTCTCTTGGGACTGACAGGAGTTTGTCAGAAGGATGAGGTTTCGTCTTCCAGCCCCCTCGCAGTTTTAAATCTCAGCTTCCCATCTGAGGACTGTCATCAGAGACTGCAGCAGCAAAGGAGGTTGAAGAGAATTTAAAACTTCACCAGCATTTTAAATTACCCCCTTCTTCAACACTAACAAGAGCACATTTTAAATCCATGGGTAGGATTGCTTTTCCTCCCTCAGTTTCGAAATACATATTAAAAAGAGGATTTCTTTCATATACTTGTGCGAGCAATGACGCCTGAATGTAAATGAATGTAAATGAAGGCCTTTTGTTTGTAACTGCTTTTATCTTCCAAATCACAGTTGTTTTCTGCAAAGCAACAGAACGCACTGATGCCTTCTCAAAGAAACCTTTTTGACAAAATGGCTCATCCACCTGTCAGAGTAATAGAGTTAAACAAAAACACCGCCCCCCCCCCGCCAGCAATACCAGTGTTAATTGCTGTATTGTTTCAAGAAACAAAAACTCACAGAAAAAATAGCAGCTGCCTACAGAACACTGCGTATCTAGAAATTGTTGGAAGCTAATGACAACAAGCCTGAGAGTTGTTCCAGCACTCATACTTCGCAGTGCAGCGTCTTCAGGAAAAAAAACCCAAACGCTTTCCTCTTTCTGCCTTTCGAACCCGTGGGTTTCTTCCCAGCTAACTTTGCCTGTAGTGACGGTCACTTTCAAGTAGCTACTGCAGCAGAGGCCGTTCCCTGAATTAGGAGAGTGGCTGCTTCAGGCAGAAACGCTTTTTTTTTTTTTTGGGGGGGGGGGGGGG
>JAVKLA010000014.1:27481724-27527864 GCA_034782735.1 Sagittarius serpentarius | reverse complement strand
TTCCGATTCTCTCCCCCATCCCCCTGGGTGGGGGGGAAGTGGGTGAGCGGCTGCGTGGGGCTGAGTTGCTGGCTGGGTTTAAACCACGACATACCTAAAGGTAAGGCAGACTAACCACTAATGCTGCCCCACCACCCTGAACTAGAAAGGACTGCCAAGCATCATGCAACCCTAACACAGTCAAAGAGCTCACAGCTGCGCTACGCATTCCGCATGAATTCCTCCCTACAAAAGTATCTATGGTAAAATCCCATCGGCTTAAACAGGGCCAAGACTTCACTCAAAGATCTATTCTCAAACAACACCCCAACTATATTTCCCAAATTCAGAACTCAGCTTTGGCCTTAATCACAACAGATTTGTTACACAAAACTTTCTGAATCAAGCCTAAAGAGAAGAGGTTGGGTGGGATTTTTTTAAAAAAAAACAACAAACAGCAGACAGTAGATGGCTGTGAATGGATTTGTTTGACTAAGTATCTGAAACATTCAACGCAGACCCCCTTTTGAGTTGGAAGAGAGCTAGTCAGAGTTAATTCCCTCTCAAAGCGAATGTTCAGCAACATTAAAAACAGCTGAATTGAACTTCCTCCTAGAGCACCCAATTCTCTCCACTTGATAATGAACAGAAAACTTACACCAAGTTCCACACAGCTAGGATATTACCTTAGGAATTCTTAGCCTATATTTAAAATAAAGTGATGCTCTTAAAGCTGCATTTCAAAATCAGGTGCCTTCTCCATTCATTTATTTTATAAAGCATATCAGATTTTAGTAAGATTTAAAAAAAAAAAAACCTCAGGTGATTATATCGTCTGCCACTATCCCCTCAACAGGTTGATTTCATTCCCATTTGAAAGTGGACAAGATTTTAAGGAGATTAAATTCTTTTTTTTTTTTCCCCAGTAGAAATTTACTTCTAGGGAGAAGAGAAAGATGCTATTTATCCCCTTAGTAATGGAAAATCAGAAAGATCTCAGTCCAAATCTGTTCCAAGAGGCAGCAGCCAACATACAGAGGAAAAAAAAAAAGAAACCAGAAAAAAATCTTTTATCCATTAAGCAGGTACCCTGCTCCAGAAAAACTACACTGCCTGCTATGGTGGTTGCATGACAAAATACACAAATGTGGGCTGGTGTGCAAGGACTGATGACAATAGGAAAGCAAGTTTCATTAGTTCTGCTACTAATGGAACAGTTTGTTTTAGCTTATAAACGTTCTAGAAAAATTTAACGGCTATTGGAAACTTTGAAGATTACATTTGATCATTAAAGTGTGAAATAGAGAAATTTATGTCTGTTTTAATTGAAAAGCTTAATACAACCTTTACGGTAGAGTTACCTCCTGATATATCTTCAAATGTCTGCAGAAAATTTTTTACCATGCATATTTTACATATGCCAGGAGATTCTAAGTATGAGAATTAGATGGTGAGGACAGAAATAAACCGATGGAGATTCAATTAAGACATTCATAATTAAAGTCTGTATGCTTAAGACTGATCACTTTGTCCTTTCTACCTTTTCTAGTTGTATAAAACAAGGCAAAATGTTGGTGCAATCCTAAAGCGGTCATTTTAGCACTTCTCAAGGGAGTATCTCTCCACGCAATGTATACTCAGACTGCAGATTTGATGGTGAGGAGGTCAGCACCTCGAATCCCCACCTGTAGCACTCCCAAGAGTTGAATTATTCCATTGCAGCTAGTCAAGTTTCTAATTATGTGGGATAAAACAAAGATAATGAAGCTGCAAGGCCTGCAGGGATCAGAAAGACAATCTTCCAGCTCTCCGATGCACCTGAAGTTGCACAAACTATGTGTGGAAACCATCGTGTCTCCTGGAGGATGTCAGTTATAGGGTCAACACAAGGGGGTTCAAAGATGAAAGCAGATTTGATATAGAAAATGATCCTTAATACTTTCAAATATGTGGCTCTATAATTAAACAAAATTAGATGCAAAATTAAGTTCCTTTACAAGCAGAAATTTAAATTCATACTTAAGTTCTTACTGTAAGTAGCCTTACTACCAGAACTGACAAAAAAGCTATTGAAGTCAACACAATGAAGAAGAGCTCTGTGGAACTACTCTTATTTGGCAACTCTGCCAGAATTTAGACCATTACTTGTGGCACAGAATATGTAACAGTTCCATCAAAAATCTATATACCAAGGTTGGTTTTGAGGCTGAGTTATTCAGGTGTTCAGTAAAGGTTACTAGGGTGCTGGTAAAAAGATCGTGCCACACCAAGGTGTTAAGCATGTTTATAAGCTACACAAATGCTGATTTGGTAACATTTTAGAACTGCGTGAAGCACTTCCAGCAAAACTATTTCTTATAGCTGTCTCTTAACATGTAAAGTTTAGTACCTGGAATCACAGTGAAAAGGGCTAAAAGGAAAAAAAAAACCTGAGATTAATGAAGTGTGGTATACCTCCAAAATAAGTGATCAGTAAGAATGTAATTGCTATAAGACAGGATCTCTTTGAACCTTATAATTCTATTACCCAACATGAGTCCTACTAGCTAGGCTCTTTTTCTGTTTGTTTTACATATTTTCTTCATATTCTTCTTGGTATTTTCACACATCGGGAATACATATGTATATACTTTGTGAATACTGAAGGACAGGCTGATCTTTGTCCATAGAGATACTTTCACATTATAAATGAACCATGTGAAGCTCCTGAGGTCCTTACAGATAGAAGACACTGAACTTACCTCTGGAACCAATTATTTTTGCTTCTAAATTCTGGGTCAGAATGAGATCATCAGAATTCATACACTTGAAAAGAAGAAAAAGTCTCCTAAAGCATCCTGAAAATTTAGAGGTCTCACCACCAAATAATTCTGGGTAAGTTATTGCATTTCTGCATTTTTATTCCATATTTACTTCTGTTGCTTTTTTTTTTTTCCCCCAGACTTTTTTCACTACCTTAGGTACAAAAAATAATCCTGAAACAACTCCTCTCCTACAACTGCTAAAATAAGATGTTAAATGAAGAAACGCTCAGGATAAAAATCTGTATTATTTAACAGCCACTTCTTGTCTTCCTGTCAGAAGGCTTGCTGACCAGGGCTGCAAGGAAAGCTTTCTTCAATAACACAGAATCTCTCTTTGATCTTTATAATTTCAAACTTCACTGTTCTTGGGTGACCTGTCTTCCACAACCTTTCCTTACACTGTAATATTTCTTCCTACCGCGGTCATCTGGGGATTCTCTTGCACATATTTCAAAACTTAAGATTTTTATACAGAGTTAATTTATTCATCCGCTAGACAAAAGAATGAAATAGTAATGTCATGGCTCAATATTATTAGTAGAACTAGGAAGCACTTTGAATTGTTTTGATGGAAAATTAATTCATGAAATTTAACTTGCAGTCAAATTTGCTGTGAAACAATTTACTATTTTATGATTACAATAAGACACCTAAAATGAAAAGTGTCATTGCAAATTAAAAGTAGACACTTCTTCTCTTACAGCATTTTCAGAATATCTTGGTCTTATACCAAGGATAGATTCCTTCCTCATGCATTATGGTTTTAAAAATAAAATTTATTTCACAGGTTTATTGGGATAAATTGGGATAATTTCCCATCAGAAACATGTTGAATACTTAATGTTATTATAAATTGTTATGCATTTTTGTATGGAAATTTTTTGTGGGTTTTTTGTGCATTTTTGTGTAGCTTTTCCACTCTGTTCACAATTTACATCAATTCATATCTTTTGTTTTGAAGTCAGCTATTAAAGATTCAACACAGCAAAGCAGTGACTTACAATATGTGAAATCCAGACAAATGCTTTTCCAGACTTTTGATTCTGAGAATAGACTTATGCATCTCCATTTAGTTATGTCTTTACTGGTTTTAATAACATTTCGTGTCTTATAAGCGATCTAGAAACCCCTTCCAAGGTCAGGCCTTCTGCTGGGTAACTGCTGAAAGAGCCCTTTTCTCAAAGAACCTGAAATCTAGGAAAATCTAGTTCTAGCTGGTTAGATGTAACTCCTCTTTCAGTAGCGTCAAATTGATGCTTGAACAATTTATGCCTCCAAAGTTTCTGTCAGGACACCATGTAGAAAACCAAATGCAGGGTTAAATGTGTAACATGGAGAGATTCTATAGAAGTTAGAGATTTAAGCAAATGAGATCAGGGTCTTTCATGTCAGTAAGAGATAGGATCTAGACAGCAACGCAGATCATATGCGGGTCAAACCATGCTCTCAAGACGCCTATCATTTCAGCCTTGAAAGGAATGGCCCAAGGTAATTAATGATCTTGACCTAGGAATCTTAGTTAAATGCCTACAAAGCTCAGTGGCACACTCCCCGAAGTTCAATAGTGCCTGTCGTCCGCTCAGCCAAGGCCCTGGAAGAGCCCTCATGCCGTACCTAAGCCATTTGAGATTCACAAACTTGGCATCCTGATGGGTGAGGGGCATCCAACAGGCATACCCCTGAGGAATTACTCCACGATGTCCTCAATACACTTTGCATCAAAAAGCCACAGAATGCGGGGCAGGGGAGGGAAGGGGGAATTAACCTAGCAGCACATGTCTAAATGAGAAATATCTTAAGCAATTGTCCTAACAAACAGACTAACGTTGGGCATCCGACTGTTGCTGCTTCTTCATTTCCAGGATCCTGCACATTTTTTGCATAGTGGTCAAGTGCTGGTAAACATGGGTCTACAACTTATCCTAATGCTCTGACAACCTGGTTTTAATTCTGCTGCTGGCCTTTTGTATCAGCCAAGCACCTACAACTCCATATAGTCACACAAAAGTTTCTCCTTGAATCTGGGCTAAATATATTATAGGACACCAGGTGATCGTACGCAGCATTTTTTTTCTTCCAAATCCAGAATACATACATCACAGGAAAGCAAGTTGGATTGTTTTAAATATGAGTATGTAGATGGTAGTTTATAGGTATGTGCATCTGAATTCAGGGTCAAGCCATTATTTATAAACCTATTGTTAGCTAAACCAATACCAATACTTAGAAGAGAAAAAAATGATGCATTCTTCTACTTGAAACTGTGTCTTTGAATGCTGATTTTCCGCGTGTTATTTTCTTTCTGACAAAAGGCTACATTTGAGTCATTAAGAAGAAGAATTTTCCCTCTCAAATCAATGAAGTTTTCCATTCTGGTTTCAGTGTTTTGGGAATGGTAAGTTTCTGAATTGCAGGTTCCTGTACACTTGTCTGACTCAGATTTATCAGCAAGGTCAGACACGGCAGTGCAAGAGTGGCATTGTAATTGGAAAGGTGCTTGTTCTCCCAGCTAGGTGTAAAATGCCCCAGCAGTGCTCAGTGAAGCTTTTATTTTATGCATAAATTAATTGCAGTAACTATCAAACTACAGTTGGTAAGGCAGCCAGCCAGGCGTAAACGGGAATTCCAGACTGCCGGAGTGTTCCTGCTGGAAAAACAGTGTCTCCACCACATGAACTTCAGCTGTTCAAAGTGACAAACAGGAAAGGGAAAACGCCAGCTCAAGCACCTGACTTGTAAGTGAGCAACCGAACAGCTGATGCTCTAGATAAAGGCAAAAGGGGAACACAGAAGAAGCCTTCAAGAGCTGTTATATGATATAGCACAACACCAAACATTTGTGGTTTCATGTTTTTGCAAATTATATTTGAACTACAAAGCCTCTAAGTAGAACTGTTACTTTCTATGGCTTCTATAGTTAGTTATCCCTTCAACCACTTCCTTCTGCTTTTCCATATGAAGATGAACACCAGTTAAAAGAAATACATATTATACAGCAAGGCGGCAGCTCCATGATACAGGGTCTCCAGCAGCAGTAAACAGGAATTCTGAGCTCCTTCAGCTGCACAGAGTGGTGCCTCTTTAATGACACAGCCATTTGTGAGGCCATCCTTTGAACTGACTTACTGAACACATACAAGGGAAAATGAATCTTGAGGAGAAAAGTTATTATACTCAAAATCCAATGCAGAGGTGAGGGCCTCAAGTGAACATCCTTCTTTGCCAGAAGAGATGGCTTGCTTTGGTTCCTTCCACTCTGGAGAAAAGCATTTTCCTTCCTGCCTGTAAATTTTGAGAATGGAATAACAGGAGAGGAAGAGAACTATGTGAACTGACACAAGATCTGAGCAGGAAAGTGCCATAGGAGGGTGGGAGAGGAAGAAACCCTAAAATACCACAATGGAGTTGTAAATGAATTTATTGAACGCCCTCCTTTATTACCTGGAGTAAGCATACACAATTCTTGCCCCATACTTGCAGGGAGTGTTTTTGGTATTAGATAACAAGTTTGTTATTCATGCAGAGTTGGCAGAGGAGGAGAGAAGGAAGAATGATGCTCCGCTGTTCAGCAGAAGGCTTAGGAAAATCTAAGACATCCTGACCACTGTAAAAATGGCTAACTTTGAATGTGACTTATATTAGGACACATGGCTTGTATTAAGAATATATGGCTCTATTTCTTTATTTATGCTAAAGTTAAAAAGTGTACTAAAAAAACCCTTCACAACATTCTACAAAGCCTGACCTCATTGTATGAATGCTCATTTGCCACGTGTAACTGTCTGAAAATGCGCTGCGCTTGCCGTTTTCAAAAATTAGTTTGACCTGAAGAAGATGGGGACTATACTCTAAAGGCAACTTAAAAAAACAGTTAACTGAAAAGACATGTCAGAGTTCATACCTGTTGGAGTGATCTAGAATTCAAAAATTACAAGCAAAAATAAATGAAATAGGTAGTGCTACAGAGTCAGGAGCAAACCGGGTAAGAGGCTGCAGTCCCTCAGGGGAGTCCCCGCTCTGCTGCAGTCCCTCGGGAGCGTCCCTGCCCTGGCGTGAGCTGCCCGCGGCCGCAGCCCCTCCAAGATGTACCTTCCCCAGCACAGAGCGTCTCCTTCCAAGAGCGCGTCTCTGGCTATATTTCCTTTGGTTTAGCATCACCCTGTGTCACCTACCCCAGTGGCTACTGCCCTTGGGAGTGTTTGAGCAAGGCACCGTGTTCCGGCATGCAGTGGGCTGTTGCCATCCGTTGGCAGCCCTGCAGTCTGCCCCAAACCCTTCCAGCTCTGCCTGGTATCGGAGACCCCCCTGGCCACTGGTGCCTGAAAAATACTGGAAACAGAGGACTATAAGCTGTAAAAAAAAGAACCAGAGATGAAAGGAAGCATCAGAAATGGCTGATGAGGAAACCTAACCGTAGCACAGCCTTTGACAATTATTGCCTGAAGCTGAAAAGAGATGACATGTTTTGCCCGGGCAAGCTCAAAATGGCTGCAAAATAAGCTGGCAACACCTCAAACAAGTTTGCTTTTTGGTCTGTGAAAATAGTAGCGGTTTCCTCTCATAAAGCGCATAAAATATAATTCTACTACAGTCTCAAAACCATTTTAAAATTGTATGGTCTTATACAGCTTCAAAATTCAGTGGTTTTACTACAGTCATTGACATAGTCAGTGTTCAGAAAGAAACCAAAAAAGCCAATTATAGAAATAATGAATAAAGATAAAAAAAGACCTCCTCCGCTTCAGAAAAAAAAAATATCTAATTTTCAGAGTCCTAAGTTTTTATTTATTTCCCTACAATAACACACACAATGGACCTACTTTTTTGTGTTTTAATAACTTTCTCATGTCAGCAAAGCTGACGGGTGGGGAGCTGTAAACCTCTGAATCTCTGCACAGGTTGCAGTCACAGATGGATTCAGAGCTTAAACTGAGGTCTGAAACGTAGGGCAGAAAACCAGCTATTCATCTATGTTCTGTGAAGGCATGTTCATGCACAAGGGGTTGGTTCCTGGTTAAATACCGGCCGATGAGAACACCTTCTGCGTTGGACACTTGTCTCCCTTTCCCTTTTCTTCTTTTAGAGCCTGCGAGTTCATTCATACAGCCCCTGCTGGCAGAGTAAGCTCATTTGAAAAAAACATTTTCTAGGCTACTCTGATCATCCACAAGGTATGAATAATAAATTGAGAATAACCTTTCCCGGAATAAAGCTTCCATCAATCACAACAAGGATGAAACACATCCAGTCATTTAGGAACAGAGAGCATATAATCTGTTTTTGCTTCTTTGCACCTGTTCGCTTGTCCGCCTGTCACGGAACAGGGAGGAATGCAGTCGAGATCAGGAATTAAGAGTACAGATCTCATGACGTTCAATATCCTCAATGGGCTTGTCCACTTCTAAAAAATTGCAGTAAGAACATTAATGCTCAGTTTGTCTGATACAAGATTATGCTTGTCTGTGCTAGCTATGCCTGTATCAAGCGCATCCATCACTAATTTGAGTGTTCAGAATCATACTCAAACGTGCCGACAAGCCTAGCTGAGATCACATAAACAACGGAAAAACCAACAGCCTCTGGAATTTCTCCTAGGACCATATTTTCAAGCTATAATCCCTATCCTCAGCGAACAATTGTGCCCTTTAAAAATACCAGAACTTGAAAATAAATAAGAAGATGATCTCTTCAAATAACTTATGAAAAAAAGAATAAAACAGAAAAAGAAGAAAAAAGAAGATCCAAGGGCAGGAGAGAGTGTTGAAGGAGAAACAGCAAGATAAAAATGGATCAGAGGCCTTGGGGCTGCCCAAGAAAGAAGACCTATGAATTCAATCTGCTGATAATTCACGGATTTAGTTTGTTAAGGCTTTCTGCCTTGTGTTATTTTAGACAGATGACCAGAAGTCATTTCATATGCTTGTAATATATATATTTCCAAAATACCTGCCCTTTTTTCCTAAACGCTCCATTTGCATTTTGACCACAGGGAAAGAGCATTTCCTTTAGGAAAGCTGAATTTTAAAAAGAAATCTAATCAAAATAAACATGTTGATCCGTAATGGATGCTGTGATTCATATGCTTCCATTGTCCCGTCTCAGCTCAATTAGATCTCTCAACATGCATTCCTCGGTAACAAGACGCAATGTAGTGGAATACATCACTGGGAGATGAAGCCAATTTTCATCACTTTAGTTGTTGCATTAAAAATTCTGGACATTTCCATGGACAGAAGACAATAGGCATGAAATCGTTCATTTAGTCAAAACTTCACTTTTCCTGTATGATCAGTTTTGACAGAAGATGACTGATTAGCCCAAACTAAAAAGCAGAAGAGCAAAATCATACTTATTTGTGCATTGAAACATCACAAAACAACCACTTGGTGTTCCCTTCTGCGATATATATCCTTTAATTAAAAATATAAACAAGGTTCAAACACGCGCAAAACAGAAGTGTCACTCTTGCCGCTATTGTCTGTCTCCCCCACCACCTTTGCATCCTCCCTTCCCTCATCTAGTCTCAGGTATTTTACAAAGCATTAATCTGAAACAACAAACTTTTGGATTTTTTTTTTTTTTTAAAACGTGCTTTGCTATTCTTAAACAACTAGTCACATGTTCTGATTTTCCCTATTTCAATGATATTGAAAGAACTAATAGGCTAGTAATCAAATAAAACCAGTTCTTGATATGCATTTATAAATAGCCTATACCTTAAAATCTTTGGAAGCTGCAGGACAGATTTTACTGCCAAAAAGCCCCATGGAAATTGGCATCTTCTAATGTACCTAAGCTATGCTGAAGTGGTACAGACCTCCTTATTAATTATATTAATTTGACAATTTGCTAGTATGTGTACTTATAGTAAAGCTTTTCCTCATAAAATCACACAGTAAAGGATAGGTTTCTCTCTTCGTATATATATGTGTTGTGTATACATGTATATTTTGTACATGTATATATATGTGTTGTATATATACATATATATACATACCTTTAGAAGAAAGCAGCAGTGATTTCTAAGTATACCACATGTACACTATAGTGCATTCAAACTATAATTGCGTCAGTTTTCAGTGCATCACAATTCAGTCCAAAAAGCTCAAAAAATCATCAGAAGAGAGATAATATTCCTCCTACGAGCAAAATGGCATTGTTTCTACAAACCTAAAAATCTGTTGAGAAGGTGCATGTTAAATATGCTTTTCAGAACAGACTCTGGAGACATTTGATTGACCAAATGTATTTGAATCCCTATTAGGAAAAAAAATTCAACTTGTTCCACAAGGTTTCTGAATGACCAAAGCATCTTTGTGAGGTTATATTACCCAGGAAACAGGACTATCAGTAACAAAAAATTTGTTTTCACATATGAAAACACTGCTAACAATCAAAAAGGCAAATTCTTTCAACAGCTATCAAGTAGGTGTCACCAAAAAGGAGGTTTTAGACATTGTGACTTTTTGTAATTTTGAACATTTTTTTTTTTTTTTTAATATAAGAATATGTATCTTTCTTCTCTATCGAAAGAAGCTCACAAGAGAGGTTCTCAGAAAAAACATCTTTTCCATTCTGGCACCAACAGCACCAACCTACCACTTTCCTTCTCTCTCAGAGAAGTCAATGTGTTAGGGAGTAAAAACAAACGAACAACAAATGATGAAGCAAATAAGAGGTTTTAAAGTAGCAAAGGAAAAAAGGAAGATGTCATACACCTTCAGAACTTCGCCTTTATCACCTAACCTGAGTTCAATTTTTACAAAAGCTATTTGGCTGCTGCTGTAATTAGCACCTATAGCAATGAGTTCCCCCTTTCTTCTCTGAATTAAAGTGCACCACTTTCTTTACATTACATTATTTGAAGACCATTTCTTAGACCAGCATCCACAGCTGGAGCATTGCACCTTCCCATACCGTAAACTCAACAAAATCTTCATATATGTATGAAAAAAAGCAAATAACCACAAAAACCTGATTTTATAAGTTGGCACAGCAACAAACTGCTTACAGGAATTAACACTGATTCTACTTGAATCAAGGACAATTTTGGAAAAGACAGTTCATTACCAGTCAGGTCAAATTAATCAAATGACCAAACTGCTTTGAACCTTGCGTGTTACTCTGATGAAGTCACAGAAGATATAAACAAAAAATCTAAAAATTGTTAACAGTGAATACACAAAAGCTATTCAGTCTACTGCTAGGGAGGCAGTAATCAAGCAAGCTGTGCTGCTGAATCAAAATCATCCTTCACAGTTCGAACAAGTAGGCAAGTGCAATTGTACATATTTGCTTGGACTTGACTCCGCAGTTAACCAGTGTCCTAAAAATGCACGCATCTCACAGAGAACAGTCATTCATTATGGTTTCCCCAGTCCAAACGCATGCAGTCCGAGTCGTTAAATACATTAGTGAATAACTTATTAAATTCAGCCTTAAATGTAACCACGTCTTTCTCAATATAGGCTTTTTTTTTGTTATGGCTGAAAACACATTTGTTTGCATTTGCAATGTATTATTTCCCAGAGTGCTCTTCTGCAATGAACTGTATTGCTCTGAAGCTAAGAAATTTTGGAAGACAATTAAGAGAAATCATCAGTTAACAAAGAACATGTTACCAAACTGAACCTCTTCAAGTTCTCTTAGATGAAAGACTAATGCTAGGTCAAAGGAGCCACACTGCCAACGATTTTATCCAACATTGCAGAGGAGTACGCAATCATTTTAAAGGAGAAACAGACCTGAAATTAACTCATGGATGGTCTCACTCCCTCTTCTGAAAGGACTGTTGAGGGTTTGACAAATGTTTGTCCTACAGACAAGATGTCCCAGAGAGGTCTGGAGGCTCTGTGTTTCAACATTATAAGAAAGTTGCTTGGAAGAACTGTAAGGTAACAGGCTGATGACCATGAAGCCTGTAAAATAATACTTCTGGTATGTCTTCTTTTCAGTCGAATACGGCTTGAAAATCTAATTTCTTTTTTCAGGTTGGCTCAGGATTAGGATCAATTAAATCAAATTTGTTCTTTCCAAATGAAGTAGGAGTGAGATTTGTGGTCACAGGAAGGGGTAGAGTGGCGTCTCTGAAAAATCTTTTGGTAGATGACACAATTTGTTGCTAAAAGAGTTCAGAGGCATTGTGGGCCTTTGGGCTTTGAAAAAAAGGGTTTGGATTCTCAAAGAGCAGCACAGACTTGAATCACTTTTTTCTCATGGCTGATCAGAGAAGAAAAAATAATGAGCGTTCTGTGTTATGTTTGACCAGATCACTTACGGTTGCAATAAGAATTGTCTTACCACGCAGTGCACTACACTGAGCTAATAAGACTGAGCACACTCATTCCATCTATAAGCAGATTTATTGATGCAAACGCTTCTGATAGACATATTGGTCCAAGCATGCTGAACAAGAATGTGCCACAGGCAACATTTTGCCTTACTATCTGGTATACAGCAATGTACTACCTCCAGGAAAAAACAGTGTTGATATTTACAGTTATAGTAAGTCACCAGGGAATTGAAAACGCATGGACCGTTTTCAGAAACCTGGTTATACTTTAGGAAACCATGTTTGAAACTTCAGACTGGACATTCCTCTTTTCTACATCTTCTGGATGTTTAGATGAAATATGACCTCTTGAGAAAACAAGGCAAAAAAATTAAAGGTGATACTTAAACCTAAACAGTATGCATTTCCTCATGCGGTACAGCTCAGCATTTTCTATCAGTCATGCAGAGCTTTACTCACAGAACCTGTGTGGCAACAACCTCACACAGTGCTTTGAAAAACCTGAAAACTAACCTTGAAAGGTGTGCATGCAAACCATTACTCCGTATTTACTTGATCTTCCACAGATACTGTGTTTCTCTTCATCTACTTCATTCATGATGTACTTTGAAATGCCTCCCTCCTAAAAAAAAAAGAAAAGAACTTTTGAAGAAACAGACTAGCAACAGAATAAAACCTGAATGGAAGACACAGCTTTCCTCTTTTGCCGTTTCAAAGAGAGTCAGAACCCCAGGGGAGGGGGCAAAAGAGCATGAAGTGCGCAGCCAACATGGTAAACATCAGTCCTATGGAAGGGAGGTGATCCTCTTAAGGTGTTATTTAATAAGATGATGACCATCTCCTCTACAGCATA
The DNA here is from genome assembly GCA_034782735.1 of Sagittarius serpentarius. Lineage (NCBI taxonomy): Eukaryota > Metazoa > Chordata > Aves > Accipitriformes > Sagittariidae > Sagittarius > Sagittarius serpentarius. Next base: position 27,514,936 of record JAVKLA010000014.1, on the reverse strand, counting down.
TCCTGTCTAACACTCGGTAAATATTTGAAGGCATATCTTCTACGAATGCATTTTATTCTGCCGTGTCTAGTCAGACAACTGAATGATTAAATGTGTACTTGTCCCTGAACACCTTAAATGATCATAACCCAGCTCCTCTATGTATTATCATCCAGCATCCCTGAGGCAATAAAAATGAGGAGAAGAACAAATATTCACTGCTCCGTTCTATGTATTGAAAAATGGGTCGCCTCATCAAGAAAGCCCTCTTTTTTCCAGTGAAGACGTGAGTTTTCAAGACAAACCATGAAAGATTTCATTCTCCTGCTTTTCATCAATAAAATCAAATACATTTTTTTGTAATCATTTCTGAAAGTTAGCTCTAGATTTAGATTTTTTAAAAAATCGGGGCATTACAAAACAAAAACGCAACCCCTCTCCCTCCTTTCAAAAGCTCTGAGGAATACAAATTTAGATTTCAGATTAAGGATATGAAGCTTAATGAAGAACTCTAGGGACAGGCTGCTTTCTGACAGCTACCCTGGGGAAAGTGTGACAGAGTACTGAAGAGGGACCGATCTCCGTGTGTATGAAGTAGGCAGATTTTTAAGCTTCCCCTTTTCTTCTTGATAAAGCTCAAGCCTTCTTGCATTAACTACCAAGCAAAAATATCCACTTTTTTCTGCTTATCCTGACCTCATTAGCATCCTGTCGATTGTTTAAGAGACGATTCTTTTTCATTGTAAATTCTCTTTCAAACAGTACTCCCCCCAGGACCCTGCTTTCCTCCAAGGGCCTTTAATTGTGCAGACTACAGACATTTGACAAGTATGACAACTGCTTTGAATTAATGCCACAAGATTATTTATGTGCTGCTTTAATTTTAAAAAGCAAACCTGATTAAAACCAAAACCTTGAGTTCCAGGATGCTATAAATGAGCTGCAGAATCAGCAGCGCAAGATGGGCATTTCCAGCAAAGGACTATTTTACTAAGACATTTCAAAGAAAAATGGCAATAAATCATTGCCCGTATCAATTACAAATATGCACACACACTCTCCAGTCATAAAGTAAGATCTTCTCAAAGTCTGGAGCCCTGAAATGCACCTGTTCAATATAGTCAAGAGAAAGGAAATCATTTTCGTTAAAAGAAACCTTCTGTCTGCTCTGCACCTGTGCCTAATTTACAGTGCACTGATTCTGAAGTTAACACAATTAAATTTCAAATGAAAATCACAGTCTTTTGCTTTTTTTTTCAGTGCAATTATATGCTTATCGGAACACAATCTAGAAAAAGGAAAATCCTTGGAGTAATTTAAGAGAGGTTGTTATATTACAGCAATGAGTGTGAAAAAACTGAAGGCGAAGACTTGGGGAAAGAAGGTTGCCTTCACTGCTGCTGACTGCAGTCTTCTTTTATTTCCATAATGCTGTTCTTGAAGTGTACAAGCACTTGACCTGAAGCCTGTGACCATGAAATCCCTCATCTTCCTTACCGAATTTGAACACAAAATGGTAGTTGCTCATTTTTTCTTAAGTAGTCAGCTTTGAGTATCTGAAGAGGAGATGGTGTAGAGGAGAGTTATACAGCACTTTTAGGGTTCCAAAATGTTTTACAAGCACATGCAAATTATCACACTACCACAGATATGCAGCCACATCTCGGAGGAAGCAAAGCAATTAGTAAATGGCACACTGCACCTCAGCACATTTGCTTAGGTCATGAAAAATAGTTGAATTAAAATAAAGTAAGAAACTATGAAGAGGTAGAATATAATTTTAACTGAAAACTGCCCAGGAAACTTGTTAACCTTGATAGTCCTGCAGGCAGTGAATCAGCGCCTGAGCAGCAGCACCGTTCGGATGCGTAATAAGAAGCTGGTTTCCCCAGGCGTGAAGGAGCAGAGCAGCCCAGCGTTTTTGGGGGGGGGTGGCAGGGATCCCAGTCACCCAGTCAGGGACGTGGGTCCCTGCCCTGGGCCCCCCAGGGCATCCCAGGAGGGCGTCAGCCCCGAAGGCTGGGGGTGGCACCCACCTCTGTGAGTCAGCAGGAGACCCTGTCCTGAGATCCCCTACAGACTGAGGGGTCACTGCTGGGGGATATGGGCTCAGTTTGGGGGAAGAGCACTTGGGGGTTGCATAAAACTTGTTACGGGATGTTTAGGGGCAGGACTAAACAGGAAAGGGAGGCACCTGGGGGTGCAAGGAGCCAGGCAGCTCCTGGGTGGACCGCGTGTCTGAGGGGGGGTCCTGGGGGGATCCAGTGCATGGGTGCGTGCATGCGCGTACGTGCACGTCTCTGTGTGTGCTGCTGCACGTAAGGGTGTCTGCACCAGCAGCTGGAGTGCAGCTGCGGGGCTCAGGGGTTCACGTGCCCTGGTGCAAGCAACTGGGGAGTCCTGGGATCCAGGGGAAGCTACGGGGCAGACTTAGCATCTAAGCTAGATACTGGAGCAATCCATACTGTACGCAGATAAATAGATGAATATATTTCCCACTAACGAACCTTTACCCTCGTCTGCCAGAGAGGGGAAGAGGATGAGGCCATTGGTGCTGTTTGTGTTTGTGTGAATGCTGAGTGTGTCTGTCCGTGTTAATCCGTGTGGCTGGCTATGCGTAGGTGTATATATGTGTCCTGGGGCGGGGGGCGGGGGTGGGTCTACTGGGGGTACTCGCTCAGCCTCGCTGCTGGCTGGACCTGGGGCATGGAGCTGGGGCAGCCTTGGCTCTGTCGGACTGCCCGACACAGCGATCCCTGCGAGACCAAAACCCAAACCGACACTGAAGGATACTCAGCACGTGCCCTAAGCTTTATTTAGAGAAATACCCAAATGATTTTTGGCCAGGTAGAAGGTAAACTGTGCTCTTTAGTGTGTGGGTAACACACAATCATCTTCCTTTTCTTTATTCTTAATGCTGTTTCTAATCTGTGGTCCTATTGTCATACACTACACTTACTGACCTAAGAGGTGAGAAAATTAAAATATGGTAAAATCTGCAACACAAATGTCCTAAAAATGGAAATGAAGTCTCCCCCAAAGGCGGTCTGTAGCAGGGCACACCTTTTTAAATTTTATTTTTGTAAATGCACACACACACACACTCAAATATACATATGCATTTGTACATATACATATATATATATACTTATATATAAAAGAAAGGTAGCTAAGAAAGAAGAGGGAACGCCATTAGGCTGGTAACAGACTGCACGTCCTCTCCAAGGACAGGGAGTTTTCAGGTTTTGGATCAAGGGCAGATTGTTATAGGAAAGCAAGACCACCACTGAGAGCAAAACAAAGAAAATTAGCATAAACTATATTCTATTTTCAGTTGCTTAGTCCAGTTTTATTTTTTTAGTCTGAAAAGGGCTCCACTGTGTCAGGCCAGATCACCTCCCAGCATGATGTGACCTTCCTTCAGGCTGGTCACTCAAGTGAAGTCAGAATGTTTCTAGGGCACTTCATTTTAACTTTAGTAGTTTGAGGCTATTTTAGACCCACATTAGCAACTTTCCCTGGTATGGGTTGCATAAGCATTTCCCATCATGTTGTTCTCTTGAGTTCATTATAAATCAAAGTTGCATATGTATATGTAAGGACAATCAAATACACCCATCTGTGAATCACAGCAAATCAGCAGAACAGAGGAAAAACTAATGTAAAGGACTAGTATGTGAGCTCCCAGGTATTATTTCAATGAAATGAAGTCCTTGTTTTTCTTTCCTCCCCCAGCTACGAATAGTTTGTTCACCTTCATTACCTGTTCAAATCTCAGCTGCATGGAAATGGTTTAAAGCAGCCCCTAGCACGCAGCAAGGCTTGAATCAGTTCCTGAAGTTAAGGTTGACTCTTTCTTGGTTTCCCACTGAACTAGGGACGTAAGAGAGATCCTGATCCACTCTCAGTGAGGACCAGCTGCCACCACTGGAAATCATGGCCCACTACATGTAATGAAACATGGAGCACAGGCAATGCGCACATGGCCAGGTACATCTCGTTGCATGCCTACTCAGCCGTGCTCTGAGCCAGCCCAGTTGTAGCTCTTCAACTGGGAAAGTTCCTTCTTGGAAACTTTATTGTCAATGGGATGTTAATATAAACAAATCATGTCAATCCTTTCCACATATGCATTTGCTCAGCTACAAGCAGTGTTTATCTCAGATGTTTAATGTCTGTAATCTGTGAGAGGGACAGGGACATCTCAAAAACTGAGCACATCCACATATTCTTTTCTGTCTCTGAAGAGAAAAGGTTTTCTTCCAGCCAGTCTAACCAGGAGGACAAACACTGAGATTTGAAAAAAACAGTAAAGATATAGCTAATTCTTTTCAAAATAACAACTCCCAGTGTTCTTTAAGGCAGCCTTGTTTTCCTCAGTCAGAAGGAATTCAAATAAACTGAGCACTATTTAAAAACAAACAAAGGAGTTAGGTCTAAACTAGAGCACAGGGAAGAAATGAGGCATGTCATTTCCATTAAGTTATGCTCAGCATACACAAACGAGGAGCGAACTTACGACACTTTTAAAAGACCTGCTCCCAAATGCCTTACTTGTGTATGCTGTACATACTTACTCATATTTGCATTTACTTTCTCTCTTGTCGTTACCCAAAATACTCCAATTTACTTTAACCCCATCTTTTACATAAGAACAAGTCTGAACAATAGCAATCTGCAATCCCCTATAAAAGTGTCATTTAATAGTCATATAAAAGACGATAATGACCTAATAGGTAAAAATCCCACTTGCAAGACAACTGACTTTTTCTCAAATGCAACTTGCACTTACCTAAAAGGCCTATTGTGGTTTCATTTTAAAAACTCTTCATCTCCCTACTACCTTTCCTTCCCACGATACCTATAAATATACTACAACATACACTTTACAGGTAGCTACTGAAATTATCAAGAACACAAACAATGTCCGCAATTGTTTACCTGTACGAAAGAAGGGATTTTGCCTTCAGTTGGAGTCTCCAATTAAAGTTAGCTCTTAAACAGGACAATTTGGTATATCTAATCACCCCACTTTTCAGTGCTAAAGCGTATCCTTAAAACGTCCATGAAAAGTTTCTGACCTTTAAGGTGAGATTCTCTGAGTAATTTCTTTAAGAGTGACAGAAAAACTAAATCTGTTTTCTTTAGAAAACATAAATCCATTCTGCATGAATATTCAACAAGCTTATTTTTCTTCCAGTGTTTGCTAAAAGTAAAACAATATTTTTTTTTTCATAAACTGTCGCTGATGATCTTAGATAAGCTCTGGCTAAATATCAGAAGAAAAGGGTTTGATGAGAGTCCTTAAAAGGCATCAGGAACTCAGCTCTCAATTCACAGCCACTGAGCTTGCCAATACAGTTGGGCAATCCTCGTTCTACAATAAAGCATCGGGAGAACTATGGTGAAAGGTGCTAAATTATATTACTATTGAATTAACGTTAAACAACAGATTTGCCACCAAGTTTTCTTTTCATTCACGGAATAAGTTAAATCCCTTCTTTCAGAGGAAGCCTCCTGCACGCAGCCCTCGGAGCGTCACAGCGACAGTGCGAGAAGCAAAGTCCAACAGACTTAGGCATGACCATGGTTCACCGTAATCAGTCTTCATCACGAGAACAAGCAAGCAAGCAGTGATAATGACTCTCCCTGATGACACAAAAAGATTTTCTTACCCCCACCCCTTCTCACGCCTAAGAACTAGGTGATGTTACTGTTTCTGGGGGATAAGACTAGGCAAGCTTCCCCCTTCCCCGCCACCCGGCCATTGCTCAGGCAGAACGTTCACATTCCGAGCGCTCTCGGCAGGCTACGCTTCCCTTTCGCAGCTCCACCCCAGCTGGAGCGCTAGGCTTTCTCTTTCTCCCAGCCTTAAGATTTCTGTGCCAACGTAACAGTTCCTCTGCCACTTTTCCAAACGTTAGTAAACAAAATAATATTTTATGAGGCAACCTCTAAATTTTGGAAACTAGAGCTAATCAGTACCCAGTAGGGCAAATTAAGAGGGAGATACATCCTGAACCACGATGTATGTGAACAGAACACAAAGCCAAATGTCTTTTATAACACCCTATCATGTGCCATAGTGCGGCTTAAGAGAGAGCTTGTGGGCTTCTAAATGGACTGGCTAGTTTTCCAAACCTTTCGATACATTTTGGAACAGGGAAAGTCTTGTCCAGTTCAGCCCCCCCATCAAAAAAGTGATTCAAATGATTTCTCTGGCAATCATAAGTTTTTGACTGCTTCCGAGTCTTAGCCCATTAAGTACCAAATTATTCTGAGACTTTTTACTGCTTCACCTCTTGGAATTTTTAATTTGCACAAAACAAGGAGAAATGGGTGCATATGTGTTCATGCAGATGGACACACACAGGAAAATTAAATATTGATTGCCTTTTTCTCCCCAAATCCCACTGTTTAATTTTAAAACTCTAGCTGCTCTTCCACTGCAATTTCATCTCATTTTTATTAAGAATTAGTATTTATTAATTATCAGACCTGTACTAGTATAAATAATATTGATGATAAACAGAAAAACCCTGCATATATATGTATCTTTATTTAAGATTTTTAACATATTGGTGAATACCCCATCTTGTCGATATTTAAAGTTTCCACTTAAAATTTTAAGAGTGAGAAAAAAAATTTTGCAAGAGTGGAAGAAAAAAACCCTAATCCCCAAACTACTAGATACGAGGGAGAAAGAGCAGCACATAGGTGGCACAAGCAGCTCTAGACAAACTCAGACAGGGATAGATTTAAAAAAAAAAAAGGAAGAAAAAAAGAAGGGAATCTCCACAGGTTGAGACGCAGGCTGGTAATGAGGCATGCATTACCAGATGCGCTCTAAGCAGCCTTGTGGCAGAGCTCCGACCAGACTGACACGCGAAGGCTTTTGGCCTTTGAAATAAACTGTTGCAGAAAATTGCTTGCAAAAATCAATTGGTAAAACCGTGTCGGGGGAAGACAATCAAGAGAAGGATAATCTCAAGAGGTAGTCCTCGATGTCCCAGGAACAGGGAAGCCTCAGCTGTTTGATCATGTCTGCCAGATGAACAGTAGCTGGTTCCTAAAGACTGTCCATCCTCTTTGGCTTGGCAGAGGAAGGGCCAGCAATGCAGACACGGCTGGGAGACAGACGAGAATACTACATCTGCTGCATCAAGGACCCTGAAGAGAAAGGAGGGTTAGACACAGCACACAGCCTGTTTCTGTTTGCACGTTATAGGGAAGAGAAACATTTTCTATGCATTTTTGTAGTTTTGTCTGTTTACTTTTCCTTGCTGATTTAGGAAAGCAGGCACAGCTAGAGGAATAAATGGGAAAATGAATAGATTATGTTCAAGTTTGGTTGTAATTAAGTAGTTTCCACCAGCAAAACCTTTCTCTTGTCAACTCCTGAGTCAGAAAGAACCTGGACAGCTTTTCAGGATCTAGGTTGAATAGATAAGCCTGGCAGTTAGAAGACATGTGTAAAGATCAAGATGCAAAGCCACTGTATTTCATACAGTTCTGAATCTGATTTGACAATTCTTTAGAAGGAATAAATGTGGGAACTCACAACACCATTTTTACTGCAACTTTTTCAAAGCTAGAATCACACCTGGAAGATTCGGCAGACAAAAAGTAAGTGCTGAATCCCTCTTCTGAGTGACTGAATGCTGCTCAGACGCAATGTTTCCCTCCATTTCAGACGGACTGCCAGGCACACTTGAGCACCTCCCTTTCAAACCACCACTGCAAAAGGGGCCATAGGGATGAGAAAGGAAGGGAAGACTTTCTGCCATGCGCTCACAAGAGAAGCAGATTTCCCTGTAACTTTCGTGAGAAAAGAGAGGGGTCCTGTGACACGGCCTTACTGAATGGCCCGGGAGGGCTGTGATTCCATTGCTCCCAGCATCACCACCATCAGCATTCACCTGCACCGCTTTTACTCAACGTACTCTCCTAGCTCACTACAGGGAATCACAGTCAGCAACGCAAGGAACTGCTTGTTGCCTTCAAGAGGCATTGGCAAAAGCTGGATGATGGAGCTGGTTGTATCATTTACATGTTTGTTCAATCACACAACGCTGATCAGACAGAATTGGATGAAAGACAGTGCAGGCCTCAGTCAACCTGTCTTTCTTCAGTGTTTTATGAATAACAGAAATATCTCTCTTAACGATTTCCTGAAGCTGGACCAAATAGAAAAGAAGGAAAAAACCTGATGGTTCCTGCTCAAGCCCTGATCTAATTCAAGTATGAATGTCTGTCTCTTAACAGACTTTTTTTTTAATATTATTTGCTAGATTTTGGAATAATAACAGACACTAGATTCGTATTGGGGGGGGGTGGGAAATAAGAAGAAATTAAAGTCCCTAAACAGGTGTAAGTTTATTATGTTTCTATGCCTTTCTTCAGGTTACCATTTGGAACATTTCTGTATCACAAAGCTACCTACCTACTTATTATTGCTCCTTTTTTTTCCCCTCTGCTTCTACAGGTATTCCTTTTCTCCATTTTCTGTATTTGCATTACTTAAATTGAACTCCTTCCTTTTCCCAAGAAAACTACTGAAAAAGAAGGTAAGCTGCCTAAAACTTCAAACCAACCCTGCCTTTACAAGCTGTCATTAACCATTCACCACTTGGCTCCCAACGTGGCAGGATCTATCTGTTCTTTTTCCACAATTTAGGATTATACACACTGTCTCCCAGTGAGGAAGAAGGATCATTTCAGCTCAGAACTGTATGTTTCTGGCTTTACATGTCTCTCTCTCTCGAGATGGGTTACTATCTGGGGTTTCAGTCATAATTCCCAGAATGACTTGGTGAGTATCTCAGAATCATTTCATTATTTACAGATATTCACAAGCAGCTGGCAGGAAAAGATCTTAAAAAACGTATCTGTGAGGTAAGGCTAGTATGTTCCTCTTCAGATTTCGAACAAAGACATTCAGTATCCAGTGACATCCAGAGTTGCTGATCGTACCTATTTAGTTCTTGTTTAAAGTGTGGCAATGAACAGATAGGAATAGCATAGCGTAGCATAGCATAGAACAGAATAGAATAGTTCAGTTGGAAGGGACCTACAACAATCATCTAGTCCAACATAATTATAAAGTCCATGTAGCCCAAGCATCTACTCCAAAAGGAACAGTACAACTGTATTTCCTTTCCTATAAAAAAGAAAAGAATGCATGGTCCAAGGTAAAGGGCACTGGCACTAAAAAAAATCTCTTCTTGTTTCCACCATTAATTGACTCCCAGTAAACCAACAGCTGAGTTATTTACTCTTTTCCTCCTGCTGTCCTTTACCTTCGTCACATAGATCCTAATGTGTAGACTGCCTCTGCATCCAGCACTGCCTATTCCATTTCAGAAGAAAACCAGACGTGTGGTATTAAATACCATCACAAGCCCAAAACCTGGCACACCTACATTCTTGTCTTTTACTCTGTTTTCTCTTAACGATGTGTCAGTGACATCCTGTGGACTTTTCTCTCCTGAGAAAAGGTCACATCTTGGGGCTTGCTATTCTCAGTCCCGTGGTCAATATCACTTTTACGATACTATTTTTAGAAATGATTTTTGGCTGTGTGCTTGAAGATACAAGGATTACCTTGGACAAGTCATTTAACCATTCTGTACCTCAGCATCCATACATAGGAGAACGTGCTGTAATCTCAAGATTAATGAGAACCGTACCTCAGTCCTCATTTGCCTAACCTGTCTTTAAATCACAGGGTCTGTTTCCCCAGGGCACAGCCTAAAGACCCTGTAAGTACATGCTAGCCACAATGCTTATAAATTACAAACCCAGATCTAACTAACATGACCCCACGGGGGGGGGAAATAATCGTCAAACAAACCACTGAAGCACAGATAATGCAGAGTTTGCTGCTCTCCTCGTTTGTAACTGCACCGGCAGTCAGAATACTGTCGTGTACAGAGCATCATGTTTCCTCCCTGTTCCTAGGGCAAGAGTCATATTTTTCTCAGTGTGATGTCAGGTTTCCAGAAGCAGTGTTACCCAAGCTGCCAGCCTCAAGGACAAGAAGTTAAACAAGAGCATAAATGTCGCTCTACAGGGAGCCTGTATGTTTTCCAACCTAGAATTTAAACTGAAAGGCTGTAGGAAGCAGACCCCCATCAAGGCCAAAGATTAAAATATAATCACTTCCATACGTGCTCCGAGTATAATATTGCAGTAATGGCCTGGCATCATGTTACCTCTCAAATGAGATTTCTCAATTAGCGAAATAGCTTTTCCTGGCAAGCTAAGCATTACTGTGATCTTTCAGAGGCTTCTCTCTTAGCATGAACAAAATGATTCATTATCAAAGTAAATTCCTTGTTCATTAACTCCAAACTGAAAATTCCCTCATAGTGCAGCTTTCACAGAGGACTGCATGACGGAAACCATGCAGTGGGAATACACTGTGTCAGAGTTGTGTAGCAAAAGCAACCTATAAACAAGGCTGAGTTATCACTGAAAACCTCCCCAGACACCACCACTTATCTCCAGCCAAAATCGAGGAGTCACGTCTCTGTGGGATGTGTTAATTTGTGTTCACCACTAATGAGCTTTTCCCATCTCAAAATTAGGTTTCTCCCTGACCTCCCTCACCTTTGCTCCTAGTCTCCAAGAACTGGCATACACAAGTTTCTTCAGCTGCTGTAAAGGGCTCCCAGAAAGATCCGCTCCCCTTAGCCGGTAAGGATTCGCATCACCTTTGCATGAAAAGGCTCTCTTTGCTCACCCTTCATTTCCATTTTCTTACTCGCTTCTCTCTCTGTTTGGTGCCAGCCCATGCACATCCTCTGAATTCCCCTCACACCTCTCTTTCTGCTCCCTTAATTCCTCCCAGCATATTCTTTTTGGAGACTTCTCCTCGTGAATATTTCAGCAGACATTTTTGTCTGCGTTACTGTGTGATGCATTAGTTGAACTATTCCCTTTTCATTAGTTTATTGTTTACCATAACCTTCTTTTCCTATAGATTCTAACGAAATCTTTGCCTCTTCCTCCTCTCTGCGCACATCACACTCATAACACAAGAAGAGAGTGCAGGCCAGAGAAATGGTCACATCAATCTCTTTTGATACTATTTTCCATTTTACCAGGAAAATCCCCACCACACCAGCAACACAAGAAAACAATCTGATTTTACCCATGGATTATTTAAACCTGGAAACGATGTATCACAATATAATGCAGGATGGGAACGTGTAAGTGGGTCCTCATAGACTCCTAGGGCAAAGCTGACTAAGCCTTCAGCAAATGAAATAGAAAACGCTAAAGCTGTTTTGCTGCTGGCCCCTGTGGATAACAGTAGCCCCCCTGTGCAAATCCACTCGCTTGATATAGGAGTTACTCTCTACAGCACAAGCTTCAATTCTGCACCCTACTGCTTGTGCAGGTGTTGTAGTTTATAGACAGGGAACTCTCCTTCCTCATTTCCTCGGCCATTTGCTCCTCCAGCTCAGCATCTGCCACTGTGCTTTCCAGCTTGATACAACTGTAATTTTCCCACTTAATTCAGAAAATCTAACAGCTGCAGTTCAGAAAGCAGGCTCACCTTAAGGAAGCGTCTGATCTAAGCAGAACTGTGAGCAGGTGTTCATCTCGGTCTCGTCACCCTCAGCGCACGCACCTTCTCGTTTTCTTTCTCCAGCTGAGAGGGCGTTGCGAAGGAAGGCAGAAGCATCCCCATTTCCACAATGTTTGGGTTTTTTTTTTGGTTACAGTGATAAATCTTCCAGGAGATTAAGAATTCTATTGATGGATTTGAAAGTAGCTGCTGCTGATCTGCTCTTGCAAAAAGGGACACACCTTTTAAGTACAAATAAAAATGCATTGGTGGAAGGAAGATGAGAAAGGAATGCTTCTGTACCTCCAAATTTCGGAAGTTAATAAGAAATGTGATTATATAACCTCAAAGCTATATTTGACCCAATTCTACTCTGAAATCCCCTCGGTCAACCCCCCCCGGCTTCTTAATTGGCATTCACATACGGTCACCACACTGACTGCAAGGGCAAAAAGGTCAGGGATATCTCTATACAGAGTCAACTCTTGAACTCAACTGCTCTGATCTCAGGAGGTTCCTGAGGACCAGAATTTTCAATAACCTGATGGGGCCTGAATACTAGTGTCCGGCTGCCTGTGTGCTGGACAGAGGTGCGGAGTGTTTGTAAGAGCAGGCAGGGAAAAAGAAAAGTGATAACTCCGTGAGTCAAGGGTTGATGCACTTCTTATTCCACTGCTAGAACGATCTCACCTTCTTCCTCAATTGGCAGAAAGATGTTCAGCATTTGCTGTGCAAGAGGCGAAAAGGCCAAACGAGGTTGTGTTCTTCTCTGTTTTCAGAGCCAGTTTTTGTTAGACAAATAAGAAGAAAATAATCAAAAGATTTATAAAATTAATGATTGTGGCTGACATAAAGTGGAGGTATTCTTCTCTTGAAAGAAAACTTAACAGGGCCTTCCTTGGGTTTTTTTGTTAGTAAGGGAAGAAGGAAAAGAATGTAATCCAAAGCCTACGTGAATGTCAACTCTACATTTCTGTACCTTTGTAAACATTAAATCCCAGCCCCTTGAACAGGCGTTGCTTCTATCTGTTCTGCAGATGGGGCACTGGAACAGAAAATTAAGTTGCTTGCCCGTGGCGAGATATTACTGATATCAGTAATGGAACCTGGACTTCTCAGCATTCTGTCCCTGTCCTCCTACCCTGCGAGTCACTTACGGCCCCAGGAGGAGCAACCACCCTGCCAACAGCAACCGAACTGCAGAAATCCCACAAGGAGCTGCTGCAGAAAAAGGGAAAGGGTCTCCCTCACCATGCGTTTTTAAGTCTGTTACATTATACAGGTTGTCCAGATGGCGTGTCTTCAGCACTCTGCCTCATCTCCTTTGCAATTGGAAATCCTGAGAGCTGGTAAGTCTGACGGATCACAGGTATTTCACAGGAATCAGTGCAATTTATCTCAAGAAGCTAACTGGTTTTGTGTTCAGAGACCTCTCAGGTGACATCGCTGTTTTTGAAGGATTTGTAACAAACAGTTACAAGATTTAATACTTAACATTTGCATCATGGTCAGAGGCAAAGCAACTTCCTCAGTTACATACTGTGTAAACAGAAAGTGCTTAGATAGTTAGACTTGCATCCTAAACAGAGATGTTCAGTTCCACCAGTTCTCTGTGCCCACTCAGCTGTTGTCACTGCGCCTGGTCAAGCACCAGCTCTGCTCCACCTCTTCCCAGAGCTCAGAAATTAAAGCAGTCACCACGAACATAGGTGATCCAAGGACAAGAAGGTCTTGTCAAGTCCTAACTCTCCTACAGAACATACTAAAGTCAAGGCAGAAGGTTTTCTGGAGCAGGATGAACTCAGTCCTACCTGAACACCACTGTGCCCGAATAACATCTTATTTTTTTTTCCCTTGGGCCAAGATGAGGAATGAGAGCGACCTTTCAGCCTAAAGACCTGAACCTCTTCTTAGCAAGAAGATGTAGCCTGCTTCAATGGCAGAGGGACTTAAACATGCAGGGTTGTGAATCCCAGCTACTGTGCTCAACATCTGGGTAGCTAAGACCTAAAAAGGGCAAGTCCTAAACCGGACTCATCTGTAGTGCTTCTTACTGGATAGTTTAGGTGATATCCACCCATCCTCAAACTCCACACATCTGGGGGTTTTTGGCATCCTATTTCTAGCCATCCAGCTTTGCAGGCATCAAACATGAATCCCAGCTGCAGATTCTACTAGATAAGAAGATTAATAAGAAAGCACAATGCCAGAGTTCAACAGTAGACTCTTTGCTTATATGATCATTTTGGAAAACTTAAATGCCAAAGATTAACATTTTAATATAAGAATAATAATTAAAAAACCTTTGAACAAAATTTGGACTTGAACATTATGATGTTGTCAATAGCCACCAGTTTTAGTTTCTTTATCAGCCTGACTTTGTTTTAGTGCAGAAAAGAAAAGGAAGAAAAATAGTACTATGATTCAGAATATGAAAAAATTAAATTGTTGGCTTCAGGCAAGCCACTTAATCTCCTACCTTAAAAATATGGTTGATACTGTCTTTCCGCTTCCGTTTTCTCCATTTAGACCAAGTTTTACAGGAAAGGAAAGATTTCTTAGCCTTAGTATAGACCACATCTAGTTCAAGGAAGTCTTCTTCTAGTTTGGGATTTCATTATTAGTGTTTTAAGAGAAAGAATGATCTAGGTGCTAGTAAAGACTCCGGGACAAAGGAAAGTTACTTCAAAACATATGCTGTAATTTTGCTGCACAGTCGTAGAAAAATGTATGCTTTTAGAGGAAGCGTTTAACCTCAGTGACAGAAAGACTGCACTGCTCAAACAGGTTGTGTATCAAATGATTTTAATTATGCCTTCACCCAGAAGCGGACCAGGATTAAACTAGCTAATGAGACTTCAAAGCAACGGCACTAAAAACTGTTGAACTACAAGGAAAACTTTGAAGATATTTTCCCTGCAGACTAAACTGAAGTATCGTCCTCACAGCCATAAAGATATTGGATAAATACCTCATTCAGTTCTTAACACTAAAACTGAAACAGTGGCATCAGAAAGACATCAAGTTGCCTGTAATCAAATGATAATAGCAGCAATTCCAGCTCAGAACCTTTTCTGTGTACAGGGGAAACATCAGGCCTACACTGTGTAACTGGGCTGCTTTCTCTGGTATTTCTGCTTATTTTGTGCAAGAACCCCTCCGTTCCTCTGTAAGCTTTGAACACGCATCAAGATGCTCTGAGGACCTTCCTCTATCACAAAGGGCTCCACCCTTCTTCCTCAGCAGCTGAGTCGCAGGAAGGAGAAAGCTTGCGTCTGACTGCCGCTCCTGCTTTTGTGCCCTTTGGGGGTGGGTCTCCAACGGCCTCTATCTGAGCTACAGAAAATATGAAGTTGATTGTCGAGCTCTCACCTCCAATGCTGCAACAAACTACTGCAGGCTGTCTCCAAAGTGCACTGCAGCGGGATAAGTATTTTCTTCATCTTTCTCTCATTATTTTGACAATTACAGCTAAGCTTCAAGACTCTAGGTTTCCAAGTAAACGGCTGAAGTTTTGCTATGTTTTGTCAGGAAATAGGCTTAGGCAGTAGGCCCAAGAAAATACTGTCACCCTAAGCTTGTGGTAGTCTATTTTACATTAGGTCTTAATTGCACTGCCTTCACATTTCTGTAATTTCCAACAGCGCGTTAAGCAAGGAGACTAACATCAGTCATGTGTGATTCACTCTGTCACCCCCCACTCCGAGGACGACGGTGTGCACATTGCACTGCTTTGGCAGAACCACGTTCTTGTTCTGCTACTACACAGAGCAGATGAGACAAAGCGCCTGTTGTGGCTGGGGGGGGGGGGGCGTGGGAAACTGGCTGCCGTTTCTTCTCCCCCCAGCTCTGTATGCTGAGCGTGACACCCTGTGGTCTGGGACATCCCTTGGGTCCGTCGGGGTCAGCTGTCCTGGCCGTGTCCCCTCCCGGCTCCGTGTGCCCCCCCCAGCCTCCTCGCTGGTGGGGTGGGGCGAGGAGCAGCAAAGGCCTTGACGCTGCACAAGCCCTGCTCGGCAGTAACAAAAACGTCTCTGTATTATCAAATCTGTTTTGATCATAAATCTAAAACATATCACCCTACAAGCCACTGTGAAGAAATTGAACTCTATCACAGCCAAAACCAGTACACCAAGTAACTGTTACACATGATGGAGCCCCGTTTTCCTGGAGATGGCTCTCCAGGACATCTGCCTGCTGGTGGGAAGTGGTGAAGTAATTCCTTCTTTTGCTTTGCTTACTTGCGCAGGTTTTCCTTTACCTTTTAAACTGTCTTTATCTCAACCCACGAGCTTACTCACTTTTACTCTTCCAATTCTCTCCCTCATCCCACTGCGGGGCGGGGTGGGGGTGGGGGGTGTGAGCAAGCAGCTGGGTGCGTTAGTTACTGGCTGGGGTTAAACCTTGACACGCCACACGAGAACCACACAGTGCTCTAGCAGGCCACGCTCAGGATCAGTGCTGACCAGCGTGTCTCTGCCCCTCACATGCCCCCCGTGCAATCACACCTCTAGTTCCACATTGCACAGTCCCAGGATAGCTCAGTCTTCTACAAAAATCTAGCTTTCTCTTTAGAGTGGAAAGAAAATAAAACTGGTTCTCATGGTTCCCATGTTAACAAGTTGGGAAGGAGAAGTCAAGAGAACTGCTCTCTTCCAAACTTCTGGAAACAAGCGTGACTTTTTCTATTTTTTACATGTTGCCTATTCCCTTGTGTTCCTCTCCTTACAGAACGCCTGCTAACTGATGTAAGGTTAATTAACTGCACGTACTGGCTTATTGATGGTAAAAGATACAGAATTCTCTACCTGGGATCCCATCGTAGAGGACAGAAAAGGAAGTCTAGTTCATCTCTCAGAAGACAAAGATGTACTGAAAAAAAGCTCTTACAATGTCTAAAGAGAAGTTTTTCACGCTGCCTGTAGAGTAAGATTGGTGTAACAGTCAAACTAAACCACTTGGCAGTTTACCTTAAAACATTCAGTTCTGCAACAACAGAACTCATAGTGCTAAATGTGAAGTTGAATGCAGAAACACTAAACTAATAAAAGTAAGAAAAAAACCTTAATTTTTACTTCAAAAGGCTTAAGGTTACATAGCCAGAGCCAACATCTTTGTCACCTGAGTCACAGCATCGTTGAGGTTGGAAGAGACCTCTGGAGACCACCTAGTTCTAACTCTTGCTCAGAGCAATGATGTCACCTAGAGCGCCACTGTGCAACTACTCCGTCAGGTTTTGAGTATCTCCAGGGATGGAGACTCCTTAACCTTTCTTGGCAACCTGTTCCGGTGTCTGACCACTGTAAAAAATTTTTCTTTTTAAAGATGCATTTTCTCGTATTTCAATCTGAACCTATTGCCTCTTGTCCTTTGACTGGGTGCTGGCGAGAAGAGTCTGGCTTTGTCTTCTTTACCACCCCCATCAGGTATTTATATGCAGCGATTAGATCACCCTGAGCCTTCCCTTCTCCAGGCTAAACAATTCCAGCTCTCAGCCTCTCCTCATGCATAAGATGATCCAAGCCTTTAATAATCCTTGTGTTAATTTGCTTGGTTTTCTCCAGGTACATCTGTGTCTCTCTTGTACTGGGAAGCCCAGAACTGGACCCAGCACTCCAGATGTAACTCATCAGTGCTGAGGAGAGAGGAAAGATCACTGCCCTCAACCTGCCAGTGATGGTCTTCCTAGTGCTGCCTTGGAGGCTGTTGGCCTTCTTTGCTGTGAGGGCACATTGCTGGCTCATGGTCAACACCAGAACCTCGCCCATTCTTTTCTGCCAAGCTGCTTTCCAGCCCAGCTGAAATACCACCGATCACCATAGAACTATTAATTTTCCTTGTATGTCCTGTTCTTCTCCTCTCTTTTGTATATCGTTTGGTTTCTTGAAATATCCTCTCTGACATAAGAAGCTTGACTACCTTCCTTTCACTAGCCTCTGCACAAGTTCTGTGTCATTCCTAGCCTATCGCTAATCACTGCCATAATGTGTAACAGAGTTCATTGTTTAGGTATCTATCATCTCAAAGTATTAATCGTGACTTTTGTTTTGATATATTCTTGAGAAGACTGGTGACTCATTGCCAAATCCCCATCTTAAGAACAAGACTGTTCACGCACCACTGTGTGCAGTGCGGTTATATTTTGTGATGTATAGTGTTCTTTTAAAAGAACACGTATATCTTGCCTTCTTTTCCTTTGCCCAACCATGAAAACTCCAGTACTTATTTTTGTACAGGTGCTTTCCCACAGGTGATTATAGCAAGAACTTCCATCTCTAAAAGCATGGTACAGAATAGAAAGAAAATCCCTGGCAACATAAAAAATAATTCCATTCTCAGCTGAAAACAAGCTTCTCCATCTTGTGTATTCTTTCAGCGGGTCTGGAGACAGTCATGATCATGGTGTACGGTTCAACTATTCTCTCACTGCTACAAGTACCTTCGGGATAATTCCATTACCATCCACTCTGCATTGACCTGGCATCTCTTGGCTAGAGTTTTGGTTCCATGATACCACCCGCACCTTCCAGGAAAAATAAACCCCCACGCTTTTATTAGTCCTTGCAATTTTGGAAAAAATTGTTTATAGAAAACATCTCAATTCTGTAGATATGTGATGTGTAGGGGGTTGAGTGATGCACTAGTATCAGCCTGGAATTTGATTAATAATACAAAAAATGTGGTTTTCTTCACTACACAGCAGTGTACCACATAAATAAACCAAGGCCACATTATCATATTCATTATAGTCTGAAAAAAAAATATGGTACTGAGACACTAGTAGCAGAGACGAAAAACAAGACATCAGAATTTCCAGTCTAGTGCAGGCGGCAGAATTATTTACTGCCGCTGGGTCATGTCACTCCTAGCTTCCTTAAATTCATACTGACAGAATATACCTTTCTGTCTTTGACACTGAAAAGAAAATTACTCCAAAGGACATATATTCTTATAAATGACTACAGGGTTTGGGGACAGGTAGACTTTTTGCCCACTGCTTAAATGCAGTGCAAATAGAAGATGGTGAGGCAATAATTTCACAAAATAAACTTTTGTCTCCTCCATCTTTATCTAAACCATTTTGTCTGTTATTTCTTTTAAAATGTTGACTAATCTGACAAAGAAATTAAATACATAGTGAAAGCCCTCACTTCCAAGAAAACCTCATTTCTACTTAAGTCCTACAAATACTCCTTTCTTTTTCTTCAACACTTACAGCTTGTCTCTGCACCCAGCGTGGAAGGAATCTCCTTTCTTTCAGTTTATTACTATTAATAACTTCCCCGCATTTTACATGGGACACTTGATATAAAAGACTCTGTGCTGAGTTTGTACTGCAGGAAGAAAAGGGCAGGGAATTTATGTAACCTTCAGTTCTTTTAAGTGGATCCCTACATTTGTGTGGAAACACAGAAACAAGCAGAAGTGCTTTGCAAACAGTGCCTAAGCCAGGGAAGCATACTTTATTACTGAGTACAAAATGTGTATCACAAGCATGAGCTTATAGGGTACCAACAACTTGAAATCACCCCTTCATAATTTAGCTCACAAGGTAACTTTCCACACAGCAGATCAGCCTACAAGTTTGCTTCACAAAAGTACAGAGAAGGAGGGTCTTCTGGATGACAGTCAGGTGCCTTTATGTTTGTGATATAGATGTTCTGCTAATTTATATTACTTGTAATGCATATGGAAGTTACACATCAGGCAGAGAGAAGAACTCTTCAGGGTTCCCTTGACATTACTTTTGTGAGAAGTATCTATGCACAGTTACCAGATGCACTAAAGTAAAAATAGTCACCTGCTTTTGGTAATTATCAAAGTCAACAGAATGAGTGTTGGAACAGTGTAACTGCACGGAAAAAGGCGAGGAAGATAGCAGGGCAGGGATGCCAGCCCTAGCTTTCCCTTCCATCCTAGCTCAGAATTTAAGATGCATACTACTCCGCCCTCATGCTTCACAACTTGAGGAAATTCAGCTGACTCAAAGCTAGAAACTATATTTTGCCAAATAACTCTTTTCTTTCTCTCCTGTCAACATAATCCGCATGTGGCTCCCTGAGGCATCTGAAACTGCAAAATACAGTCCAGAGCTATAGAGCAGAGCTGAGGAATAAAGGCACGGTGAAGAGAGTAATAAAATTGGATTTTTGGCAGGAAAAAAAATGATGAAAAAAAGAAGTCAGCTGCAGGGAAGAAAGAGACTAACAAGTGAAGAATTAGTTAGGAGGAGGTTAGTGGCAGAGGTTGTATAAAGGACATCTGCAGCAAAAACGGACAGAGCAAGAGGAATAGCAAATGACACCTGTCTAATTAGTTTAAAGTACTGGACTTCTTCAGGTTCAAGTGGGTAATTTTTAATGCAGTTCAGTATCCAAATTGCAGTGTTGGCAGGGAGAGGATAGAGTTTGACAAAGCCTTGGCTGGTTCACACTCAAAGCAGAATTACAGCAGGGCCTAAAATAAACCTGCCATCAGAGGTTACATTTTGTATCACTGAAATAATGTAATCGGCTCAAAACAACACTTTGTTTTAATTTCTTAATTTAAATTTCTTCTTTTATCTATGTTAAACTTTAAAATGGAAGATGGCCTTTTTTTTTTTTTAAAGAAAAAAGGAAAACCTTTTGAAGTTTGAGATGCATAAGGATCTTTAGCATAGCAAAGTTAATATGCTTTATCTTTCTGCGGGAAATTCTTCTGGTCAACAACTCTTCCTAAGCTACCTTCAAACTGAAAACCATTTGGGTCCTCATCTACTATTAATAAAAAGACAATTATACAGCTATACATCTAAAAGCTCATAAAAAACGTTCATATCTCAGACATTTGGGTCCTCCCTCCAAAAAGCAACTCTCCACAGGGAATGACCAATTAGAGGGTGGTACCCACAGGAGATGCTAATGAGTCCATTAACATTTCATATTTTAATGAGTGATCTGTAGGGAACCGTAAAACCACTAAAAAAATTTGTGGAGCATAAGGAGTGGTGAAACAGCAGATAATTATGATGAAAGGTCAGTCACAATAGGCGATCTGGGGCTCCTGGTGAGAGTTACATGGTACTTTGCGGGTCACGTGGGAGCCCAGACCTGTAGACACTCTGCCTCTCATTAAGCTTCTGTAATTTCTGCTTGGCACATGCTAATGCAACTAAAATTACATAGCGTGACCTCAGCCAGAACCAGCAGTAGCTTGTCCATGTCTATATGTATACACAAGCTTTGTTTTAAATAATTCCAGTCTGTTAAAAGGAGATTTTATTACTGACAAGATTGAAGCAGCCCTTTTAAAAATATACCGCAGCTATACACTCAAAGGACCACAGTGGAGTGCAGGGAGTCCCGCAAAGGTCTGAACCACGCAGCACAACAGAAGTCCCATTCCAGTGCTATGGTCAGGGGGCGAAGAAATTTTGGGATGGGTAAACAGAAATGAATTGGAGTAAGGAGGAAATTTTACCGCTCCTTGCAGTGTTGGCTGTATTGGGTTTACACAGCAAGGTTTTGGTAGCAGGGGGGGTGCGGGGGTGGCTTCGGTGAGAAGCTGCCAGGAGAGGGGCGAACTCGGTGCGTTTCTGTACCTGCACATAGGCTGGGTGCTTTTCTGATAAATGTGCTTTAGTCATATCTACCATATACCTCCCTGAAACCAAAGCTAACGGGACGAATACGAAGACGTTTAAAGGCTTGTGATGCAGAGATTAGTTTAGACGATACAATAGTCCCTTCTGATCTTGAATTAAATTTTAAGAAAAGCCAAAGCGCAGTAGATTAATACAAAGCAGGACAGAAGAGCTTAGAAACTTTTCACATCCCTCTGAAAGAGCTTCTGCAAAATGTTCCTCATTGGCGAGATGGAGAAAATGCACAGCACTTCCATCAGACCCACTTCTCTCTTTACGACCTAGTTTCTGTCCTCTGAGGAACAGCCTGTGCTCATAATGGAGCCTGTGAAAATGCCGGGGGTTATTGCCGCCGCTTCTACCACGGCAAGTATCAAAGGAGCCTGCAGAAGGATTTGTGTACTATTTCTCTAGAGACGGCACAAGCAAACAGAAAGACAGGCCGTGCTTCGGAGGGTCCCAGCCTCAGAGTATTTAGGTGTTGAAGGAACAGCGAGGTGTTGGTGGAGAAGAGGCACCTGGCTGCGGCTGAGCCTTTCTCAGGATGCTTTACATGCCAGGTGGGTGAAGCGCCTCAGTTTGACCCGAGATCTGTGTGGTAAGCGTGTCTTTTTCCATCGGTTTTACTGAGCAGCCTAAGCACTAGTTTTGAAATACCAGAAACAGCCATGATAGGAGTATTGACACTGTAACATACACAAGTTGAATATTTTGCTAAATTTAAGAGCTGTTTGTGGGCCTGGAAGAGAAGGCAGAGTATAGCTAGAGCTTATAACCAGAGATGAAGCTCTGGTTGTAGACAAACTTGGAGGCTGTACATGAACTTGGGCATGGACGTGAAGGACGAGGCAGAGAGAGCAATGCCTCTGTGAAAAGGAAAGTGAGTAAGGAGGACGGTCCTGAAAGCCCGCCTCTAAGGACTGTCCTACTTACTCGTGCTGGAAATCTGAGGTTCACAGGGCTTGCACGATGCAGGCCTGCCATTTAATGGTGCCCACAGCAACGTCTCTGCAAATGATTCCTCCTTGCCCGGGTTCGCTGGGGTGGCACAAGTCGTCCTGGCCACCGCAGAAGCCCGGCCAGATGCCACCTACATGGTGCACCATGTCTTCTCAACATGTTATATACCATATAGCTATATAGATATAAATATCTTTTTACTTACCATAACATCACTAAATACATTCAGCTATCAGTAATGTAGTTCAGAAATTACCCGCCTGGGTAGAGTTCACCTATAACATAATGTTTTCAGCTGTGGCCTCTGAAAACAATTCTGCCTTTAAATTGCATATAAACCCACGTGTTTGCTGTGCATGTGAATTAAATTTTCACAATGAGCATACCAAAATACAGAATCTAATTTTGCAAGGTATCATCCTTTTGCTTCTTTGTTTCTTGAGAGTGAAATTCAAAGCAGAAAATTAGCATTCATTGTTTTAAAGTTTATGTTAGTGCAGCAACATTAGGAACGAAGTGCTGTGCTGTGCTGTAATATACAAAGTGCATGATACCAAGCACATGCAAAAAGCCTTTCCTGTTTTCTCCACATCACATAAATTATAAATAAACACACAATTCTTGCCACTGAAGGAGACCTTTGAGAGATAATTTGCTATATGTATTGAAAACCAAAAGAAAACCACCAGATTCACAATTGATGCAGACTTCTTGCTTGCTGTTTCATCCAGTGAATAGCTTTTCTAGGTTAAATGCAAATATGACATGCAGAAATTTATAAAAGAAGTTACTGCTAAAGTTAGTGAGAGTCTCTGCAAACTGACTATGTGTTAAAATGTAAAAATACTGGGACTGCACCATTTTTTTTCCCGAGACTGCACACTAGAAAAGCATTAAAAATGACATCAATATTTCTTTTGTCTCAGAGTTTATAAATGAGGGAGAATACAGTAAGGAAAAGACTCTCAGTGGGAGAAAATTATTTGAATTTTACTGGGTTGAAAGGAGCCAGGAGTGTTGTATGAATTAAGTATAATATAATTCAACAGCCTGAAAAAAAACCCAACAAACTAATAATACACTTACAGGTTAAATACCTTTTTAAGGGTTAACAAGATCAAGATCTAAGCAAGTAGCAGTAGTGGGACCTGTTTGTTTCGACCCGATCAACAACAAGCCAAAACCAAATCATTAGCGAGGTTCCAAAGCCAAGTGCAGCCCTGCTGCTGTGCTCTTTTGATAAGGCTAGTGCCTGAACAATAAACTCCCACCAGAAGTCCAGAAGGCTCCATTTCTCATGGAAATTAAAAAAGGCAAAAGATTTGCAACAACATTTTGTCAGTTGCTAATTAAACAGTTTCAACTCACCAATATCTGAGGTTGGTTTAGGGCTTGAGAATTTTTTTGTTGCTTCTTTTGTTTCTACTTCTGTGTTTTGAAAGGGCATATAGTAACATGTCTTTTGTTAAACAGTGTTAAAGCCACATTTTTTTCCCCCTTGCGAGGAAAAAATATAGCAAAACTAACTTTGCCCTTGGTAATTAAATTCCGCTTCTGAAGAAAACCAAGAGAATTCTGCAACTCCGCTCAGTGAGTTCTCATTTTTTTCTGAACACCCTCCCCACTATTTTTTCATACGTAATTCAGTGATTCAACCCACCACATTACTGAACAATATTATCATTACTGTCACCCAGGTTCTCCATTACGTAATACAATAACCTTCATTTCGAGGCTTTTGCACACTACTCACCAACTTTCTAACCTGTAATCTTGCAATTGATTTAGTGGTGAACTACGATTTTAAGCCCTAAGGTGTTAACAGTTGCCCTGGTTGAATGAAAGGAAGAGCTGGCCTTGGCTGGTGTAATCCCAGGTTGAAGTTTTGCAACGTTATACTACAAACAGAGGTTTAAACTGGCAGCTACGTAAAATTAAGCACCATCCCTAAGGTTGAACAGAGTTATTTTCCTACTGTAAAATATGCATAGAGAAGAATTTCTTACCAAAAAGAAAAAGGCAGGAAGAGATTGTGTCTTCTTGTGTCCAATGCCAGCTATGACTAAACATGTCACAGAGAAGGAGAAATGAAATTTTGCATTAATACTGACATGGTAGTGAGAACACATGGAAAAGCAGAGCATCTTGGAAATTTGAGGGAAAGTGCAACTAGGTCTCTGTTGAAACGAGCTGTTAACCTTCCGAGTGTGTCCTTCAAACTTTTTTTCTTTTTTTTTTAAAAAAAAACCCTGACCATAAGAGAAAACATAAGCCTTGTTAGCTGAAGTTCACACTTACCCTGGAGTATTAGAAAGCGTACAGTAACTTTGGAGCTGCAGAGGCTGTGCATGTTTATGCGTATTCTTTAAGTGTTAGTCAGCCAATCCTTTTTTTCCTGTTGGGAATCCAAGCCTGTTGAGAAACTGTGTTTACTGTTAACCCAGCCCCAGGTACACCTCTCTTTCTCGCTGGGCACACCCTGCCCTTTACAGTCTGTTCTGGTAACAACTTGCATCACTACAAAACTTTTGTTCTTTAAGAGATGTCCGGAGGGAAGATTAGTTTCACTTACTCAAAATTCCCAAACACCCTTACATCTGAACACATACAAGAATACGTTCTGGGTGTATGAAATATGAGCCTTGGGAGAGACACCACGATTATCTGACCTAAAAACATTGTTTTGAAGACTTTTGCTGAACAGCAATGCAGAAATAATTCTTTAGGAAGCAGTGTAGAATGATTTTTGCTGAAACTACCAACAGCCGACAGAAATCGGGAGTAGAAGAGGGCAGGAGAACTGCCAGTCAGTAGACATATATCTATTTAGCCTTTGCTCCCACAGTCATAAAAAAGTGAGAGTCTGAATGCTGCATGGTATGCTAGAGAAGCTAAAATAGCACTAGTGAACGACTGTCTTAAAAAAAAACCAACAGTAATAAAATAACTGACAACAATCATGGTTCAAGCACGTGGTTATGCCAAGATACAGGGACTTTCCCACTGGTTGACACCAACTCATGGGAAGAATGTAATAGACGAGAATGGAGGAATTACACAGTACTACCCATCTCTTTGCCTATTCATATGTGCTTGCAGGGAACAGAAGCACAAACCCCCCAACCTCCAACCTTTTAACAAAATCGTACTTCTGTGAAGAAATATCTCCCACACAGCTATTGCTGCCCTGTTCTCCCAAGTTAATGTTCTATTCCCTTCTCTGCAACTGGATTTTTCAGTTCAGGCTCTCCAGCCACGAATGTGCAAGTATTGCCTGTCAGAGGCACCTACAGGCAGTGGGGTTGTCCCAGAATTTAGGATTTGGATCAATAGCATTCGTTACTGGAGGATCCACACAGAACCCTATCTGAGTCAGGTCTGCTCGGTTCCTGACATTGTCTTGAGGAAAGGCATGACTACCCAAACAATACCCCGAGCTAAAAAGCTTGACAGGGGGAAAGGCCGTTACTTACCAGGAAAAAAGCTACCAACATAAGAAATTCAAACAGGACTTATCTTCTGTGAATCACATTAAGAAAGTTTATTGGTAAACTAAAAAAATTACGCCTATGCTCACAAATGTTGCAATCCACCCTGCAGGCAAATGCCTGAACTTCTTCCCTTAAAACCCAGTTTCAGATTTGTTGCAAACTTTATTTTGTAAAAGAAAGTTCACAGATGTACTTCGCTAACAACTTCATTAAAGCACACCTGAACAGAATAATTAACAACCTCTCTGGTCTTCCTCAACTAGATTAGTAATCATCATTGATAAAGGATCAGCTCACATCAAAGAGGTAACAGACTTTTCCCTTGAAAGAATACCATTAATGCCCAGCATCTGTTGATGGGGTAAGCATTGTGGGGAATTATGTCCTTGGAATGTGTAAACGCACATCTGCTGTGGAAAATTTTTGTTATTGTTAAACAATGCTAAATATTCGGTAAAAAGCAAACAAGATACTGTTGTGCTTTGCCTATCTTCTTCAAATAAGCAAGAGAAGAATTTCAAGCAAGCAGTAATCGATGTCCACTATGAACTAGTCTTGTCATCGCTGTTGCCTCCATAGCTCAATTTCTAACTACACAGAAAACCAGACAAAATGACCAAGTTGTTCATAATTTACACATCTGCAGAAAGGAGAACAGGAAACATTTTTGTATATCAAAGCAAGTTAGGCAGCTGTCTGTAGCCCACAATCTGGTTCCCACCAATTTTTAATAAAAAATAAAATGAAATAGTACTGCAGATCAGTAAGACAGAAAACATCTGGTATTAAATAAGTCACATTATATTAGTAGTTGGAATGTTTTCCTCTGAAGAAGCCTTTCAAGTCTACCTGATTATGGGAAATACAATGATATTTTACCCATTTAACATTCCTGCGATTAGGCATCCCTCGGAGAGAGGAGCCAGAGGTTGCTTATTAGAGAGTTTATGTCTACAGATGACCTTTAAGCAGTAAAAAGGGGTTTGTCTTCTCAAAACAAACAAACAATCTAAACTTTGTGAAGATAACCTTGAGAACATAAAGCAATTCAAGCCTGTTCGCACCACAACGGTTGCACTCCGTTTTTGCATCAGCATTCAAAGACATGTCTGCATTTATGTCAAATGAATCAGGTAAGTAACATCCTTGTACGCACCAGTTTATTCTTCAAACCTCTCCGTATAATTTTGGCTTTTTGTCACCAACCATTTTCTGAGGCGGGCAGAAGCGCTAACCAGCAGCGACGGCTGCACAGCACACACGCCCCTGGTTATGGGAGCCGTGGCAAAGGCCGTGCAGGGAATTCGTCCTACGTCTCGGCACAAGGCCGCAGGAGACCTCTGGCAGGGGAGCAACCCCACCAGCCGCCACGCCGCCCCTGCGCCTGCCTCCTCCGCCCCGAGGGAAGGGAGGCGGCCGAGCTACTGCTAGGGCCAGCAGACAGGAGGCTGGCTAACTAAACCTTTCCTCGCCAACAGCCTTTGGAAGCTGAGGGGACGTCAGGGAAGAGCTAACGGGTTTCAAGTCTGTTAAACCAAGCCCTTCACCGCAAGCACCGGGAGAACGCCCGCCAGGCTACTCCACGTCTCCAGGTTTGCAGGAACCCTCTCCTCCCCTTGCCCTTCGCCTGGGCTCGGGGCACCGGTCTTGCCCTGAGCGCGACCAAAGAGCCTAGCACCGTCCTGCCAGCCGCTGCTTCTGCGAGGACCAAATACGGTGCAGTACGCGCGTTTTATAACGAAGGAGGAAGAGCCTGAGCTTTCAGAAATGACTGTGGAGTCACAGAGCCAAGAGATTTAGGTTGAGGGTAGGAACTACATTTTAAATTGCTGTATAAAAATAAGAGAAGGGAGTAATTTGAGGAGAAGAAAGATAATTTTCTTTGTCTACTTTATTCAGGGAACAGCAATGTGAATCAGTGCCTGAATCAGTGCCGGTGCTAAAAAGCGAGAAAACCAGTTTTTTATTCTGTTATCGCTATAGTAATACAAAGGACATGCCACTGTCACAAGATATGAAGGCACCATTAAAATAGCACAGTAAGTGCTGTTATAAAATAACTCTAAGCAAGTGCAAGGCCACGTCAGTTCCTCAGAGTACAGTTTCTTCGTGTAGGTTTCCATGCTTCAGGAGAGTTTTAAATGTTTCAGACAAATCTATTTCCAACTCATTCTCTGTAATTATTCCTGACACACTCTTACATTAGCAGTGATGGGTTTGCATCTGAAAACTTCCAGCCCACCTTCTTTACTTATTCAGTCTTGTGCTGAAATCGTAATGATCCTAAATATCTTATATCATGTTAGTTTCTGTTGCAACAGACGAATGTCACAAACAGCAGGACTGGGCAGAAGGAGAAGGCGGGTAAATAATGGAAATAGCTTTTAGTTGCACAATAGTGGAATAAAAGCAGAGGAATGCAAAGCGGTGGATGGTGTACTGTGCACTTGGCGTGGTTTCCCCCTTGCCAGACTACCACCCATTGACAACACAGTCATTCTGTCCAGACCAAACATGAGCTAAGAAACCATAACTGTATAAATAAGGCCGGATAGGCTACTGCAAAGCTCCATATTCCCAGCCAGAAGGAACAGATTTCTTCCGCTGAGAGCGTGGCTGCAACTTCTTCCTCTGGAAGAAGTTCATCTCCCTTTAAACCTAAACATTAAAGAAACACTTCGTGCTATTGCAGACGGACCAACCGCGTGTCAGTGATCTGGTTTAAGTACGCTTAGCCTTCAACCAAAAAATTCTGTCTTCTATTTAAATGCAGAAGTCTAACGATTAGATACTGTATGCACTCTGTTTTTAATCGGCAGAGACAAGAACAAGTGCCCTATCTGTTAATTAAGCTTTTTGTATCTCCCCTCCTGAAGCATTTGAGAATGTCAAATAAGCCGTTATTAATTATCGCACACTTTTAGTCATCTTTTGAATTTAGCATTTTATCACCCTGCTGAAGGATTCAGCACTGCTATTGAGCATACAGCCGTCTTAGCAAAGCCAGCTGAGAAGTTCTTCCTGACTTCCTCACCTGTGCCTGCTAAAGGAGATTATCGTGTTAACCGAAGCTACAAGGGGCTTCAACTCCGAAAACAATAAATTGTTCAATAAATGTGTGTTCAGTTGACAGCAAACATACATGAAAGGGTCATTTTTAGGACATTCTATTTTCAAGTTAAGAAGGTAACGGCTGTTAAATATTGTGATTATGCACTTTTTTTGGGAAAAAAAAAAAAAAAAAGAGAACCAAGTCACTGCACATACCTCAGCTTTTTCCTGTGTTTTCATTTCACCTGTTCTCTGTGGATCCCCACTGTAGCATGCTACAGCAATAAAATTTACTATTTGTATATAGCAAGTAATGGGGAGAAATCATTATCTTCGGAGGACACATATTTATCTGGTGGAGAGAGGGAAGCAAGTTGTCACTGGACACCATTATCATGAGATACATGCCCATTAATTTAGAATTGAACAGATTCTTAAATGAGCCAAGAAATTGCAGAGTCTAATTCATTGTCCCATTTTAAAATATTTTACAATTTGAAAGGAAATTTTAAAAACAAACATAGGGTGTTTCTAAGACAAGAATCTGGACATTTAAGTGTTCAGATCATAAAAAATTGTTAGAAAATCATAGCCTTAATCATGAAAACATTTACAATGGTCAACATACAACTTGACAGTGTCATCCAGAAATGCATAATGATATGCATGGTAAATTATGTAGAAATAAATCTGAATTACTAATAAGATGCACGGTTGGAGAATTTCAAGCTTTAACACGAAGTACTTGCGCACAGCAGAAGTTCTTTCATATCATTCAGACAACAATGTGACTGGATATAAAAATTAGCAATATACTAAAAATGGAGTAATTCACGGGGGAATCTAGCAGCATACATCTTAGCTTCAAAACTAAGTAATTCGCTCCCTTGCAATTATTGTTATTCCCTGTTTCCCTGCTACATGCTCACAGAACAAATTTGGGGGGTTTAATTTTTGCTGGTTTACCAGTCTCTCATGTTTCCAATTTTAACTCTTCCCTTTTCTAAGGTGTAAAAATATGACTGCCAAGTTATTTTTTTTCTTGCTGAAATGTCATAAAGTGGCCAGAGTTTTTATTTTACTTTGAATTAAGCAATGTCAGCAGTGATGTGAGTCTAAAATTAAGCTCCTGTACATTATATGTAGAGATGATGCGATGGGTTGACAATAATGACCAAAAAAATTCTTGCCAGAGTAACCTTATTTTACCTGAAGGGTCAGAGGCAGGGGGAGAAGGATGAGGTTTCCACCGTATCGCACAATATTGACAAGGGAAAATAAAATTAAAAAATAAAGAAACAACCTGCCTTGTAATCTTGTTTTTTAAGACTGTACTTGAAAAGCAGACGTACTGTTTCCACTGCGTACCTAGTTATGTATTTCAGACAAAGAGCAAAAGTACAAAAAGGTAAAACAACATTATAGTCTGATGAAAGGAAGAGCATTGTTTGGACACACTGTGGGATTTAGACAGCAAAAGCCACTTTTCAGAGTGCCATGCAGCTGAAAATTCAAGGAGACAAGAGTCAAGAGATAAATGCTCCTGGCGTCCATTGTGATATTTTGTAGCAGCTCTGTTTAATTAAAATATAAATTATCTCATTACTAACACCAAGAATACCTAACGCAGATAGCAAGGCTCTCAACAGAATAAGAAACATAAAATAGAAACCAATTACAAGAAGTTTGGAAGCAGACATTGCTCTAAATAGAGGATTACCATTGTTTGATTTAGATGTGCACAAATTAAGTGCAGTGAAGAAAGAAGGCAAACAAGAAAGCTGACTCCTGAAAAGCAAAGTCTCTTTCACTCCTTGTTCATTGGTTATCCACCAACTACCTGAGAAGCAAAGATCACTGGTCCTTTGAGTTTGGGGGGTTTTGTCTGGTTGGGGTTTTTTGTTTTTGTTTCCTTGGTGGTTTTTGTTTGCTTTTTTTTTTTTAAGTTTGTGGGGAAATAACACTGTTCCTTTCAGAAAAGCAGGATTTAAGGGGAGATTAGCGACCATGTGAAAATGGCTGAAGTTAGAGGAACTGTGAAAGGTTTCTTAAGGCTTAAAACATCCACAGTCACACTGAAAGCTCCCCTCCATATGCACATAGGTGGTTGGAAAATTGCTTACCACTAGGGTGCCAGCAACAATGTTTTTCCATGTATGTCTCCTTTGAATATATGGTCTCCATCAGCCAGTCAGACTTCGGTTCCTGCCCCATCCTTCAGCCATGTTGCTCCTAACACCTAATCTCAGGACAAAGTTGTCATCTCTATATTTAATAGCTATGGGCCTGGCTGATCTGAGGCTAGAAGCTTTAATAACAGCCATGACAAGAGTGATGGTTACTAATATCATACATAAAAGGAAATATTCTTCATTTACCAGCTTTTGAATATACCGGTCACCTTAGAATCTATAGATTTCATAGTTTTCCATGTCAGTTCTGATTTGCTAAGCTTAAGAGAGATGGAATACAATTATTTGCTAAAACAAGAACCAGAATTTTCCCTGAAGTTCAACTGCAGAACGTTTTGGAGTTCACTGGAGAGAATGGTATTACTACTACCCTGTGCTTCCCCCCGCCCCAACAATGTATTTCTTCCTTCTTCAGAGCTCCTAAATCATCAAAATACAGAAAGTGTAGCTACTTTCATAGCCTCTGAAGATCACTGGAAGTCTCAAGAGAAAATATTTTATTCTGAGAATTCCGAGTCAGATTTCTTGATCAAAGAGATTGGGATATAAAAGCTCAAATGAACTCGCAAACCTTTTGAGATTCACCTGTCAGTGTTCCTGGAAACACACAACCACCACCACTCCCTTCAGCAACAGCACACCAAAACTCAGCCTGGCCCAATGGTCCAAACCCGGATTGCCCCTTCTATCATCATTTCTTGTCAGGAGGTCTGAAAAAAAAACCAAACCGTAATACCAGCTGTAGAACTCCTGAAACTTTTCTGAACTTTCTACTTTTTGTAGAAATGGTGTCCAACTGAACAGTCCTGTAAACCACAAAAATGTATTTTAGCTGATACAAGAAGAGTTCATCTTAGTGTGTACACTAGCTGTTATACTGGCTCTCTGAACTGCTCATAATTGAATGTCTCATTCTAGCTCATAGCGATAAGGCAAGGTGTATACTCAATAAAAAAATCTATTCCACTGTTCAAGCATGAGGCTGCCTTATGCGGTATGTGACTGTAAAACTGTGCCTGCCAAACCATTATGTACATGAACAGGGAAAAAGAAGAAGGGGAGAGAAAAAATGAAAAATACCTTAGGGAGGACTATTTTTTCTTCAGTCATGGAGAAACAGTTCTTGTTATGATGAGGTAACTTGAATGCCATTCTATGAACTGCATCCTTTGAATTACACAATTTTGCGTTACACAAAAGGTGACCTTTTCAGTATGCTCTATGGGAGTTTCAGTATTCTTTATGGAGTTTCCTGAACATTCAGAGCCTTTCCCCAAAGGTTAGTCTGGTTGTAATCAGGAAGGAAAAAAGACAGAAAGCCAGTCAACAAAAGATAAAATGTCCAGATCTATTTAGTGTCTTTTTTTTTTTTTTTTCCAGAATATTCCTGTTTCCAAGAAGTGGAAACTGGTCTGGTTTTTGGAAAAATCTCTGCCTACAAGAATTCATGTCAGACCAATATGCATTTAATTATGTGCATTTGACAGCAAGGACTTAAGTTTGCAATAGGTTGGGTAATCTATGTCTGGCAGCAGCCTGCCTCAATCTTCTGGAGAAATTACACAAAATTTTTCTGTAATCAGCAGAATTAAAAATCCCCACTGCACATGGCTTTGTCTCATGGTATGATGCCTAGATATCTAATAAGGTACAAGCTTTCATTTCCCATGGGAGCTACTGAGAAATTCTCTGATATCTAAGGGCTAAGCACACATTTCTTTGGAATAGGTTAAATGTTGAAGGGAGAGCTGAGAAGAAATGATCACATGAAGTCTTCTTTTGGAAATGAGGACTAGAGAACACATTTAGCTAGATATCATGTTCACAGAGGGTTAAATCTAAAATACTGCTTTTAAATTAAAATGTACATTAATGCAAGAACTGAGATTTCAGTTTCTGAAAACAGAGGGGAAAAAAAGTGCCACAAACAAAAAACCCAACCCAACAATCCTTTCTTCTGCACTTATCCACACAAAAAACTGGGCCTGATTTTTGTTTTTTTAGTGAAGCTGACTCATGCTTAATTTTTATTTTCTGCCTGCTCCATTTTCTTTCTTCAGGATTTATATTTTTGTTCTCTTGACAGCTGATCTTTCAGCTGTATATATAGTAATAGAACGGTTTGGGTTGGAAAGGACCTTAAAGCTCATCTAGTTGCAGCCCCCCTGCCATGGGCAGGGACACCTTCCGCTAGACCCAGTTGCCCAAAGCCCCATCCAGCCTGGCCTTGGACACGGCCAGGGATGGGGCATCCACAGCCTTGCTGGGCAGCCTGTGCCAGGGCCTCACCGCCCTCACAGGGAAGAATTTCTTCCTTACATCTCATCTAAATCTACCCT
>JAVKLA010000014.1:27460346-27476815 GCA_034782735.1 Sagittarius serpentarius | reverse complement strand
TGGAATCTCATCTCTCCTCCCCCCCCCCCCCTTTTTTTTTTAAATGGTGAAATACAGACTTTAAATCACGGAAAATGCAAGGTAAAAAGTTCTCATCCTTCAAGATAGGGAGCATGCTCCACATATTGGAGCTCACAAGCTTCAGAAAGAATACAAATTCCCTGGTGGGACTTGAGTTTATTAAGTTCTAAAGTAGAAAAAAGGCAAGAAATAAGATTAACTGAAGCACGACAACATCACCACCGGCAGCTATCACTCATCACTTGCTTGCTACCTTGTAGGCAAGAAGAGGTAACCAAGAGAAAAGGGATGCTATACTGCAGAGGCAATATTTAAGTACTTGTTCTTGTATAGTAGTCACCATTTATTTCCACATTTTGCTCCATTACTCAAATTGTTCACAGCTACAGCATTTCTATGTGAGTTCTACAGGTTCCTTCAAAGCCTGAGGTCATTTAGGGGGTGGGGTGGTTCTTTTTTGAGGCTGGCAAACAGCCCCTAAATATACTAAGCAATATCGCTTTCATTGTAAGGTGGCATACTATATAGCTGGCACCTACAAACTACCGTAGAATTATATAAACATAAACACTTTCTCATTAGAAAGAAAAAAAATCTAAAAAGCAGGACCTTTTCAGATTAGACTAGTTTGTAGAGTTTACGAGAAGAAAAAAAAGTTATCTAGATATACCTTACATCCTGTAATCTGGAATTAGTCCAGACAGTTTACATCTAGATTCCCACCCTCTCTCCTCACAGGTGAAGATTTCACAGGCCCAGCTTCCAGCTGAGGACCAACAAGGGTTTAGAATAGGAGATACTGAAAGACCACGAGCTACTGGCACAGAACAGAGAATGATGCTGTGGGGAGAATGCTGGAAGCAGCACAACAGGAGATGAGCATTAACTCTGCAGATGAGCAGTGCCAGTTGTCGGGCTTTTTCTACATTTCACTGCATCACAAAAAAAAAAAAAAAAAGGTTTTGTACCCAGCTGAGTGGCAAATAAGATGGGGAACTAGCATACAAACCATCATGGGCTTTTAAGATGCAGTTCTGCTTTGAGCAAAGGAGAATAAGAAAGGATTCCCACCACCACCCCCAAAGTATCAAACCAAAGATTTAAATCACTGAAGTTCATTACCAAATTTTTTTGACCTTTACCACTGCCATCCAACCTGAAATAAAGAACTCAAAGGACAGCTGGTGAAAGCATGCTGAAGTTCATGAACTTTAATACATATCCACTGGTTTTCCCCCCTAGCAAGGGCTAGTTCTTTAACCTAAAGCATAATACAAAGTTTCAGAGGTAAGTGTCCTCATATCAATAACTACACCACATGACTGTTTTGGTTTGGGCGATTAACTTTTTTTTTTTAGGTTTTTTTTTGGGCGGGGGGTCTTGTTTGGTTTTTTTTTTTAAACCAGATATAACCCAAGGTCTGTTGGTGTCATTTTTCACTGAATCCAAGCATATCCCCCAAGTTGCAATTTTCATTCAAATCCAGTCTCATGAACTGCACTTCTTGTTCGAAGATTTATATGATGCTGCACATCACTGTACCCAGCCGCGCGCACAGTGAGTCCTGCGGAGCAAAGGCACAGTGCAGCTACTCAGAGAACAGAGTTTTTTGAAGATGAAAATGCTTGAGTCCGTTTGAAAGGGTATCTAAAAGAAGAGGTAGCAGATGCTTGGCAGATGAAGGCAAGAACAATCCTCCTCTACTATGGGGTGGAACACGATCAAGAAGAAAGAGTTGAGGAAGGGATGCAAGTAATATCAAGAAACAGAAGAACAAAAGAAGTTTAAATCTAAATGACAAGCTACTTTGCATAGCTACAGACATGAAACCAAAGCCAAACCTCTCTACTTGCATCCATTCCAACGGGAGAAATACTACAACCGCCTAACTGATAGTGCATTACTTGCATGCTGGATCACACGGAAGAGGCGTGTGAGGGGACTGCAAGCGCTGCTGCACGTCACAACCCTTGTAGCACGCCCACTGCGACATGGGGCTCCTTCAAGACACACAGGCTGCAAGCAGCGGCACGACTCACCTCGCCTCATGTCCAGGTGGCTGACAGATTCAGTCACTCCAAATTGGTTGCATCTGGCTCCTGGCGGCCTGAAGCTCCTCGGGGCATGAACCTTAAAAGACCTGATGAAGCTCAGACCTACAGGTAGAATTGTGGATGTTCTATATTCGTTTAGTCATTTCCTTTCTCAAGTCTTTGGGCAAGAAATGAGAGAAAACAGCTTTGAGTTAGGCTACAATGATGTTTATGTATCAGAGGAAATCACACTGTGCTTGAAGGCACCAAGAGCAAATTTCTGTCTTGCAAGAAAGTAAGTAAGAGGTGGAGAGAAGTCCTCTCATGTCTGCTCAGCTCCATTACGGGTGCAAGCCCGTTACGAGTCGTTACAGTTTTGTTCTTCACTATGTGGAGAGATACAGTACAGGAAAAATAGAAACAGATGCAAGAGTATGAAGCGAGTGCAGATGGACACAGCAGGAAGTAACGAATGGAGCAATACCTGCTCAAATAGAGCTAGCGGCCTATTAATATTAATGTGCTGCACACAGTCTTTTGTTCGCAATTGGAAAGACTCCCTAGGTAAGTGGAAACTTACACATGCTAAACTTCCTAACTGTAGTTAATGCAGTTTTATCATCTATAAAAAAGCAGGAGTCCCCAGATGAATAAGCACACCCGACTGTTCTTTGGCAGCTTTTTTCAAACACCTACACAAGTTATATTAACACATTTCTTCAGTGAATCTCCAGGGCAAACCTAAACACCTACTGAAATTCAAGAAGGGCTGTATTTCTCTGATAAAACTGAGAAATGGGTGAGCCACCACTACCTCCTCTCCAAGTCTTTGCAGTGCCATCTTGTGACATCAAGGAGATGAGAAGGGGATACAGGTTTCAAGAAAGAACTGGTGCAACTGTTGACCTGCAACTAAACTCTTCAATACCACCCATGGCATTTATCATTAGAGATATGAACTGCTTCAGACGATCAGAAATCTCAAAGTACTTTGATGAAAGAAGAGCATTAACTCAGTTAATGCGCTGGCTAAATTCCAGCTCTGATAATTACATTCTGAATACTTAAATTTCCATTGCCATTTTTACTGGCCGTAATATGTTCATCTATTTAAGTATCATCATACTACCTGAACACCTTCTAAATGCCCTTAACCTTGTCCTGTGAAGACACAGGTCCTCCTAGAAGGCGTGGGCTGTTCTCTTGCTCGCTGAAATGGGACTTGGAAGAAGTACTCCAAGGTATGGTACAGTGAGACCTATTGTCTGCATTTAAACGTGCATGTGGAAGCTCTGGTCACTGTTCTCTGCTAAAAGGCACTATAATTACTAGATTATATTGGTCTGGGACATACATGCTCCAAAGTCTAAATCAGTTTGTGAATAAAGCTTCCACCTCCTTCATGAAGTGACAAAGATTAAAACAACGTGAAAAGCTTTTTGCCTGGTGTCAGCCTCAGTTGTACAGCTGAAATAGCTGCAGCCACTAGACAGGAGAGGTCTCAGCGCCTCCTGCATGTAATTTTTATTTCTTAGGGCATATACTATGGCTAAAAGACATCTCAAGTTTGTTCACTGTATGTCAACTCCAAAAGAATGATGTAGGTTCAGAAGCATCTTCCCTGTGATCACACAGTTTTGCACTGGTGTTCATACAGCAACCATTTTTTTGTGTCCATATCACAGCAGCTATTTCTCTGTGTCATTTCACTGTGCTCTCTGAACCAAATGTTGTGGGTCATCACTAATTCAGAAATCATGATTTGTTTTCTTTAGCTAGTCTGTTGGATGCAACGGAAAAGTGATTGCTTCTAGTCTCTACATCGGGTTTTGATCAGGATTTGATTTTGTTTTGTTTCTGCCCAGAGAAACAGACCAGAAAATTGCAAATAATAAGTGACATTGGATCATTATTGTACTACTTTCCCATTCAACACAGTTTTGATGTCTTCAGTGTAAGAGACCAAGTTCATATCGATCCCTGGTCCCATCAAATATTCAGAACTGTTTAAGACTCCTCAGGGAAACATACCCTGCTCTGCCTAGACATTTCTTGCATTGCTAGAATGAAGTGTGGCCATCAGAAGAGTTAATGGAGTTCTGATCAAAAATGCACTGGAACTACCGTATCAGAAACAGCAGAAAATGCAGAAACTCAGGAATAAAGTCATCTGACCTGACTAGTAGAGGAAGAGAGCTTCTAAGTCCCGTTCATTCGAGTTTGACTTGTGCCCCGAAGCATGATGACTTATCTTCCTCTTGAAAAGAGAGAGAGACTCTTTCAAAAATATTTTATATAGATAACAATATTCACAGCTCCGTAAAACTGTATCTGTAATGTTATTACAGTGAGTTTTATGGTTTAATTATGCACTGGGTTAAAGTAGTTCCTTTTAAATGTAATGCCTGTCAGTTTCAGTGAATGTTTCCATGTTGTTGTACTACAAGAGGATGCCAAGAGAAATCTTTTTGACCCTTTCCCCCCACAAATCTTTACTTGTGGAAAAAAGGAGCCTATGTATGTTTTTCTTTTTTTTTTTAAATTGTGTCACACACTTCACTTACTGCTTTAAATCAAGCAAGCTTAAAACTTTTCTTTACCATTCCCCGATGTCACCCCGATCTCTCATTTGCCTTAAATCTGTACAAATTCTGTGGACTATTTCCCCCCGCAGTATTTGGAAGTGGCAGAGAATCCCAGCTGCTGAGGAGTAGACATTACTTACTTATACGCTATTTACATAGCGCTTAATTTTAATATTGCTCTTTTTCTAGAAAGATTCAGTTTAAAAAAAATAAAAAATATGTAGCTAGAAACAGAGACTGCTGTGTAGAAGACTAGCCAAGAACAATTTCATTTCTGTTATCATCTGTACTTCAAATGACAGTTGAAGATTTTAGTGGGCAGGAGAAGAAAAAAAACAAAAAAAAGAAAAAGGAAGAAAGTGATATTTTTTTTTCCTGATTTCTTCCTAGTTCACTGCAGAGTAATGCAGTCTGAGAACTCTAAAAGCAGAATCATGACAAAAACATCTTGCGGTAATACCATACAGCAAAAGCTCTTGTGCTCAAGCCAAGTACAAAGTCTAATTGTCCAACTTTGAAATAAAATACCCCTTTTATTCACTTCTCAAGCTCTTTCTTTCCCTTCAGAAAGGGATACAAAGGGTTCAGAAGTTCTAAAGAAAGTAATGTCCAAATCCACCCCAGGTACTTTCTATCACATGCCAGTAATTCAACTCTTTCCTTGTTTCCTAGTCTGTTCTTAACTATGCAAGGAATAAGCTCTGGGTCTAATACTCTGTAATTCTGCCTTATCTAAAACATACGCAGTCATTCACCAGTTGCTTAACTAAAGCTGCGAAGTGCTGTATAAATTGACTGACAAAGAAAGTGTCAGAATGCCTCCCAGGATTAAAAAGCAGCGAATTAGTACTGTGCATGTTTCAGTGAGAAAAATAGACCAGGACGTACGGGACAACAGCCTAAGCTCCTCTTCAGTCTCAAAAAATGCCATTGCGTAACAAGCTGGTTCTGGGATCTAAAATCAGTCTCAAATCTCTCATTGAGCAATCCTGACCAATCTAGAAGTGTAATACTGATTTAACTTGCTGTTGCATCAGTGCTACGGCTTGTTTTCTTTCTTTCGCAACTATTGCAGCCATATAAGATGGGGAGAATAGGGAAATATTGAATAGGACTTGCTTCTGGTAGCCTTACATTTCCTTTAGCTACCATCTGCAGACACACTCAGGTTGAGAGGTCCAAAACACCCACTATACAATGAGTGAGGATCCACAATAGGTATCTGCTTGCCAGATAGTACGTGTGCGGGATTTGTAATGTAGTACAGATGTAATACACTAAGTCTGATAGTGAAGATAATTATTCCCATCTCTACTGAGATAAATTCGAGAAAATAGTAGTAAATAGTCTGCAACTGATAGTTTGCAGAGAAAAAACCCAAAGCGAAAAATGTAAAAAGCGTTGTCGCTTCTCTAAATATTGAAACTGACCTTAGGAGAGGGATGGCTTTTGATACTCCCCTGTTTCATGTGTCATTTGAGCCATCTGGCTGGCAGTCACAGCAACTGAACTGTCACTCTCTTCATCTGCACAAGAGAGGAATATAACCTGACTTTTCTACCATAATGTGGACTGATGGAACAAGACATAAAAGCTTTTACCTGGAACAGAGCCTGGGCAGACCCCAGTGACAGATTTTATGGCATTTCAACTCAGTTTCTGAACAGGAGCAATTGGCCAGCCCAGAGCTGGTGACAGCTCTTTGCTGCTTGTCAGAGAAGAACCTGACACGCAAGGGCAGATGAGAAGGTTCAGCTACAATATTTTTACTGAACCTAAGCCAAGATATCTGAACTGCAATGTGATGGTCGACCCAGTCAGAGCAGTAACTGACACATTGTCAGCAGGTCAGTTCAAGATTTAGGCCTACACAACGTTGCAAAACAAAAATCATGTTCATCCTCCTTACTTCCCCTGCAATAGGGTTAAGCTCCCACACAGAAATCTGGGAAAGATTGTCCGCTCCCTTAGGCACCCTTAAAATAGGCGACAGTTCCTAACATGCTCATTCCTTAAAACTACACTTTTGTGTCCTATAAGGAAAATATTTACCTGGGGAATACTCAGCAACATGACTTCTAGAGAGTGGGGCTACAGCCTTTGCCTCAGTTTTTCTGTGTTGCACAGGTTTTCCAGCAAATAGAATTGAACTTTTGAGACAATTTTCTTCCTTTCCTCTTTTTCCCTGCCCATGAATCCCATTTGTAGTTTACAAACGCTGCGTAGTGAAGTTCCAGAGTGCTGCTGAGCACCAGTGGGTTTATCTCAACCTCTGGGTCATAATCCAGACAGATGTTTAAGAAAGATGATCTCTCACAACCTTCAGCCACACAGCCTTTGCCATGCCATTTATAGAAATAATGAATCTCTGTCCAAACCATTTATTTCAGTTCTGTAGGTGTTAGTGTAAAGACCACCACAGAAACACACACCCCAAGGTACTTCTTGCAGCTTGAATAAAAATCCTTACTGTGACAGCGATGAGATTTCAACTCCATCATCATCGTCACACCTTGAACATTGTTTCTCATGAACACAGACTCCAAGTCAGGGCCAGGACTGGGAGAGGAGGAGATCCTGTTTCGTAGAAAAGTGTCTCTGTTGACAAGGATACAAAAGTTAGGTGTTGCGGAACTGCCGGTGCTGAGCCTCCCAAGTGATTTAAACACAGCAATGGTCTTTGTCTTACGGTGAGAGGGCATTACCTCTGCACCCAAACAGCTCTAACACACATCCCCCTTGCACCGTTGTACTAAATATCACCTGTTCAGCCCTGTCCTCCATTCGCTACCGGTCAGCAGTCAAAGCTCTCTTTTCCCCATAGAGGTGGGGGATCACAGGTATCTGCACACAGCACCTTCCACCACTGGCCTCATTCTGTGGCTGCCTTACAGAAGAACAGTGCCTTAATATTTCTCCCTCCCCATATCTTTTTTACCCTTGCAGAGGGCTTCTCCAGTTTCAGAGGAAGACACAGCTGCCTGCAAAACACCTCACCACCAATGGTAGTGTCTAACTTTGAATATGCAGAGATTTAAAGAAAATTCTATAGTAAATACCTTATATCACTGAACAATGTGTATTTTGAAGTCCACCCTCAAAAACAATCTCTATCTCTGCCAATGACATTGCAGGTTCTCACAGCAAAAGGGATCCTCTAGTCATTAGTCCCATATGCCCTCCTCCTGGAAGGTTCTTGCTAACAAAGCATTATCTCAACATTTATTTTCAAGGAGGAACAAGAGGATGGAAAAGGTATCCTCCTTTATTTGAAATTCTGCCATCGTTC
The DNA here is from genome assembly GCA_034782735.1 of Sagittarius serpentarius. NCBI lineage: Eukaryota > Metazoa > Chordata > Aves > Accipitriformes > Sagittariidae > Sagittarius > Sagittarius serpentarius. The sequence goes on along the minus strand of JAVKLA010000014.1, from coordinate 27,468,887 downwards.
ATACTAGCTACACAAAGCCTGGTTTGAAAGGCAGCATTGGGAACAATCACTGGTGACTGTAGGTGTGAAATTCAGTATTTCAGACTGGTCATTCGAGCACAGAGAATACTAACGCCACATGGGCAGTGAATCCTGACTTGCTGTGTCTAGAATTCAGTTTTCTCAGTATACTCAGTATTGGGCATTTGCACCCTCAGCACCAAGGGTTTCCGAAAATCTTAGGATAGCTTTAACTCAAAATGCCATACAGAGAATATTCACAGTCTAAGGCTGCAGCCTGTGTAAGAAAGGAATCTTCTTTCACTCATTCTTTCCTTTTTGACTTTTGCCTCTGCCCTGCTAGCCCAGATCCCAATTTCTAAGTCCTCTTGTCCATTTCAGGCTCAGCTGCCTCTTTGCTCCCCTGGTGCAATTAATTTTGAGCATGGTATTTAATCCCCACATCGGTGGCTAAACCCCATTTATTTTAGTTGTATGCGAGACATAGTTCATTTACAGCTTACTCTTCTAATCAATCAACATACGACAATAGGAAAATTGTCAAAACCAAACCCTAAACTACTTTAATCTAGATGCAATCTAATTCTTGAGTTAAACAGATTCATAGGTGAACTACTTATAAGTTACCTGTGCTAAAAAAATATCGAAGTGTCATAAGGAATATTAAAAATTTAAAGCATAAGGTACCAAGAAAACCCAAACTATATGTAAATGTATGAAGAGGACAACACCACAGTACTTAAATTAACAGGTTTTTTTAATGAGATTCTTTGTCCAATTAGCAAGCCAAAAGAGTTATTTTTGTCAGAAAAAAAACCCCAAAGTTTGCAAAAAGTAAGACATCTCTATATTGCATGTTAATACAGATAAACTTCAATTAGGTAATATTACAATAGTAACCCTTTAGCATTTAGTTCATTGTTGAACACCCACATTTTATTTGCATAGTTACTGCCACTGTATGCTTTTCCTGAATATTTGAAATGTAAATACATAATATGGAGACAGCAGAATAAAAGGTTTACTACACATTTCTAACTCCTTTTGGCATAGGTACGTCCATCATAAAACTTGAGTCTTGTCAAAGACATAGCTCTGTTGGAAGTCGAGTGATTGGAACACAATGACAGCAGCTCCATCCCATGTCAGCTGCAGCTTTTATGTCATTGTCCATTGAACCTCCTTCATCAATGACAGTTTCCTCCAGCAAAGAAACTCTCCACTCCTTTAGCATCCCAATTAGAAATACTCAGGATCACCTTCCAGTAAGGCTCAACAGTAATCACCACCTAAACCAGCTCTTACTCTCTGAACACCTGGCTGTTTGCGGTCCTTGATACCCAGACGATTTTTAGAGTGCCACCTTGTTATAGGAGCTCTTTATGGGAAAGCTCAGAATATAATTTCTGCCTCCTGAATAACAAGACATGCAACTGTATCCACAGTTTCTGTTTCCCATGTGTTTAATTAAATCTAATAGATTACAGAATATTTTCTCAAGTAAGTTTCTGAGCCAAGATGATTCATTTGTATTAATGATGCTGAGTTAGATAATTTCCAAATGTTCTAAACTCTTTATTAACTATTTCCTCACAGAATATGTACTATGTTTCCCAGGTAATTCAACGGAAGTTCTATGTTTCACGAAAATACATATATACAAGTCTACTGTAAACAGAAAAGAAAGTTACATGCACAATAGCTGGAAATTAGAAATAAGAAATTGCTTCATAGACTTCAATACACCTTTTAACCTTCTTTTATTGGTAGGATTAACTGCTTCACTTTCAAAGACCAAAGAGGCTAGCTTAACAGGCAGTTCTAAGACACTGGAATATTTCTTACAGTCATTAGTTACTACAAAAAGAAAGACTGAGAAATCTTTTAAAACCTTGGGAACAAAGTTCATATCATCAAAACTAGGACTGTATTAAATGGGTAAATTTACAGAGGCAATCTTAATCACTGAAGGCAAGGGGTGTTCCTAGGAGGACTTAAAAAGACCTTAATTGGATCCTTCCCAGTACTGCTTACTGAGGGGAAAAATCAGAGCCTGTGGGACGCACTCGCTGAGGAGATGGCCTGAATCCCTGCACCTATAAAAAGAAGAAAACATATGAAAAAAAAAAAAAGAAAAAAAAAGAGTAAGAGAAACAAAGGAAAAGAGAAATTAACATCATTGCAGCCGGGTGTGCCATGAGAAAGACAGTTCTGCTCACTGCTCAAAACATACAGAAATTTGCATCCATTTAAGTTCGGGGCGGGGGGGGAATCCCCAAATGTCAAAGCCTGCATGAAAGCCCGCAGAGCTACCAACGGTAGTGTCACAGTCCTGATGCCCAGAGCTTGGAGGCAGCGTGCCTGCTGGCTGCTCAGAAGAGGACTCTGGAATTAGGGCCCTAAGCAAGGCCCAGCAAGAGCAGAAGCCACGTTCCTGCCAGGAAAGCAGATGTATTGCAGGAAACCCGGCTGGGACTCACTGGACAGCTGAAGCTGGAATCAAATTGTTTTATGGAAATGATTCAAAGAACTACCATCCACTTCCCCCCCCACTATTTCTAGCCGTGTTTCTGGCACCGCACTGCAGAAATAGTGAAGAAAGGAGAAATAGTATTAATTAGGTTTACAAGTTTCCAAACGGAAAACTAATAAAAGTGAAGACTACAGTATCCCAGTCACGTATGGGTAATGAAGGGGAACGTACCCATGACTCTTGGGTTTGCTACTGCTGCACCACAGCCCACCTAGGAACCTACGCTAATAGGTAATGTAAGAGAAGTTACTCAACAAGGCTGCAGAAATCTCCTCCATGGGAGCAACAGTGGACACCTCTGGCTTTCAACGCGACTCCATTCATCGCCTTGTTCTCCCGTTCCCTCTCACTTGCTGAGTACTGAAACGTGAGAAAGGGAGACACTGTGGTGGTGAGCTGCAAAGGAGGATGATGATGGAGCATTATCAGGCTGAACACAGAGCATTCAGTGAGGACACGTCTTTCTCTTCAGCACGACTCTCGCTGCATTTAGCTGTTCTGCGAGCTCTTCCTTACCGTATGAGCAATGAAAAAATCCACATGAGGCAGGAGCCACCATGTGTACTTTACTGTTAATAGTATTGTTTTAAGACAGAGGAGGAGAACTTTTGCAGAGCCTTCTAGCTGTGTGTATTTAATCTCTTTTGGGATTTTCCCACTTCTACCCCAGGAACCCCCGATGCCCTTCTTTCTTTCTCTTTCTTCCTCCACTAGAAGGTTACAGGTGGCACTGAGTAGGCAGGCACAGACATCCGACATCAGATTTCCACTGACCCCATACGCTGAATCCATGTGCTTATACTTTTTCTAACGCTAAATGAAAAATTTCCTTCAAAGTTTCTGGTTTTCTACATCATCTTTGCAGGATTTTACAGTTTACCTGATGAGCTTGAAGAGTATGCTCTGGAGAACCTCTTTGTGCTTCTCAGTTTCTTACATAGACCATTCCTGAAGCTGCAAACCTCTGGTTTATGTCTTACCCTTTGAGGGAAAGACAGTTCAGTCGGGCACAGATCTTGCAGTCAGATATCCGGATAGAATACACACTTTATTCACAGTCAGCACAGGACGATAAGACTATTTTTAGAGAAAGAGTTTCTACCCAGATGTAATATTCAAGGTTCAGCACATAACACTCTTTGCTTTTACCCATTAGCTGGGCAAGTGAACTTCCCCTTTCTGACCGTAGCTGGAAATTAGCTCCCACTTTCCCTTCGTCATACATCAAAACCACAGTGGTAGTTAGGATCAGGGGAAGAAAGGTAGCAGACAGCTCGGTAGGGACAGCTGGACTCCAAAATGCAAACAATTTCCATGCCAGAGCGTGACAATTTAGGGCTTTGCTGTAGTTTCCATGGCAGCTGCAGCAACCACTGGACCAGGGCAGCCCAGGAGGCCGGGGAGAGCGGAGACAGAGCTCAACAGCAGCAAGCGGTGTGCCGTGAGACTGCTTCCCAAGGGCAGCCTGAAGAGGGGATGAGCAATTGGCAGTGCTTGGCTCCCGCTCGAACAGGAGCACCCAGGGGTGCAGTTTCCTTTCCCTTAGGGGAAACAAGGAAAGAGACATCAGCCATGATCCAGCACGATGCAGTTATCCTCCTTGCTTAATGCCGGGGTGGACTTGTTCAAGCCCTGTTTGTTTGCTGGGGGTTTTTTTTAGCTTCCACTGTCTTGTTCTCACGTGCGAGCCCCGTGATCGTAACCCAGGCGGCCAAGTGCACCACGGGGGCTGTGGCCTGGCCACCAGCCGAGAGCAGCCCCGTGCCCTGGGCTCACTCAGCGCAGCCAGCACACGTCTCGCTCAGAGAGGTCTGGCGCCAAGATTAGCAACCTTCCATCTTAGACTCCTGTAAGAGTCATTTTGTTTATCCTTTGTCTGCATGTGGAAAGCAGAGAAACAAAAGGCAGGCGCGAGGTGGTCTTCTTTTCCCTTTTGGAAAATGAAATGCTGTTTGAAAACGAAAAGGAGTTTGTGGCTTGTTATCAGCATCAGACACCCATTTCTTTCCCTGTGGTAGATCCCACAGCCTGCCAGTATTTCTCTCAGAATAAAGAATATAGCCCATGAACTAAGCGAATACAAATAATTCATTCAATAAAATATTTTAAGTTGAATTATGAGAGTTACGGCATGATTAAGGATAAAATGTCACCTTACCTCGATTTAAGATTAAGTTGTCCTGAACCAAAAAAAAAAAATCTATGTCATTGCCAAGATAAGAATTTTGTGCCTTGATTTATTTGCAACCAGACGACACTGAAGCAGGAGCTGAGTTGACAAACCCAAGTGAGTACCCAGGTGTATGGAAAGGCACAAGGACATCCCTTAACACAAGTGAGAACTGAGATTCAGGGCACCTCCCTTCATGCTTAAAACAAAATTTGGAAGAAATTACAATGCCTAAGTACAAAAGAAAACCTACCTGGAAAACGCAGTCATTTGAAGTTGCGTTATCCCTGACCCACTTAAAGCTCATGAGGCATTTACCTGTCAGCCTGAGATTTGTCTGGGCAGCCAACTTGGGTGCCTGAGCACAAGCAAGCACATCTAGCTGTCAGGCATTAGCAGGTGCATGCCTGACGCAAAAAGAAGAGTCTTGTACAAAGGGCAGGCAGCTGGAGCCATTCATGAAATGGTGCTGCCGCTTTCGTTAAAGCTGTCAGACACATAAAGGGAGTGCTCTGTTCAACTCCCGTCGTACCTTCAGGACACTCAAAACTCTCTTCTGCTTCCAACCATCGCCCGCTCTCTCCTCACCTTGTGTGCTGAATCTCAGCTGCTCTGCAGGCAAAACACAAAATGGCACTGCACAAGAAGGAGAGGAGGAAAGAGGATGCTGCCTCTTTTCCAAGCAACAGTTACATGAGAAAGCCTGAAAGTCAGTTCCCTGGCCGTCTAATATAAAATTGCCCTGAAAAAAAGTCTTAGGTGACACACTTGAACCTTTTCAGTGATAAGTACCTGTTTTTCAGGAATGCGGCACCCGTCCCTGGGATGACCAAGTATCTACTTTTGAATGTTTCTCTAGAACCACCTGAAGTACCAAACTGGAGAAGATAGAGAAAGGAGCATATTCGTTCTTCTGGACACTACCTACCCATCAGGTATGAAACGTCACCAGCTTAGAGCAGTCTTCCGTTCAGATTTAAAGCGCAATCCAAACCTAGGTAGATACATATCAGCCCTGCAGACTAACATAAAACTATGGCTTGACAATCCTGATTATTTATGTTTCAACAATGAAGGAAGAGAAAGTAAGTTTCTCAGTAAAGTTTTCAAAGTACCATAACTGGCTGAATATCTGCCAGAATAACTTCTTGACAGCTAGTTACGGAATTTTTCCTGAGTAGTATCAGAGGGTGAGGGACTAAATGTTTGAGTGTACATACTTACTTATCCACACTCAAACATTCTTGTTACTGTACATGAATATTTATACCTGAGATATCTTTGAAATGAACTCTTGCCTGAAATTCCTTGTCACAGAGCTGTAATGGGGTACAAGCTTGTCTCCTTCAGGTCCTTGCGTGTATACACTCAGTTACACTTTCTTAGGTGATACTGGTTTACATACCATGCTACATATGTATGTACTGTATATGCAATTTACATCTATCTGTATGCATATACTTATGGAAGTGGGTAGCTGTCTCTGAAAAGACACACACTGCTATGAACTTGCAGGCTGTGCTGCAAATCTAGCACAAGAATTGTGACTTCTCAGTTATAAATAGACCTATGAATGAGCCTATGAATAGACCTATCGATTGTTGGGGTTTTTTGATTGTCAATTGATTTACTTAGTCACATAATAAAAATTCATTATATGTTACAGTCTAGAGATTTTGCCTTTTTTTTTTTTTTTTTTTTTTAGTTTTTATCCCATAAAGAAAATTAGTAAATTGGGTTATCACATACAGTAAACCAGTTTCATGATCTTTTATTCACTCTTAGTGTACTCACCCATGTGCATAAATACAAAGATACTGAAGCGCAGCAATTGTTTAAATTGAAAAGTTAAACACAAGGCAGGATGAAGTAGGATTACAGTTGTTTATACAGACTCAATTCTAACTTGAAGTGCAATCTTTATTAACATGGCAACGCGCTATCACTTTTCCTTACAGGATTCATGACATATTTAGGGCTGAAGATGGACAGAGCTCATTGATGGACATGTTTCATAGTTTCTATTTCCTTGTTCAGCGTTTACTATTCTGTAACTCCTGGGGAAATGAAAAAAACATAGCTGGGAGAAATGAGGTGTTTGGAGAGAGGCTGTACAGTAGGGTATTTGGCAAGAGCACGAAACTCGATTATATCATGTCCATCAAAATTAAAACCAAAGCAAAACGGAAAAAACCCAATTGTTCCAACAAAACACTGGCCAGTGATTGCTGCATTTGTTACTAAGGATGCCAACATAAAATGCATAATGCCATAATGCCATGCACAGCATACATGACCAGACTTATTAATCAACTTAAGGGAAGTTCTGTGTTCTGGGTGGAAAATTATTTAAAAGCACCAGACAATTTCAGGACGTTTTTTACAAAAATTTGCAACAAAGAAGAAAACTATGGATCATTTAGGGAATGAGAAATCTATAACAAGATATGGTTTTTTATTGGCTGCAGAGATATGGCCTCTCTGGAAATTTTTCTGAAATGCAAATTAGTGCCAGATAGGGAAAAAAAACCCTGCAGGTATGCAACATTCTTCTTCTTCTTTCCAAATGCTTTTATCTCTTTGCTAATTACATTAACAATTCAGTTCAGTCATGAATCTGACACTGACCACACTCCAAGAATATTACATTGACATCAAAAGAACACTACCCTTGTCTATTAATAATCTCAGACAATAACCTTACAATTCACTTTTTGAGATTCAGTAGCCTACAACAGGATTTCAGTTCCTAAAATCAACACAGTTAGCATGTTGATAGTGTTTATTTTTACTATAATTAAGATTCTAATTTGAGTAATTAACACATATAAATGATAAATATGCTTGGTATTATGTGTATAATTATAAATAATATCGTATTACTATTGCAATGGCATTAACTACATCCCAGTTAAAGCAATTTCAAAAATTCATGTAAAATACTCATAGTCAATGTCATAAAATTTGAAAGTAGTTCAGGATAAAGTATTCTTAAGGAATAAATCTCTGCAAATGCTAATATAAAGGAGAAATTTATAAAACAGATTTCTCTTTTGAAGAGCAAGCTTTCTCAAGTTCATAGAGATTTCAGGGTTCTTACTGAGAGATTTATGAAGATACAGTACCTATCTTTCCTCATTTGTGGTTATGGTAAAGATCTTCTACATCATAAATTCAGCAGAGACTCCTTTAAGAAAAGTATAGGAAACTAAATATAAGAATCATGAGAGCAATCTAACTGTACAAGAGGCTTTGTATTCTGTTATTGGAAAAAATTCACAAAGAAAATCTGGAGGCTTGGGGAGAAAAGCTGGTAATTAAGAAATCAACATACCAACAGGGTTGAGAGCAGTTTTTAAATAAGAAGTTCATTGGGAAAAAGAATGGAAAGACACAAAATGCAAAATCTGAGGATATTGGGAGAGATCTTTTCTCGGCTCTCATAATCAACAAAGAGAATTATAACATAGACATGGCATCATGTTTAAGAGGGAAGAAAACAAACTATTTCAAATTAATATGAAAGACTGTATTTGAGAATTCTATTTCATTTCAGACAATACTGAAGGTAATACCATATTAAAGTATTTTATCCTGTGTCTGTATCATGAATGACTGCACACACAAACACACACACTCCTGGAGTTCCAAAAAAATCTAGTTTGCTGGTCACTCTTTGTTTGATGCAGCCCAGGATACGGTTGGCTTTCCGGGCTGCGGCTGCTCATTGCTGGCTCACATTCAGTTTTTCATCCACTAATACCCCCAAGTCCTTCCCCGCAGGGCTGCTCTCAGTCCACTCATCACCCAGCCTGTATTTGTGCTTGGGATTGCCCTG
>JAVKLA010000014.1:27448009-27459403 GCA_034782735.1 Sagittarius serpentarius | reverse complement strand
TCACTGAGTACCTCAGCCTTCTCCATGTCCCATCATAACCAGGTCTCCTGTTTCCTTCTGGAGAGGGCCCACATTTTCCTTAGTCTTCCTTTTATCACTGACATACCTATAGAAGCTTTTCTTGTTGCCCTTGTTGCCAGATTTAATTCTAGAGGTAGAATAGTTTACTTGTAGTTCACTTCTAGCTTAGAGTAGCTAATGCTAAACTGCACTTATGCCCTAGATATTACACTTTGACATTCACGACTGTAGAGAGTTCTGTAGTACCCACTTCAGCTCTTTGTTCTCCAGGCTAAAGATTCATAGTCTGTCTCATATGCTTGTCATATACTCACTTTTAATCACCCCTGTCAGCTTTCTTCCTACCTTTTCTAAGTCTAGTATAATTTCTGAGTTGGAAGAACCCAAACTGCTGATATATTAAAGATACAGGTGTACCATGGAGACATATACAGATAGACGTACATGTAAATTTGTGTCTGTATACCTATATATTAAATACAAGCATATATGTAACTACAAATGTATGTATAAAGATGGATTGATGGAGGGATGGAGGGATGGATAGACATTTATGATTTAATCACTTTTTCCACTTTCATAAAATTTCTAGTGATTAATTAACTCTTTTTAACTGCAACTGAACACTAAATTAATGTTTTCACTGAACTGTTATGATTCCAAGAACTCTATCTTATGTCATAGTACAGAGTTCAGAACCCAAAATCAGGTATGCAAATGTAAGGTTGTTAAGACAGAGAACAAAATCATAGAACCGTAGAATGGTTGGGTTGGAAGGGCCTTTTAAAGATCATCTAGTTCCAACCAGCCATGGGCATGGACATCTTTCAACTCAGAGACCCGTCCAACCTCACCTTGAACGTTTCCAAAGATGAGGCATCCAAAACTTCTCTGCGCAACCTGTTCCAGTGTCTCACCACCCACATTGTAAAAATTTTCTTCCTTACTTCCAATCTAAACATACCCTTTTTCAGTTTAAACCTGTTTCTTCTTCTCCTGTCACTACTGCCTTGGTAAAAAATTTCTCTGCATCTTTCTTATAAGCCCTCTTTATATATTGAAAGGCTGCAATAAGGTCCCCCAGGGCCTGCTCTTCTCCAGGCTGAACAACCCCAACTCTTTCAGCCTTTCTTCATAGGAGAGGTGTTCCAGACCTACGACCATTTTTGTGGCCTTCCTTTGGACCTGCTCTAACAGGTCCATGTCTTTCTTGTACTGTGGGCCCCAGAACTGGATCTAGTACTCCAGGTGAGCACTCATGAAAGTGGAATAGAGGGGGAGAATCACCTCCCTCAACCCGCTGGCCATGCTTCTTTCTATGCAGACCAAAATGTGAATGGGTTTATGGACCACAAGTGCATATTGCTGGTCCATGTCCAATTTTTCACCTACCACTATCCTCAAGTCCTTCTTTGCAGAGTTATCCTCAATCCATTCATCCCCCAGTCTATATTGATACTGGGGATTGCTCTGACCTAGGTCCAGGACCTTGCACTGGGTCTTGCTGAATTTCGTGGTGTTCCCATTGTCCAACTTCTCAAGCCTGTCAAAGTCCCTCTGGGTGGCATACCTTCCTTCTAGAGAATCAACTACACCACTCAGCTTGATGTCATCTGCAGACTAGCTACTCAATCCACTGTCTGTGTCATTAATAAAGATAGTGAACAGTACTGGTCCCAATACAGACCCCTGAGGGGTATCACTTGTTACTGATCTCTCTTTGCACATGGAGCCATTGACTGCAATTCCTTGGATGTGGCCATCCCGCCAATTCCTTATCCGTCTAACAGTCCATCCAATTTAGAGACAAAGATGTTGTGCGGGATTGTGTCAAAGACCTTACAGAATGATTTTGCTGCTATGAAAACAGAAAGACAATGTCCTTTTATGATTTGTTTTTTCCTCCGTTGGTTCATTATCATGTATCTGTGTAAGCTTTTCTCTCAGTTTGTTGAGCTACCTATGTAAAGATGTAACTAATGAAAACAAAAAGTGATGTATATAATCAGCAAATGCTCCTGCTTACCAGGTGTGTGCAAAGTAGCAGCTTGACTGAGATTAAACTGTTCCACTAGAAGTATCTGAATTTACAGAAAATGATTCAGTGATCACTGAATTTGGTAGTACTGATTAGAGATGGTCCAGCTCTCGCTTCCAGATGACCAGTTCATGTCTTTTCTGCCCTTGAGCAAAACAGTCTAAAAAGGTTACACTAAGAACTGAAACTATTCTCACATTCATTTGTAGGTCTTACTTTTAGACACTAACATTTAAATAACTTACCCCTGGTACCGGTGTTTGGTTAAGCACAGTAATTCTTATCTTCATACAAGCAGTCCTACTACCTTTATTGGGAGTGCTCAAATACTATGTTAAGAATGGTCTTACATGGTCTTATACGTAGCCTGTGTGTTACACCTCAGCATTAGGTGCCTCAGTTCTCCACAGCATTACATGAATTTTGTGTCAAAACAAACACACTTCTGTAGACGGTGTTCTAATGACATGAACCCAATAAGACTCTGTGGAGAAATAAGCATTAAAGTAAAATCTTCAGCTTGGAAATTAGATTGTCATGATGCCAGGACAGTTTATTTCTACATGCCTGTTGTTTATGAGTAAGAGTGTAGTTATTCTATCAGTATTACTGCCTTCTGTGGTTCCTATTTTTTGGGGAAAAAAAGGAAAACAGCAAAAACCCTTATAAATCATATTATGCAATTTTTAATAACCTTTATAAACTATGAAGAAAAATGAAAACCAAGTAAAGGAAAGCATCTTGTTGTGTAGGAAATGGGTAGCCAAAGCAATATAAAAATGAATAAAACCCTCAGTGTTAAAATGTAAAAAAGGGCACACACCGGGAGTGGATTTCACTCGGTCAGTAACTATCTGTCTTCTAGAAGTTATCTCACATTGCTGCTTTACTTGAAGTCACATAAAGCAGGTACTCTCTCAATTATGAGTAACTGGGAAATATTATTTAAATTATGTAGTTCATAAACTTAGTAAGATTGAAATGTTTAACAAAAATAACACATAATCTTTGTATGGTTCCTTGAATTTCCCTGTGTATTATGTTTTTACAAAATGGACTAAAGATTGTTTCACATTCACCAAAATCCTATAACTTCTGAAAACTTCCTTCTTTTCCCTTTTATAAGAGTCCATGCTTTATTTATAGGATGAGTAAGAAGCCACAAATAACAGCACTAAATTTTTGCCTTTGGGAAAATATGCAGAACTCTAAGAAAAATGTTTGCTTCTACATAGTATTAACACATCAAACTGGCGTTGAATTATGAAGACCTGTAAAAGAGAGTTTACTTTCAATATGAAAACTCTATTTCTGTGTCACAACAGTCCACAATTAAGGTTTTGAAGGAAATCTTCTAAGAAACCCAGATCAGTGACTCAAGATCAGATGTTGCAGATGTTCATATATTAAAATAAGGGATATTGAGAATGCAAATAGGAAATACATGTTGGAGTGAGAAGCGTTTGAAATAAAATCCCTGAGATCAAGAACGAAAAACAAAGAGGCATCCCTCAGCTACCTCAGAACACTCTGAACAAAAAATCCTCACCTGTAGAAAATTCCAGTTCCTGAGGTTTAAAAAAAAATAAATTGTTGTCCATGTACTTGTTAACAACTTCATGGCTTAGCCAAAATTCCCAGGTGTTTGGGTTTCTCCTTGACACTGCATTTTTCACAAGGGACAAGTTTGCATCTTTCGCTACTAAGATAAACTAATTCTCCTGTTGCTTGCTTTGCTTTAAAATGGATGTGTCCTCATCAATGATGATTCACATTGATAAGCGAAAGGGCTCTGGAGTCATTACTCTTAGCAGTGTACCACAAACAATTAAATCCTGCGCAAGACAAATTTTTCGTTCTGAAAGTGGCAGCATATGAAGCAAAATCAGAACAGGATAATTTTTGCTTTTGAATTTTCAGAAGGCGTTAAGAGGAAGCAAGCTTTGTCCCATTGATCTGTTGGAACAATGAAACAGAAAGCAAATATCTTGGGGACCACCTGATGCCAACTTTGAATTTTCATGGTATATTTTTACAGCCATAAAACTTTAAGCATTAGAGTGATCTAATGAAGAGTACCAACACAAGTTGCTGTTAATTCTGCAAAATCAAAAATGGTTCTTGCCTATCACTGGTAATAACCATGTAATATGGGACAATTATTACCGTAGGCTCTATTGAAATATATTAAACAGTAAAATGTGAAGACTCTACATACTTAATTTCTTTCCTCATTAGGGAAAGCTCCTACGAGCATCAAAGATGTTTCAGAGCTAGTGTTTGAATTTAGTTTTTCTAACACATAAAGTCAAACTCTTGACATATAATAAACTTCCACTAATGTTAGTACTGTCACACCATAAAAAAATAAGCCTACAAGAGTTTGCTTTTGTCAAGTGGCTTACAAGATAGTTCTGGTGAAACACAGCCCAGGTCTGTCCTCAGGTCTCATCTACCCAAAATGTTCTTGGCAAATATTTATCTTCACAAGCCTAACTGAGCCCTTTAGTCTTCTGCCTGCTCTGATTAGTCAGTGCAGGGAAGGTTCATTCAGGGGGAAATTCAAAGGAGAGGTCTAACACAGGAGTTCCCTAAGGTGAACCTCTAGAAGAGGTGACCCACTTTCCATTGGTTTTGAAGGGAGTCAGGGAAAACTAGCCTGCTGACCTACATGGCTAAGTTCAGTGCTTAGCTATCAGCGATACAAGTATCTTCAAAATTTTAGTAGTATTCATACATTCTTACAGCATCAATAGTTCTGCAAGTGGGGTTATATTGTGGATGACTTCCTATCATCACCTACAGTCTGATGCACACTTGTGTTAATCTGCTTGCTGCTGAAAGGATGAGAGTACCTCCTAAAGCCTTGGCCGTACAAGCACCCTTACTGTTGTTCTCAGAAGTAGCACTAAATCAGTGGTAGCAGTGGCAGAAAATTTTAGCAAAAGAAACCTTCAAATATATCTCATAAGAGAAAACAACCTCTTTATCTCTGTTTCTTGAAGTGGTTGGCTGTCTCCACAGCTCTTCCTACATACTAGAGCACAACTTAAAACTATTTCTTTCTAAGAACCATAAATCAATATCTAACTGGCTTATTAACTCATCTAATATAATTACTGCACTCTTTCAATTTCAGCTTATTTTATAAAAATATTAGGACTATTCTAGTCTGCTCAGTAAAGCCAACTGGCTAGTGTAGCTACCTTCAGAGATCTGCCCGAGCAGAGGCGATCATATTTTACAATGTCAAGCTGGTTTCAGCTGTGGTCAGTGATATCACATTTTTCCTGTTCATTGCTGAGTATGGGGGCAGGGCGGGGGAAGTGTCCTTTTCCTTTCTTTCATAGGGTGTGGTCTTTCTGTAGGATTTCCAAGATCTAACGTTTAAGTATTTCACGACTGGACTATGAAGTCCTAGGTCACCAGGAACGTATTACGATGTCGTGGGAGAGGAAAGAGAGTCTTTGGTACTCTCTGCCCCTCTCATTTTCATTTCCAAACCACTCAACACAGTCTGGAATTTGCTGAGCAGCACTATACTGAGCCATGCTGCCTTTTGATCACTGTTTGGACTCTTGCTGTGTTCATTGTCAGAGCGTGAGTTACTTCGCAAGAAGCGATTTATCATTGCTGCCCTCTCAGCAAGATATGCAGCAGTCACTGCAGTCAGGCTAAAGCTGTGCAGAGATACACTTTGAATCTGAAGCGATTTAAGAAATGGATGCAAAGTCTCTGACGTAATATACGTGCAGTTTTTGTTCTTTTTTGAATTACACTAGATTTGGGAAAACGCTGGAAAAAGAAAACGTCTGATCTAGTTGTGTCCCATTTCCACTAGGATTTTCAGTGCTCTGTAGTACACACTGATCAGTGTATTTCTTTCAAGCTGTGCTCATGTATTGATCTTATGTATGAAAAATTTAAGTTGGCATAAAACCAGGGCCAAAAAAAAAAAAAAATGGCAGACCAGTATCTCATTTTAATTAAGGGTAAAGTGGCTTTAAAAAAAATATTTTCCTAAGAAATGTACCTGATATGGAATGAAATTCTGCAGAGTTCCTGCTTAGAACAGCAGGATTTTCAGATGCATGGGAATGTTAATTTACGGACTTTTATTGTAAAATTGTACCATGTTCATGCATGCTGAAACTATAGTGCATTTGCACTGACCCATGAGATAACATATTTATGCAGTAGGTGAAATAGCCTCGCTATAAAGAAAATAACTGAGAACCCCAGCGCTGAAAAAAAATCACATTCATTTAATATCAGATTGAAATGTAAAGGAACATACTTATGCAGTGGCAATACCGAAAAATTCTTAGACCTAAACCTTTTTTGCACATGAGCAATAGCTCAAGCACTAACACCTTCAGGTGCAGCTGATCATACCAATATACAGAGAATTCACCCACCCAAATGGGGTTTACATATACAAATCCAGAAGCAGAAGCATATATTAGGTGAAAATTCCTGAGCTAAAGTATACGTGTATTTTTTGAAAATTCTGACTGAAAGATTTTAGCAGTTTGACAGTTGCAAAATATTGTTATCGAAAGATTTGTCATTTGTATTTAGGAAAAAATTCACTTCTGCTTGAGGTAGTAAAGAGAAGTCTGATTTCGGGTGCATCGTAGCCTTAAAGCACTAACAACGCCAGTTTGGGTCTATCCTGCTGGAGCATCTCACAGAATAGTTTATTCACCCGTGTGGTCTCCCTCCACAGGAGGCTCTTCATATTCCTAGCACCAGGGCCCTGGTGAAAGCGCTGGAAAAGAAGCTGCCAGGGATGTTTGAGAAGAGCAGCTCTTGAAGGTTAGGACTATTATGAGTATGGGAATCCATTGGAAATACATGGAAGGGGGGGCAGGAATCCAGCAGCAGTAAAGGAAGAAATGCAATCATCAGGGAAGGAAAATGTAGGTGAGATATTTGAAAGGACACCAACAAAAGTTGCCATAAACACCACAAAGTTGCCAAAAAAGAAGTACAATTCAAGAGAAGAACAAGTTTCAGCTGAGATGATGGGTGAGGCAGAGAACTCAAGCAGTGATAGGAACGAAGGGGGGGAGCCAAAGACAGGAGGACAAAATGCCTGTGCAAGGAAGTAGCAGTTTAAACCATTTTGTGTACTTAAGGCTAGGCAACAAGTAATGTGGAAGAATGGTTGGATATTCAACAATGATAAACTAATTATTAATGTTGTTATTATTGTTAATTCTTGCCTCTCAATATAGCATAATAATAGTAGGCCTCTTACATATTTTTACTGGGCAAATTGACAGCAGAGTAGTTGTCCCTCGCAAATTATCTAAATTACAATATCACTAAAAAATGCTTATGTTTTAGATTAGAGCAAGTATTTTCTCAATGCAGAATAAAAAGAAACTAGTTTAAGGTAACTATAATTTGACTGGGGTATGATCTTTTGTGTGTCGTCTGTGGGACCTCCTTAGAAAATGTTTTGTTATTTCAAATTACGAAAGGGAAAAAAAAACAACAACAGGTTTATTTTTGTTAGCCTGAGACAATTTGAAATCTAATATTATTAGTACGCTAAGTTTCTAAATATATGTGGTTTTGTTGTCTGCGAAGTGAGTAATCTGATTTAGTAACAGGGTAAATTTGCATAGATATGTAAACTGAGAATTACATGGGAGGACTGCATTAAGTTGTTTTTATTTTTAAATTGTTTATGTTCTGCTAAAGAGACATTAATTTGAAAAATGCAGTCAGTTCTTTGGATGGAAGCATTCAGACTTGGCACCTGATTTCTGCTATGAAATATTTACACTCAATTGCTATCGAAACATGTTTTATGTTGCACCTTATACACACTTCCAATAATCTGTCTGTTTGATTGTGTAGGCTACACCCATCATCATGGGGTATGAATGCTTAATGAATTTCTAATCTCCACAAATCAACTGCTCAGAGGAAGGAGCTAGGGAAGATAATCTTTTAACTGAAAATATAGTGATTGTATTAGACAAAATAGAAAGAGATAAAATACAGAGCAGTATACTCGGTGCTTCAGCAACAGCAAAGTATAAGGGGACATGGACAAATGACAACTCAAGAACAAATGAATATTTCATGTATTGCTTGGAAGACCTCTCTTGAAGACTAAAGCTCCAGAGGGGCCAAATGTCCCTTAGTACAAGCATTTTGCCTCAGTCTGTATACATCTATAGCTTGTTGCTACTGATGTGTCAGACACCACAGCTAGCAGTAAGAAATCAGAGATGACTAGCTTTGCACATTAACTTCTGGCATCAGGAACAGAAAATTTTAACCATAGGCATCAGGGATTGATTGATAGCTCATCATGAGCTAGCTGGCTTGTTTATCAACACCGTGGGAAGAATATTGTTCTAGCATCTAATGCTGTGAAGTCTAGATCTTGAGACTTCAGGAAGACCATTACATAATAAATTTTTGCATGGAACATACAATATAATTCGATGACTGAGTTGGTCAGGAAAGAGACAATTAAATCATACGGAAACTAGCGCATCAGTGTGCCATCAAATAATCATATTTTTTGCTTCTCAGAAATACAGACCTCTAAGATCTGACAGACATCATTAACTCCTCAAAATCAGTCAGGGAAGGTGGTCAGATGGGTAAGCAATAGAGGCTGTTTGAAGAACGAGTAGGTGCGAGGAGTCAGGTACCAACAGACAGTTAAAAGAGGGCTGCAAGACGTTGATCAGAAATTCTCTTTGCTCTTTCGATCAATGGCAAAGTTGACAATGCCGTCTGACTACCCTGTGTGCACTCAGCAGGATTAATTCCTCCATAAACTCAGCTTAAAGAAATGAAGTCAGAAGCAGTACTAATACGGAGTTAGTTTGTCTTTGTGAGGTCATAAATACAGATCCTAATGCTGAATATCAATACTGACTCTTTCACAACAGAGCAAGGAAACAGCTACTAGGTGCAAGGATCTACAAACAAAGCTGAGAGGAAACATTCAATTTAAGAAATAGCTTGTAGTTAATTTATGTTGCTTTATGTCTTTTTGTCCTTCTCTTAAATCACAGGATGTGAACCAATGGAATTTACGCTGATGCTTGCCTTTCACTTGTAGGAGTTAGCCGCCTTCCTCTCCTTCAGCTTAGGAAGCAAATAATCCATGTGAACAAATGCAGTTTTGACCTTGCCACAATTAAAATGTTTTTTTATTTACCCCCCCCCCCCAAAAAAAATGTCCCTGGACAGTAAAATCATTTGAGAACTGAAAGTAAGAACATATTTCAACCCACTATACATTTTTTACTAAAACCCTGAATCTGCACAACCTTCTAACAGTTGTGGATAACTTGAAATAGGACTGTGAATTCAGATTTAAATTTTACAAAGTGACCTTTTTGTTAAACCAGGCAGAATGAAAACCCCACATCAGACTGCCAAGCTCCAGTCCCTGAGTTTCTGAAGCCTCCATCTAAATGTCATGGTTTGAGGCCATGTCTTGTTTTCCTTTCATGATATAATACAGAGTAAATCTGATAACTCTAAATCATAACCCTTAGAGCTAACCTTCAGACTGGCAATGCCTGCTTAAAACTTATTAAAATCAAACTGCCATAGTGACCACACCAGTGATACTAAATGGCACCATAAAATATGTCCAGTAGGTCATAAACACAAATTTGATAGAAAAGACTCAGTTACATCGATAAAAATGAAAGACAAAAACCAAAGATATGTGTGTCCTCAGTTGTGTATATTATGTAAAGTTATTTCAGAAAGCATTAATCACATTCACATCTGATGCTCAAGCAACTCAGCACTGCCCTTGAAAGAGTTTTATTGCTTTTTGTGATGTTTATTTAAACACAATATTTTCAGTGTCACTCAGGTGTTGCTTTCCAAGCTAGAAGATAATTTCTACAATATTTAGGTTACCAAAACACAGGTGTGAGAAAAATCAACATCTTTTCTGTGGAATGAGGCTCCTTTTCTTAATAGGTCAAGTTTTATACAGAATTTATTAGTATAATACCAAAAGCATTGTAAGATTTTCACGGACTTCAAATGAAAACTATATTAATCTTTGGAGGCAGGGGCCCAGTTTCCTATAATGCTGAGCACGCAGCTGTAGCTTAACAAACACATAATAAATGTTTCTTCCCACCCAGCGTAAACAAGGTCACTTCAAAATTAAATGTCTGAGGTAGATTTAACCCCTGACATAAACTCATTCTGAAAAATATTTGCCTTTCTGTGACAGAAGGATAGTACTGCATTAAAGAAATTAAATTTACAATTCAATTTAAAAACTTTTTAAACCATATACTCAGTAGAATTAAGAGTACAAGGTATTTCAGGCTGCCCTTGAACAGCGTACACAAAATACAACTGAATGCCTCGGCCTAATTGGGGCTGCAGTCAATCACTGTGTAGCTCGGAAATGGATAGTGTCTCATCTTAGTCCCTTAGGGATAGATTTCTATCTGTCATTGGCATACAGCTGATTAGGGTACAAAATTCTTGTTCTGACTAAAACTACTCCGGGAAAATCCTGTCCCTCACCGCTGGAAATGAATGTGAAATGGCAATTCTCAGCAGTCTGACAGAAGCACCGGATTAAGGAAGGTAAATGCAGGGGAGCAAAGTGAAGGGGACAAAGATGTACACAGAAGGACGGAGTCAGGCTGCAGACTGCAACTGGGCATCATGGCCACTGTGCTCTTTGTATGTTCCTGAGGACTGTCCCAGCGAGACCATCCCCATCTAACAACTTCATGCCCACAGCACAGCCCACCCAGATACCCGTACGCACGCCCTGCCTACTAGCAGCCTGCAGCTCCCGCGCCGGTGTCGCTGCACCAGGACGTGCAGCCAAGCGAATTATTGAGCTCTGAAGGACGAGCAGCAGCGCGAGCTGCTACGGAGGCCTCAGGGAGGCTCCAGAAAAAACTCCACCGGCAGTGACGAGGCCACGATGATATCTCCACAGGAAACCCAGCTCTAAGCAGGTGGCTCAGAGGTGTGTCAATCCGGCTGTAGTAACGGAAGAACACAATTACAGTGCTGGAGGGAAACATTTATCTTTTGCTTTCTCAAACCCATTCTGCATACAGATTACCAGCGCCAGAAACTGCACTGTCCTCCAGAGATTCAGCAACAGGTCATGACTTCGGGTACTGTGACGGGCTGACCCTGGCTGGATGCCAGCTGCCCACCAAAGCTGCTCTCTCACTCCCCCTCCTTGATTGAACAGGAGAGGGAGAATATAACAAAAGGCTGGTGGGTCGAGATAAGGACAGGGAGAGATCACTTAACCAATTACTGTCACGGGCAAAACAGACTCGATTTGGGGAAAA
>JAVKLA010000014.1:27424982-27445544 GCA_034782735.1 Sagittarius serpentarius | reverse complement strand
GAAAAGAAAAGAAAAGAAAAGAAAAGAAAAGAAAAGAAAAGAAAAGAAAAGAAAAGAAAAGAAAAGAAAAGAAAATTTCTGTTGGAAGGGACCTACATCATCCAGTCCAACTGCCTGACCACTTCAGGACTGACCAGAAGTCAAAGCATGTTATTAAGGGCATTGTCCAAATGCCTTTTAAACACTGACAGTCTAAACCTCCCCTGGCACAGCCTTGAACCATTCCCATGCATCCTCTCACTGGGTACCAGGGGGAAGAGCTCAGCACCTCCCTCTCCACTTCCCCTCCGCAGGAAGCTGTAGAGAGCAATGAGGTCACCCCTCATGATATCTGGCGTTTTCTGATCTCCAGTCATGTTTACATGTTTGCCTTCTCACATCAGTGACAGTCAGCATTGTAGTCACAATACTGAGTTTTTTTCATTCTATTTTTGCTTCATGAACTACTTAGTATTTTTTTCAGAATAGTGGAAAATGTAATCTTTTGTCTTTGCTTCTTCTCCAGATACTGAGACAAAATTGGGATAGCTTACTCAGCTGCTGCAGTTATATATCATGGGAAGTGGGGCCCTTATTTGTAGGCAGTTAAGATGCTTTGAAAGGTCAAAGTATATCTGTCTTTCTTTGGTGATTGATTCCCTAGCTTATCATCTCAAAAATATTAAAAGATGCTTCTAAGTAAAATCAAGTATCTCCCCAGTGCACATGTATACATACTTGAACTATAGTTCAAAGCATCTGTGTGCTCGTGCAAACTTGTTTCTCTTAGTTGAAAGCCTCAATTCAAGGAAGCAAGGAACATTCATTTGAATATTTGGCTAGTCTGATAAGCCACTGGATAAAATCTGCCATGTGGTTAAGAAGATTTAGGTCCCGGGTGCTCATTGCTTAGCAGCTACTAGGGTCTTAACACATCCCCAAAACTCCTGACAGTTTTGGAAATGACTCTTGTAGGCTATGCCAGGTTGGAATGAGACTTCAGGAGCTAATAAAGCAAGGCATAGAAATAGATTATCCATAATGTGTTAGTTAGTTCAATATTAACTGTATGGAAGAAATACCAAAGCTCCTGAGGAGATATCAAGGGCTTGCAAAAACTAACTGAAAATGTGAGATGAGCAAAAAATCACTCCAGAAGCCTCTCCACTGAAGCCATAGGCAAAACGTCTTTGCAGCTAAGGATGACCCAAGGTAAAGTAGCTTCATGTTTCATTAACTCACAAAAAGTTCACTTACAAGGAAATCTCTCTAAGCATATTGTGCGTTAACTGACCACCAACCTCCAGGACCTACCGGTGCCACCTTTGTGGCTCACAGTAGGACTTCGGTTCATGGTCTCCTGTTGAACGAGTACCATGAATCAGAACTGGAACTATGAATAAACTAGATTTTGAAGGGACACATAGTGCAAGTATATCTCTTCCTCACAAAACTGATATAGTTGTCCTTCACTAGCTCTTAGGGCTGATGATGATCTTATTTTGAACATCCACTGTTAACTGTCCAGTTATGATTGTGCCACTTTCAGAAAAGTGTGGAAAACATTGATCTTCCTAACATTTTTAAGTGATAAAACTACACCACCTGAAAGTGTTGAAAAATGAAAGTGAGATTCAGGGCTGCAGTTTTGGGAAGCAGAGGATAATTCTGAGTTGGATCAACCAGAAGAAGAAGAATCAAGCCAAAAAATGTAAATGAAAATTGGAAACTCTCAAAGACCACTTAAAGAAAACTATGATCATTCAGAGAATCATATTAGGTAAAATAATCCAGTGACATTGTCTAGAAGGAAGGTAAAAGTATGCATATAAAAATAATAGTACAAAAGAAAATTAAGAAATGAAAGAACAGAAAAGGGTTTCATAAATCATAAAGATTAGGTGCTTGGAACTGTAGAAAATTATAAGGGAAGCAAAAAGAAAAGGAGAAATAACTTGGTAGCAGACTAAAAAATAATAGGGTTTTTTGTGAATTTAAATAATCCTAAAAATAGGACCGGCTTTTACAGGATAAGGAGGTAGAACTAGTAAAAACAACCAAGAGAAATTATCCAATAAGTGTTTTCTTCCAGTAAGTATTGTGGTTTTGGGAAACAATAAAATATTTTCATAATATGATAAATGCTTTCAAAATACACTACTTTCCATTTGAACAGGAAGCAGTATAGTATTGAACAGAAATGCCTAAAGTACATCAGTGGATCTATATAGTTTATTTCCTAGAATTCTAAAATTTATGTGAGATTCTTCTACCTTTAATGTTGAATTTCCATAAGTATTAGGACAATGTGGTAAATTCTAAGATCTATTGTTTAGCTATTGCTTGCTGGGAGTTCAGATAAGCAATTGGCATGAGCTAAGTATTCAAAGGACTTTCAGAACGACCCAGGAGCAATAATACAACTGCTAGTACAGAGCGGTATTAATAATAAAACCACCACTGTTCATCATATTTCTCCAGAAAACAGAAGTTGACAAATCAATTTAGTTTCTTTTTTATAACTATACTGGTCTAAGAACAGTGTTTTCAATAACAGTAGTTATTTTTTAAGACATCCCAAAGTTTTATAGGAGGCTTCTGTGAACCTGAAGAAAGGTGTAAGAACGTAAGGTTAATAGAACTGTTCATTGCGAAAGTGATTTCTGAGCTCTTCTGTAGATAGGAGTTATTAAAAATAAGGCTCAGCCAACAGCAAATGAGCATTGTAGACATTAACTAGATTAAAACTTGATTGACTGATAGGTTTCAAGATGCAACTATCAATGAGAATCTTCTTAGAGAGTGAATATTCTACTGGGTTCTGCAAGGCTGAGATCTTGGTTGTATTCTATGCAACATTTTTATCAGTGCTTTGGAAGAAAAAAAATCATTATTAATGGTGTTTGTAGATGTCACAAAGACTGTAAAAATGGAAAAATCTTAAAAAGGATTAGCAGTGCATAATGGGTAATCAGCTGAACATGAGCTCCTATTTCAAAAGCAGCAATGCATTCCTCTGCTGCATAAATATAATAAAATCTTATATTGGATCAGAAAGATCATATTTCCTTTGCTCTTGGTAGCAACGCAAATGAATTGCCTAGTGATGCAATCTGTTCTGGTGTCCACAGTTCCCAAACAATGTTGATAAATTGAAGCATACAGAGAAGATGTATGGAATGACTTAAGTATTGTGAAATAACCCTAATAGTAATTCTCTCCAGGAGCTCAAAGCTGTTTAGCTTGATAAAAAGAAGACCAAGGGATATATCAGTAGCTGTGTGAAAAACTGGAAATGGATAGAAGAGGGCTATTTAGTCAGACTGACAGATGCCTAAGATCCAACCAATAGCCATAAGTGGAAAAAAATGATCTAGATATATAATATCAAAAAATAGGATACATACTAGTAACAGGGAAGGTAATCAGTCCAAGCATCACTCAACCAAGGATGTAGGAGGTTCCCCTTAACTAGATGTTTTTCAGTCCAAACTGGACATTTAAAAAAAAAAAATCTCTGTTCTCCCTCAAACAAATTAATTCAGGGAAAGCCTATAGCACAAGAGCTAGAGGGCACTGATTGATCCCAGTATTTTTTTGGTAGCTTAATAGAAATCTGCAATGAAAAGTGCAAGTACTATACAAGATAATTTACTGTGCCCTCAGCAGTTATGCACCACTTTAAAATATTAATGCAAATAGATGGCAAAAGAGGAACTTCAGTGGTTATTTTCCAGGAAAGGAAAACCTGATCTGAATTAGCTGAGTAGCATCACTAGGCAATTCACTTTTGAGGACTTAGTCTTTGTTGAGTAGGGTTAAGAGAGTATCTTGCACTACTTCCACTATTCAGTGCAGAAAATTCCCTAGACCTAGAACAGAACAAAGTCACTAGATGTTTTCCGCAAATGGTGTTGACATCTTTTCACTGTCTACCGAAGCACTCGAATTATTTTCAACCTCAGTGGAATGAAATGTAGAATGTGAGAGGAAAAGCCTATGCTGAAAATGGATCTCTGGAGCTGTTTATTTTCCTGTCTATAGGGCTCACTGTCTCAGCGTTTGGGCTCATGTCCTTTAGAATTGCCCCAGTATTCCTAGATCCCAGTACTCACTATTCATAAGGATCACTGGAGAAATGAAAAAGTTCTGACTGAGTTTATGTAATTTTCTCTAACATGTCAAAACAAAAGCAAGTCTTAGATTCTTGTATTTATCAGGTAGTAATATTCTTGAAATCAGCTTGAAACTATTTGATCATCGACTGCAAAGAAATAAATACTGGGACGCCACTTATGGTTCAGTTAACAGAATGGGCTCTGCGCAGAGAAATGCCATCTCTCCTGGAAATAAGTTTGCCCCTTGCTCCGAAAAGAAAAGTTGTTATTTTCTTTCTTACGAAGGTTACAGATAAATTTGCCAAAAATATTACTGAATAATTGAAGATGATCAACATCATCCCTTTCCTTAAACCAACTCCATCAACATGAAGAAAAATACACCAGCTCAAGATTTATAATCACAACAATTCTTTCTATTCTTAAAATAAAAAATCTTGACACTTTTCCGAAGTTTGTGCTGGGGAAAAAAAGGAGGTGGCAGGGGTGGGGTGGGATCCATTCACTGCAAGACTACAAATAGCTAATAGCTCAGTAATTTAATTTTCTGTTCAGCCACAAGCATTGTTTAGTCCTTCAGTTGATAGTGGAGGTCCATGTATAACTGGATAGTGGTCATGTATGCATTTACATTACAAATACAAACTTTTTTTAGTTATTTTTTGTTTAATCTATGAGACCAAAAAGATAACTTAAGATTCAATACACCTTTAGGAAATGTCATAACACCTATTTAAAAACTTACTGCCGAGGCTAAACTGCTTTCTTGAAGTTTCTGTGTTCCTTTCTGTGGAAAAAAAAGTTTGATTGTGCCCTCTGGGACCATTCTATTCCCTCGAAATCATGTGTTTAGTATATTTATGGGCCGAAACTAGCAAAATGAAAGTTTTCCCAACTGGGCCTTCACAGAAAGTATATTATTGTTGATATGCTATATAACAAATTATTGAAACAAAAGGCTTTTGTTTGGAGTTTTCGGTAATGCTATATGTTTTGTGTAAACAAAACACATGGAGACTTATATGCCTATATACAAACAATAAATGTGTGTTTCTGTGTATAAGAGAATTATAATAATAACTCAAAAGGCCTAGTTCAGCAAAACAATGGTATGCTTAACTTCAGGCAAAATTGCGGATAATGACACTATTAGGATACTTAAAGATTTTTGCAGACTTTGATGAGTCAGGACTAAAGAGATTTTCAACCTTTCTTCTGACAATTCCCTTTCCATATATTCATTTTAAGTAGTCTCAATGCATGTTCCACCCAACCGAGTATGATGGTTTGGTTTGGTTTGGTTTGGTTTGGTTTTAACCAGGTTCCTGACTATTTTAAAGAAAATTATAGTATCAATTATAATTTCTTGCTGGCAGAGTTACAGCACCCTTCCTGCACGCCCGTCCGTGGAAACCGCCATGCCACGCCCTTGCTGACATGCCACGCCCTGCTCGCTGTGCTCCTGGCTTCTTTTATACATGGCGGGGTTGCGGCTCGGCCACCGTTGCTCCTGGCCTTGCCCAGGTCCCGCCAGGGGCTGTCGGACGAGCTGTGGGCTCCCAGCCGCTCTCTCCGCTCCCCTGAGGTTTCCCCGGTTGAGGAAACCCCGCTGTGCACCGCGCTAGAGCACCGGAGCTGCTCGCCTTGGCGACGGACTCGCGTGGTGAATGAATCGTTGATATTTCTGTTAATGACAGCAACGCACTAAAAATAAATCCACCAAGCCTTACGTTATCTCAGAGATCCCAGCTTCCCATCAGTGCAGCTGCTAAACTAACGTCAATCATGAACCGTGGAAGCATGTATGATGGAAAGGACCTCTTGTCATCTCGTGCAACCTCCCTGCTCAAAGCAGGTCCCGTTAGATCAGATTACTCAGGGCAGTGTCCGCTTGGGTTTTAAAAATCTTCAAGGGAGGAAATTTTGTAACCTCTAAGGGGCAACCTGTCCCAGTGTTTGATCACTGCCACAGCGGGTTTTTTTCCTTATATCAAGTCACAGTTTCCCATATTGCAGTTTGTGTCCATTGCATTTTGCCTTTCCACTGTGCATCTCTGAGGGAATCTGTCATCTCCTTCACCTTTGCGTCTTCTGATCAGGTGGTTGCAGACTGCCACGGTACCTCCCCTTAACCTCTGCCTTTTCAGGAGGAATAAACCCTGTTCTCTCACCCTGCGCTCTATGTCCTGTGTTCGAGTTGCCCAGCCATTTTGTTACGCTTCCTCTGGACTTGCTCCAGTTTGTCAATCTTTTTCTCGTACTGAGGACACAAAACTGGACATGGTACTCCAGATGCAGTCTC
This sequence comes from Sagittarius serpentarius, assembly GCA_034782735.1. Taxonomy (NCBI): domain Eukaryota; kingdom Metazoa; phylum Chordata; class Aves; order Accipitriformes; family Sagittariidae; genus Sagittarius; species Sagittarius serpentarius. The sequence goes on along the minus strand of JAVKLA010000014.1, from coordinate 27,439,145 downwards.
TCAAATGCCAGTTAAAGGGGAAGAATCCCTTCCCTCACCCTGTGGGCTCCAGTCTTGCTAATACATCCCAGGGCATGACTGGCTTTTTTGGGGGGGGGGGAATGTAAGAGTGCACTGCTAATCATGTTTAACTTGTTGTCAGTCAAAAGTGCCTGGTCCTTTGCTGTAAAGTTGCTTTCTAGCTGGGCTGTTTTGCTGCATGGGATCCCAGGTGCAGAACTTTGCCTTTGCTAAATTTCCTGAGGTTCAAATCACTCCGTTTTTTTCCGTCTCGCCCAGGTCCCTCTGAATAGGAGCCCAGTCCTGCAATCTGGTAGCATCCCCAAAGATGCTGACCCTCCATCCCATCACCCATGCCATTAATAAAGACATGAAGCAGGACTGGCCCCACTGTTGACCCCTGAGGAGCACTGCTAGTCACCGGCCGCCAGCTGGACTTTGTGCTGCTGGTCATTACCCTTTGAGCATGAAAGCCCACTCAGGTTCCCACCCATCTTATTGTCCACTTTCCTGGTCCCCATGTCTCCAGCTTGGCTGTAACTTGCAGGACAGACAAGTTTTCCTCCATGGTGCTGCCCAGGGGATGGACCTGCTGGATGGGCTGCCTTCCCTGCCCTGGCTGATCTTCGGTCAGACGTCTGAGCTGTCTCTGACCGTGTGCCACCATGGGCCAACCACTTTATGCACTAGGAAACTCTTCTCAGTTTCTCCATTCAAACCAAGGTCAGGCCAGGTTAGATTTTAACAAATTTATAATTCACAAAGCACCTAGTCAGTCAATAACATCTGAGGTAAGCAGTTGTATGTAAAATCAGGACTTACTGGAAATTAACTGTATTTCACACATGGAGAAAGCAAGAGAACTGTCAGAGCTCGGAAAGGGCTGGTGTCCTACTTTCGGCCGAGACAGAGTTAATTTTCTTTCTAGTAGCTGGTACAGTACTGTATTTTGGATTTAGTATAAGAACAATGTTGACAACACCCCGATGTTTTAGCTGTTGCGAAGTAGCGCTTATCCTAAGTTAGGGATTTTTCAGTTCCCCACGCTCTGCCAGCGAGCAGGCGCGCAAGAAGCTGGGAGGGAGCACGGCCAGGACCACTGACCCGAACCAGCCAAGGGGATATTCCATACCACGGGGCGTCAGGCTCAGTGTATAAACTGGGGGGAGCTGGCCGGGAGGGGCCGATCGCTGCTCAGGCATCGGTCAGCAGGTGGTGGGCAATTGCGTTGTGCGTCACTTGTCCTTTCTTGGGTTTTGTCTCTCTCTCTTTCTGTTATTGTCATTATTATTATTATTATTATTATTATTATTATTATTATTATTAATTTATTTATTTATTTATTTATTTATTTATTTCAATTATTTAACTGTTCTTCTCTCAATGAGTTTTACTCTTTCCCCACCCCACCCCCGATTCTCCTCCCCATCCCACCAGGGGCGAAGGAGTGAGCGAGCGGCTGCGTGATGCTTAGTTGCCAGTTAGGGTTAAACCACGGCAGGCTGGCAGCTCCCTGGGGTCGGGCTGCCAGGAGCACCGGGGGCTCCTCAGCCCTGGGGGCTGGCAGGGCAGGACCTCACCAGCCGTGCCCATCCCACTGCCCCAGCCAGGAGCAGGGCAGCTGGGGAGCACAGGGCAAACCCAGATCCGGGCATCGGGCACCTCTGTCCCTGCATGGCTCCCCAAGGGTTCCCCCAAGCCCCCGATAAGAATTGGATATTCTACTTTTCAAATATAAACTAACTATAACATCCAGGAATGCGCCAGTAAGGAAGACTAAAATATGGAACAAAATTTGTCTTGAAAGTGGAACAACTGAAATCCCAGGTGTCCCATCTCCCTTTAATGTTTACGTTGCTGTCAAATGTGTTTTATCACTCCTTTATCCATGAATCACTCTGTTCCTTCCCGCACCCTCACCTTCCTCGGGCTGTGCAGCAGTGCGACTGTCGGGCAAAGGAGAAACATCAAAGCACCAGAGAGCAATTCACAGAACTCTAAATTAGTTTGTAAAACCTTTAGGAATGTGTTTAGAAAATGAATGGTTTTCAGTGTTGCTGCTGCAGGGTCTTTTTTGTTGTCTACCAAAATGAATGCTTTTCTGAAAGACAGAGTTCATCTGTATTTGTTATTTTGTCCCATTGCAATTACCTGTACTCTGGGGTGCTTTACTTACATCACTCCCTATTACGGTATAAGTTCACTTTGCCTGATACTTACATTATTTGGAGTGTTATTTTTGTACTTTAGAATAAAGATAAACTTAGTTTAATGGCAGTTTGACAGCTTTTCCTCCAAGTGACAAACTAAAACTGATCAAATGCACATTAGAGCTTTTAACTCTGAATCGTGTGGTATCCTGTAGGGAATGCAGATGGAATAAGCTATGATGTATGAAAAACAGTGCATTCATAACCAGATCATTCACACTAAACTTCCAGTTATCTCCTTTTATCTCCTTGACTGGCTTCATTAGATTTAAAAGAGGTGTCCAGGACAACTATAATAGTTTCAGATCAAAATCCTTTAAGTTCTTTGGCACAGTCCTATTGCGTAGGTAAAACCCAGGCATTATGGATCAAGTATTCAGATAGTACTGCTCAGTCAGTACTGCAGAAGTCCTGATTTTCTTGTATACGAGGGGGGTTTAAGCCAAAAATGGTATGGCACCCATTAAAAAACAAAAAAACAAAAAACCAAAAACCCTGAACAAAACAAAAAAAACAAAAAGAAAGCAGCAGAGTGGGATTTATTATATGTTTGTTTAGTAAAATTGAACATTGTACTAGTATATAGTGTCAGTCATGACATGTAAATGTGAAAAAAATCATTCTCTCTTTAAAATTGTAACACCTGATTGATCCCTTGCTTAGACTGACATTGATTGGGAGTAACTTCACGTACATCAGACCACGTTCAGCTATGTAAAATAGGCATGAAAAAGTATTTAGTCATAATGCTTCTCTGATGGCTTGTTGCAAGGATCCTTTTATATTCACAGCTTTTTGCATTCTGTGATATATAGCAAATGTTTGCAGGCACCTTGAGCATGGAGCAGTTTCTAACCATGGTGAAGTTTTAACAGCCACGTATAAATATTTCTTTTCCATGTACACTCTTTCCCTGTAGTCTATCCAGTGAAATTATAAGGTGTAGCATACATATTCACTCCAGATTGATACTTATGTTCAGCAAATAGCCTTGTTCTAGAAATCCACGGAGATTTATTCTCCTAAAACATAAAATGTCCTTTGAAAGCTATGAAGTCTCATATGTCAGCAACTTGACTTACTATCAGTAGTATCAGATGTATTCTTTACTTCTCTTCACCGGGCTTGAAATCATCCTGATTTTTGGAGACTTTCCACAGTAGGAGCTAAAAAGAAGTTTTATATCAACAAGCTGTGAATAAATAAACTAAGTTTATTTCTTGACAAATCAGAGTCCTTGTCTGCATTTTGTCAAAGATTCTCTGATATAGGATATGGCACTGCCATCTACAGCTCTGACAGACAAACTTTACTGGTATTTAAATGAATTATTATTTCTCTTTCATTGTAGTAATGCTAACATCTATTTGACAGTTATAACCTCATAGAGCACTTGATTTGAGGCAGCTTTGAAGATGACGCTGTATCGGCTCTCAGGGTTCTCCAGCGCTCACTACTATTCTCCTGCTACCTCACTTCTTTTTTCTGCTCTCTCTGAAATGATAGTACAGGGGGAATATCGTATTAAGACAATTCTTATGTCTAATGCACTGTCCTCTTCAAGAAAGTTCCCTGCAGATGCAAACCCTGTGTGATGTAGATGCTGCGTAAATGTTCCAGTCTGCAAGTAAATGAAGCTTGCTTTCCTCTGTATCCAGGCATTGAGAATATGCCAATTAATAATATCAAAAAGATCAAGTCAAAGCAATTAGTCAAAACCAAAAAGTTATGTGTGCATGCTAACATTTCAAAGAACGGGGGTTCAAGAACAGGAAGGATTGTTGCTCTTCAGAATGAGGCCTCAGATTTAGATTTGAAAGGATGAAAAAAGAAAAAGGTATTCAAATACATTTTGTGTTTCATTTTAATGCATACGTTTGTGCTGATAACTGCTTCTCCAGATTCTATTACCCATTTACCTAGTATTCTTTTACCATGGGCTGAGCAGGTTGCAGTTTTAAAGGAGATGCTACAATAAAATGAGGATCTAATCTAATTCCTATGCACATGCTTCCTTCTTGTTTAAAAAAAAAAAAAAAAAAGCAGCAGCTAAAAAAAAGAGAGATGGGGCTTATACTTTAAACGTGTCAACAAACTGGAGCCAGGATAGAGTATTAGATCTATACGTTCATTAAATTACTGTGTAGCTCAAACTGATTTTCCATGGAGGATTTTCAATTGTGTTCAGAATGAACGTCAATTCAAAAGTGCTGAAGTAAAAGGAACAATTAGTAAGGACATTTCTGCACATAAACTGCTGAATGACTTTGAGACTATATAGACCATTCTGTACTGGGATGCAGGGAAAAGGAGGAACTGGGCAGAAAGCAAAAATTGTCTAGGTCAGTGGGAATAAATTATTTAAGCAACTGAGTGCTCTCCCCTCTCACTTTACCCCCATTTGATTGCGGTTCTAAAAATCAGCTGTAGAAAGCTATAGGCACAGATGAGTTTAAGAAGTTGTTTTTATCTTTTTAAATGTACAGTATCAGCACCATTTGCATCAGGAGAGAATGATTTTTGCTTCCTGCAGCAGGACTGTGTGTGGTCAGAGTTCAGCACCCGCTGGCCTTCGGTGGTTCTGGTTCTCAGTCTAAGACTGCATAACATCGTAGAAATGTTGATTGGAAGAGACCTCTTCGGATCATCAAGCCCAGCCTTCCCACTCAAAGTAGGGCTACTGTCAACACTAGGTCATGTCACTCCTGGGTTTGTCTAGCTGAGCATCAAAAACTTCCAAAGATGAAAGATGCACAGCTTCCCTGGTCAACACGTTCCACTGCTGCCCTTAACCTCCTGGTGGAAAAATTATTCCTCATACCAAAACTGAACCTCCCAAGCCAAAAGTCATATTCTGTACTTCATTTTCCTACCTAAAATCATGCTTTAGGAAGAAGAGGTAGCAGTGAGTGTTGATGATACGACAGGGAAGATGCAGAAAAGAGAAAATAAGCCATTAGACAAGCTAAAATGATAGGAGAAGTGAGGAAACAAACAAACAAATAAGAAAATTTTAAAAATAACTTAATGTATAAAAGAACATACCAACAAGAAGAACAAAGGTCAGAAAGACAAATGGAAGCAAAACAAATTTAAAAGATGTATTAAACATTCAAAACAAAACGTACCAATATGAAAAAAAGCAAATGAGATGCACAGTGGATCATGTTTATCACTAACATGACTACGTAGTCTGTGGTTTTACACCAAAGATTACATTTTCCCAAAGAAAGTGAAGGCACAACAGAATAAACTACAAATATTAGACAACTGACCCAGTAAGTATAAAATCATGTAAGTATGAAATTACATTCAAGAAGGAAAAGACCTCTATCTTCTGTAGTCCACAAGTGGTGAGACAAAAAATTCAGTGGAAGATCACTAGATTTGAGTTGGGTAGGGGTATGGTTTTAGGTGACTTCCAAAATTATCTCAGCCTTGGTTTTCTCAACAGTAGGATAGTAAGATTTAGTCACCCTTTATGAATTTTTTTACAAATATAGACATACAGAACTGTTTGGATAGATGCTCTATATTATTTGTAAACAGACATACCCTCAGAAATTTGAAATGGGCACCATAAAAAAAGAAAAGGGAGAGACGGAGAGAAAAAGAGAGAGAGAAAAAAATCTTTCTTACAATGAAGACAAAAATCAGAACAGATTGATTTGTGAGACAAAACACTAAAGCACAACATCAACACGGGCTCCCATGGCATTTACAGTAGGGCATCATACAATCCATGTGTTTTTTATACCATGGTTCTCAGATGTAGAACTCAAAAAGAGGTAAGTGCATTGTGGTGAAGAATGGAGGTTATTGAAAAGCAGGGAGCGAAGACATCTGCAGTGACTGAGATGGCTCATATAAGAAACAAATACCCAGGTGATATCCTAGTTACTTTTAGACCTAATAAAAGCCAATTCATTTCCTTATTGGAGACTTTTTTTGTAATCCTAGCAGTTTACGCTACATTTTAAGGGACTGCTCTGATCTGGGAGATGCCATGCTCCCTAATTTATTTGATTTAGGTACTCTGTCACTCCAAAGTAAGATGTGTGCAGCAGTTTCTGGAAGGATATGGGGAAGGAGAGCATCTGCTCTGTTAAGGGTACCTGGTGAAAGACCTTTCTGGTGTAAAAGGGAATGATAAGAGGAAGTGAGGAGCAACAACCAAAACACATAGAGGAAGAATCCTGACTGACAAACGATAACGGAGGCAGTAATCAGAACCAAATCTGGTCAGTCACGCTAATTCATAAGGATAGACGCAATGTGAGAATGCTGATTTCAGTAAAATTGTCTGCTCAAGGCACTTGTCAAAATAGGACGGAAAGGAAAAGGGGCAGGCAATGACCAAAACATACAGAGACGCAAACCTGGCAGACAAACACAGCAGGCACAGTGCGAAGAAACAGACCTCAGGGGTCGCACCAGCTGATGGGCTGTCAAGAAACTGCAGGCAAAGCCGTACCTTGCAGCTGATAAGGATACAAATCTGGAGGCTCCCGAATTTCCGCGGGGGGTGGACAGTGGAACTATGAGAACTGATGAAGGAATATGCAGGGGAAGGGGATCAGGTAGGAATACCGAGGGAAGAGACAGAAAGGGGTGTAAAAAGGGCTGGTCACACGTAAAAGGGGCCGGTCAGTACCCCCGTCTGACTGAGCCCTGCGCCTGCTCACTGCGGTCTGTGCTACCTTCTTGTTAAAGCCTTTCTTGACTTTCTCTCTGTAATCTCACCCTCTCTCCTGCCTGCTGCTGGGGAGACTGGTGTGACTGGATATCGGGGCAGCAACTGGAGTCAGAGCAGGGGTGTAGGCTCCCCTGGCCCGCGTTGTCAGCCAGCGGAGTGAGTGGGGCTCTGGCTGGCCATCCACGTCCGTGCACCTCTGTGTGTGTGTGTGTGTGGGGGGGGTGTCTCTGGGACACATGCTCAGCTTCACTCCTGCATCAGTCTGCAAACAGAAAAGAAGCAGGCGCACCCCTCACGGTGGGATGGAGACCCCGGGTCCCCAGATGCCACGGGCTGGGCTCCAGCCGCTGGGCGGGAGGGATCCCCAGGCTCTGAGCTGCTGGAGGTGGTGGCCGCTCTTAACACCCCTTACACTTCGCGTGATTGCTTCCATCTAGCTGTATTTTTGTCTCAGCAGAAGTAAATGCACCACTTTCTGGATTCTTCAGATTTTTTTTCATTCTGGGGGGAAATATTCTTGTTATAAACAATTTATTTTGCCATGGGTCTGTGCAAGGACCAGTGAGAGTGATGGTGAATGGAAACTGCTCAGGGTCAGAGGATGCCAGTTATGTCGCCCTCCCTAACAAGAAGTGCTGCAGTCACTCAGTAATAAGAAGAAAATGGTTATCCTGACAGTGCATTTGGGCATGAATGGTATTTACGTCTTGGGAGTGACAAAAAAAAAAAAAGAAAGAAGGAACTTACTGTGAGTATGGCATAGGTAGAGTGAATTTGTTAAAAAATGTGAAAATGAATTCTTGTTGGATAACAGCCGAACATAAATACAAGTAGCAAATGTGTGTAGTAGTTCCTAACATTGAGGATATTTAGATCTGTAAGGCTGGGGCACCATGGGAGGCAAAGACAACCTGAGTACAAAATCTTTCCAGACTTGTTATGTTCTCAATCTACAGCTTTTGAGTCTGCAGTCAGAGTGGGCGGGTTGAGCAAACCATGACTGTCACTGAAGTAACTGGGGTTGATACGAGTATTTGAGTTCTGTGGTTTTGCTTCTGTAGTGATTGCTAATAACTTTTTGTGTCGTGTGGACACTGCTGCATGTTAGCACTCATGACTGTCATAAATTTCATTATCTGTTGTATGGCCAAAGAGAGGCAATTTTCAGCTACTTTCTGAAAATAACTAATTTTGAAGCACTGAAGAGACTAGGTGCCTTTGTTTTGCTACTTGAAATGTGATTAAGTATCTTGTGAAGTGAGACTGATAAAATTAAGGAATCCTGTTGTTGGGAAGTAAAGGCAGGCAGAGCAGCAGCAAACTAGAGAAACTATTTGAAAGCTGTCTGTTTTGGCTGAAAAAGGAGGGTAGACTGCTCTACTCAGGCAAAGTTATCCAGCATATAGACTTGTGGTACAAACTGTAGTTGGGTTTGCAGATTCAAAGCCCAGACTTGAACTTTTAACCATGCAAGCAGAAGAGAGGACAGAGAATTCTGTCATCAACTTAACACGCAGTGTAAACGTCATTTTCAAGTGTCCTTTTTTAGAAGATTAGTGTATGTGACCTCCTGAAGGTAGGACTAAGTGCAGGGTTGCACAGGAAAGCTAGAAAACTTGGGTAAATTTCTCACCCTATGGATTTAAAACACATTGCTGATTTTTCTTCAAAGCCCTTACTACTTTTGCATATGCCTTTGCCAATCATATTCTGCAGTATAGTAAATCTGAATTTTGTTCGACAATGTTAAATATGCGGACATCCATTGACTTCCTGAGATGCATATTTAACTGACATCCACCTCAGCAAAGATTTTTAAAAATCCTTCCTTAAATCATAGCCAAATCACAGTTGATCTCAACTACACCAATACACGTCCTACAGACCTTAGTCTTGACTCAGTTAAGCAATTAAATGCACCCTTTACTTAAAGAATGTATATACTGTCATGTCTTCTCAACTGAGAACTTTAAAATGCTTTACTTTAAGAAGCTTATTTTTTTTAACAAGACATATTCTCTCCTGTGCTTTCTTCCTCTCATTTTGCAGTCCTCTCAAATGAAATTCCTCTACGCTATCTGTCAAACTAGGTTTTATTTTGATTGGACTTTTTCTTAGTTGTTTCATATATGGAATGTCAAGATGATGATGTTCAAGACAAACATTCAAATCCAAAGTGTTTACGATGATCTAAAGATTAGGCATCTACCGACTATCATTGGTTTAACAGTAATGTATGTCATCCTCACCTGGAAGCTGATAGATCTACAGTAAATTAAGCAGTCGAGTTTTACCTTCAGTCTTTGAGTAGTTAAAATCATTGTATTGACTATGGAAGGTGGAGCAGTCTGTTTACAATTAGGACCTAACTCCAGAGAGTGGATTTACTATAGCTTTCCTAAAACCAGTGGAAGGGATGTCAAAGATTTAAGAGGAAATTGAATCAGACCTCCAAAGACAAAAATGAACGCCATCTGCATTTAGATCTAGGAATGGAGTTGCATTTAGTATTCTAGGTGGCATATGAAGATTGCATAGCTGAAGACTAACTCCAAATACTGTTGTTAACATAATTCTTGTCTAAATCACTGTGAAGATTTCCTGAAATGGAAGGTACATCAGGCCATCTGAGCACCTGGGAGGTTTACAGATTGGTTTGAGTTTCTAAGACAATCAGAAACGGAGGAAAAATAATTTATAATGAAAAGTTTACTGAAAGTCATGAATGGAAAAAAATTCTTTTGTTTTCCAAAAAAGACAAGCAAAAATATACAGCAAAAATAAATTAAAAAAAAAGCAACTCAACCATTATCACGTATTTGAGAATCTGACCACAATTACAGTGATGGCTAGACATAAAGTGGTTACTGAAAATCTCAACATTACAGGGCCTGTTTCCTTGTACACTTCAGATGGAAAATTATTTCCCTTAAAAAATCCCTTCCCAAAAGCTAGAAAGCAGAACAGGAAGCTGCTTGAAAATGGCCAATAGGGAGACACTGAAAGAAAAAAATCTATGTTAAATCCAGTCTCCCTGGGTAATGGGTGCCTTAATTAAATTTACCATAATTTTGTGCCTAAATCCTTCTGTCCTTTGCAAACTACTCAGTACTTAATACAGGTCTTCCTTTTCAAAGCAAGACTCAGGAAAGGTGTATGGAAAATGTATGGGGTTTGTGGTATTTTCCAGGAATTACATACACCTAAGCTTTCATCTGAGTGATGGAGAGCTTAGCAATAGTTTCGTGTTTACATCACTACTCTGAGATGTAACAGACTTGAGTTTAACTGCAAGTGTGCTACTGCCAAATCGTGTTCTCAAGGAAAACTGGTAATATATTGATCCTACAGTAGGTCCTGTGTGGTTAAACATCTGCATCTGAACTCAGTAGAAGTTTACGCAGGAACAAGACCTGTTTTCCTGCAGAATTTGTGCTCTAAGTGTCCTCTTCCAAGGTCTGTTGCATACCAAAGGAGATTCCTTCTGCTATGTATTTTATCGTCTTTGATTGTCCAGGCAACACATTTTTTCAGTAAGTCAGGGATTCTCTCTGCTAATTTTCTTGTGAGGTACCTATCATAATGGGGACCTCACAGTAAGCTGACGTCTCCTGGCGTTGTTGAAATATAAGGAAAAGGATATTGTCATGTAAGTGAAGGATAAAAAGAATACTCCTGTTCAATTTTTTTTGATAACACTTGGAAACATAGAACTTGGGTATTAGAAGCAATAGGCTGAGCCTGACTTGAAGTCAGGTGGGACTGGAACAGACTGTCTTTATAAATTATTCAAACTGGTTTAACAGGAAATGTTTACAAGTCCCCATGATATCTCATTTTATCTTCTGGTAGACTTCCTCATCTCAGTTTGTTTTTAAGGTAAAAAATGCAAATTACAACAAATCTTCCTCTTGTGGTCCCTACCTAATATGAAGATAATGCAGTTCATTTTAAATATGCTATAACTCCTCAAGTAAACCCTTGATCCGATGAAATATATACTTCATTTGATCCTTAAAGTCTCCCAATTCAAATTAAAAAAAACCAAAACTTCTTAAAAGGCTTCTTATGTTAAAATGGTCATAAGTGCATTCTCAGATATAAAAGAACTTAAGTCTATTCTTAAAGCTTATGGTGGCATCTACAGCAATTCATGGTTTTTTTCATCTCTCACTACACATTTCTACACCTGCAGCTGAATAAAAAGCCTGAAAGCCTGTGTTTATGAAAATACATGGAACACGTTTGCCTATTAAACCCATGGAGATAAGTTTCACTTGGAGTTGGTAGAATTTCCAGGTTTTTCTGATGGGACATAAATTCTCCTGTATTAACATGTGTTGATTCACAGTGGTTCAGTGCCAGACACAGCAAGGGCATCAAGCAGCCTACCTGATTTAGCAATCACAAATCAAAATAAAAACAAGACAACATGAACGAGAGGAGAAATGCATGTTCCAGGATTCCCAACAACACTACAATTAATGAAGTTAGTGCTTGAAAATGTTTTAAGTGCATTACAGTTGCTCTTTTGACAGACATTACTTCCTATACAAATTAATCTCAGCAATGTATATTGTAAACAACATAAGTAGAGCATATAGATGAAAGAGTAAATGACAAGTGCACTGTAAGTTTTACCGTGTACATTCCAAGAAGCACATACACTCACTCAATTTAGGATTTTATCTCCCCACTTGCCTATGTATCTACAAAACCCTTGACATTAGGATCAAACTGGTATTATATCTATTAATGTTTATTTACTTACTGGCTTAATTTTTCCCTCCCACTTTCTCCTTTCATACACTTCTGCATTAGAAAAATATTTCTTTTTGTGTTCCTGGCTATTGCTTTTCCTTTTTCTACCTCATTCCACTGGTGATAACAGAACACTGGTCTAAAGACTGATATATCAACTAAGCAGGGGAGGCAGGACATAAAAACCACCTGTCACAGACCTGTGTTCTTCAGTGAGTCTAGCTTTACTCTTGCCTTAAGTGAAAGAGCTGAGCTTGCCTCAGTGACGCATCAAAAGGACCGCAACAGAAAAAGAATGTATCAGTAAGTAGAGCCGACTTGGCAAAGGAACTACATGAAAATTAAAATATGGTTATCTTTTTCAAATGTGCTCTCTCTCAAAACAGTGGGATATAGGAACCCAGAGAAATATTCATGAGAGAGAGTTTGAAAGATATGTAGAGGTCTAATACAAGAGAAACTAAAATTCTTTTGAATCTGAGGACTTTGTCACTTAATAAAAAAAAAATCTAATTTGCCTTTATCAGATGAAGAAAAAGATATGGTAGAGACAGAGATTTTCATTTTGGGAAAAGCAAAAGGACTTTCAAAGATTAGCAAAAAAAAGAGCTGAGGTGTCAGTTAAAATAACTATTGTAGCCTTTCACTGCTTAATGAAATATTAGAGACGGTGCTCTGTAATGGAAAAGGTTCGAGACTAGCTGCAGCGTACCCCAGCATACTCAACTAAGTGCTACCCTGTCAAGTTGAGATTTTATGCTGACGTTAAAACAAAAGTACTGAAGAGTCGAACTCTGCCTGCAAAAGGGCATGCAGGAAAAGAATTATGAGACCAAAATAGGATGAATTAAATTTAATCACTGGAAAACAACAAAGAAATCCCACCCCAAAACTAAAATTCTGCCTTTTCCTTGCTGCACGAAGGTAAGGTAGCTATATTTGGTATGTAGAAAACTTTCTCTGCTTAGAGGATAAGAACACGAAGGCCTTGGTTACATCAGGAAAAAAGGAACAGGATGGGGAAAGGGAAGGTCAAATGGAAGAGGAAGGAGAAGGCCGAGGCAAGGCAAGAGAATGAGTAGCTATGTTCATAGATATGATCAGTAAATCTGTTTTCCTCTTCAGCTTGGAGCAGGTTTGGGTTTTTTTTTTTTTTGCTGTAAAGTAGGATAATGATCTTGAAACATTTTTACTGGCTAGTAAGGTTTTCCTGTTTTGCTGGCACACCTGTCTTGCTGTAGACACCTTTTTTCAAAGCAGCTTAGTGTGGAGCTGGTGCATACTAAACTGTAAAAAATTATCGTTTTGGAATAGGAATATCTACACAAGACATTCTGTTGGTACAGTTTTTCTCGTAAGTGTCTCCATGGACAAATGCCCTTAGGATCCTTATGTTAACATTTTTTAAAAGGACAAAGAACAAGATTCAGAGAAATACTTAGGCACCAAGTGTGATCCATGGGTCTGACATGCCCCACAAGCCTGAGACTCATGAAAGCCTGGCAAATCTGTGTTGACTGCTCTTGAAATAGATCCTAGGATGTGGTTCTGGCTCTCAAGAGAAAGTGTTTTTCTTTCCCTTAACTTATCCAGTACTCCTTTGCCAAATTAGTGGAGTCTGTAATAATGGTCATCTCTCAACCCCAAGCTGAACCTTGTTCTTCTTGTTCTCAAAATTCAAGGGACAGATTGTTAAAACATCCATTGACTTTTTAAAAACAAGAAGGATGCAATTTTTTTCAGTAACATGCATAAGAATGAAGCTTTTCTTCACCACATCTCTTTTCTGGATATAGAAAGAAATTAAAATAAGATCATTAGATGTCTCCATCTTCCAATGGCCTCTATTCCTCAGTCCTCTACAAGAAATTCTGTCTCTCTTGTCTCCCTTCAACTATTTCCTTCTCTTTTAAGGCTTCTCAACAGCAACATTCTGCGGAAATTTTCCAGGCATTTATTCAGGCAAAACTCTCAGTAACTTAAATGGATATTTACCCAAATATGAGCTGAGCCAGGGAATGATTAATAAACCTTTTCCCTATTATATTACTTTCATATCTTTCCCTTTATGATTGTATTATAAGGATTAGTGAAAATTATTCACTAAGGGACTTCCGTGTATTATTTATGATACTATTTTTTGAAGCTGTTAATAGGTTTATTGCAAGGCATTGTTTAATTTTCCTAAATGCCGAGCATAAATTCTGAGAATCAGGTTTGCAATGTGAATATTTGTATTTATAAATTAAAATCACTTGCCACAAATGAGCTCCAATATTGTCTTAATGTTCATTTTTACTAGAATGTTTGCAGAAAATAAAAGCAAAAAGGTGTGTAAACATTTTAGGCTGTGGTGGGTTGACCTTGGCTGGATGCCAGGTGCCCACCAAACTGCTCTGTCACTCCCCTCCTCATCAGGACAAGGCGGGGAAGAAAATAAGATGGAAAAAAAATCATGGGTCCAGATAAAGGCAGATTAATAAAGCAAGAGCAAAG
>JAVKLA010000014.1:27414249-27424766 GCA_034782735.1 Sagittarius serpentarius | reverse complement strand
GTCCCGGCTGTGTCCCCTCCCAGGGTCTTGCCCACCCCCGGGCTGCTGCTGAGGGGGAACGCTGGCGAGGCAGCCCCAGCGCTGGGCCAGCCCTGCGCAGCAGTAGCCAGAGCACCGGTCTGTTACCAACACCTTTCTAGCCACCGATACAGAGCACAGCACCACGAGGGCTGCTGTGGGGGAAACTAACTCCATCTCAGCCAGAGCCAACACATAGTCAAATAAATGTATAGTTATAACAAGCATTATTTTTTATTATAGTGCCATAGATATATCTAGTTACACTCCTAAAAGATGGAGCTAAATTGTGGAAGAAGGTATTGCTTCAAAGCAGAAATGTAATTATGGATGATTACGAGCCACAGAAGCCTTTCCTACCCATGTCAGAAAAGGATGTTTTCGAGAATCACAAAGAACAAACTAAAATGCGTATTCCTCTATGTTTTGAGAAATAACTGGCAAGGGCCAAAGCTTTACTGACTTCCACTAAATTAATAGAAGCCAGAAATTAACCTTATAGTTTATTGAAAGATGCTGTCTACATACTATACAATAAACTTCTTTAAAAGTTCAGATGAAAATCTTGAAGGTAGATCCAGTGTTATTATGGAGTTTTAATCTGAAAGGAAAAACCAGCGAATATTAGAAGAATTCTATAGGTACAAGGAACATGCTGTTCTGACTGGAGTGCTTTGAATAAAACCTGATGTATTCTGCACAGCTGGCCTGGATGCTGAATTCCTTGCTTGAAATCTGTCTGAGCAACACAAGTTTCAGCTGGATATGTAATTTGACTGATACAACATGAAGAAACACTCAAATGTGATCACAAGGTGGTTAAAAAATTAGAGTTCAGGTGGGGGGGGTCCTCAGAAGGTCATCTTCTCCAAGCACCAGTTCAGAAAAGGACCAAGTTCAATGCTAGACATGGGATGTTATCTCAGTAAGTTGTGAATATCCCCAGCCATGGAGACTGCACAATGTCTCTGGATGACCTATCCTAATGTGAGTATCTTCATGGTAGAAGTTTTATTCCTAATATCTAATAATACTCCTACACTCAAGATCATACTAAATATAAAGTATTCTTCATAAAGACTTATATTGAGTCTTGATTTGTGTAACATTCATTTTGAAAGACAATATGTGTAATACAATTTGTAAGTTGAAGTTAGGTTAGGATTTTGCAAGTCAGTATGGTTGAATTTTACTTCTCAAATATAAGTATTGCAAGATAACTTGACAAGATGCAGGCTAGGAGTGTTTTAACCCATCTTTGGATTTACCGTATCTACTCAAATTCTTCACATCACATTTAAAGCAATATTGTTCAGCTACCTGGAAAAAAATTATAAGGAAAGTCAAAAGATTAATGAAAAAAAAAGTAGTGGCTAATGTTTAAAAAATTCTGCTTATTCTCTTATGGTAGTATATGTTAAGAACTACAGGATAATCAATTCTGACTGTATATCAGGATTAAAAAAACTTGTGATATATGGCTCCTTCATTGAAGAGGAATAGACTGGCACAGTTTTCCCAGCAGACAAAATTAAATGATGATGGGTGGTCTGTCAAGAAATGGCATTACATTAGCAGAATGAGAAATGATTGCAAACACAGAAATCTAATAACCAGAGAAAGAAATTATCAGCCATTGGAACAAGCTTGGCTCCCTGCCAAGTCTTACATAACTTCAAAAAAATTATCTTATGAAGGAAGTTGAATTTACAGATACATTTGAACACCAGGAGTCAAGGTTTTTTTACCCTTATTTTACCCTTACCGATTTTTTTCCCAAGAAGTGGCTTCGGTAACATCTGGAGATAACCTGGTAGAATAAAGTACTCTTCTAGCATAAGAAATTATGTTAGAAACAGACTATTGGTGTACTAGCCAGGTATTCATGGCGTTATCACCTGTGAATAGTCTGCAGGGTGACTCCAGCATGACTTTGAACAGAAACTATAGAACATCCATAATGCAAATGCCTTTTACTTAATTCAGTTCAGGTGAGAAACTGAAGGACCTGATCATTGTGTGAGGCACTTTAGCTAAAATATGCAGGGGAATCTTTTTTTTTTGTTTAAAATTTTAGGAAAAGGTGTGAGGTGTCCCATTTGGACCCCAAAAGACCAAATTCCCTTCTGATATGCAGAGCAGTCTTCCACAGGGAAACAAATTCTGCCTCCACATCTGGGAAAATTCTGATGAGACTCCTAACAGGGATACAATTACAGCCAAAAGAGTAAAAGCTGTATTTTAAACTTAGGAGCTTTAAAGGTTTGCAAGGCTCAGAATCTGCGTATGTAACTTAGGTCATTGATTTGTGCCCTGTTCCTCTCTCACACCCCGCTTTTAAATCTAATGATTTGAGTAACTGCATTCATGTTCATGTTCTGCATGCATTACTTATTTCTATATATTTTACCAATCATCCACTAGAGTGCAAAAGAAGGAAAGAATTCTGAGTAGGTGGAATAGGTATGAAACGTCCACACACATGGTGATGCCCCTGAGAGGGTAGTAAGTAACCTTACTAGCATCACAGAGTATTGCCACAAATCATACAGCTGGGCATTTTTGGAGAGAATTCGAAAAAACATGGCAAGCTGGTTGAAGGCCATTTGAATCAGAAATTACCATTAAAGAACTGCTGGAAAGAAGTTTGATGAAGTGTGGTAAAAATACAGTAAACTCAAGCATTTCATAAAAGGAGCAAAGATATTTTAGTTTTTTGGCCATGTAGGCCAGAGCAATAATGATCAGGAGGGCTGATGCTTCTTTCACAGTCTGTGTCAAACAGATACTGTGTTTGGCTCAGTTTTCAAAGCCTAAACAGGTAGAGCAAAAGACCACCACTTCAAATCGTAATGATGCTTTACAGAAGTTTTAGTGGAAAGATTTGGAACTAAGTAATTGTGTTTCTGACACAAATTTCCCTCTTAATTGAGATTTAAATGCAATGGCCTGGTCAGGCAAAGTTAATTTGCAACAGCTGATTTGTCCTTCACTGTATTGTACCTGTCTTCTGAAGTTTTCATTCTTTGTCATGGTTCACAAACACGTATGCTTACACAGAAAAGAAAAACAATTTTTACCGGAATTACTGGGGATCTGAGAATAAATTCTGCCCAGAAAGGGCAATAGCATGGCTGCATGGAGATACAGTGCTGATTGATCAGCAAGGCTAGAAAACAACATGGAACAATCATTAATAGAATTTCAAGTTCGATTAACTTTCTAAGAAATCTATCCCTCACTACCCATCACTGTCTTTTGATGATTTACGAGACTTGCCTCCCTTCTCTAAAACCCCTATAGCTCCCTATATGGCAATAGCAGAGCATAAATGCATACCTAAGAGGTAATATTACTCTACTTTCTTTGGGTCTGGAATTGAGCAATTTATTTTCAGTCTAGGTTTAACGATCCAAACAGCTTGACCTTCTATCCATTATGAGCTACTTATAGCAATGTTTTCCATAAGCCAATAAGCTTTCAATCCAAACTAAGACTGTTTTCTTTCCTCATTATATTATTATTTTTTGGAGGCCAAATTCTGATTTGTGCTTTCAGCTTCAATGGCAGTTTGTCAGAAAATAAGCGAACCCTGGCTTTTTAAGAAAGGCAGTGGTAACTATGTCATGAAATCATTTTTTCACTGGAAATATTAAGACCAGATAATATGATAAATAGCCAGCTGTTATTTCTGGGAAATACCGGACACAGTATAATTGCACACTACCCTCTGTTTCCATTCAGATTTCATTTCAAAGATTTGGTAACACTTCATAGTTTGAAAAATTTCAAGGTACATGCTCTGGAATTCTTCTTAGTACAGGAACATGCAGTTTTCTCTCAAAAAAACCAAACTTCTGCAATTAGGAGGACACTGAGGAATGAATTAATCAACTGTTCACAGTATACTTCTGATTTAGTCTCATTCATTCAACAAAGATTCAGGAGTGAATAAATACTGCTAATACATGTTTAGTAAGTAGAATATATATTCTAACTCCTATTCAGTAGATTAAAGTGTATTCACGTACATAAGTTCTACAAATATCTTCCAAAGATTCTTTAAGCCAGTTCTGCTGCAGACTGTAGAAAAGATTTTCCGCAGCAGAATGTTGATAAGGCTCTTATTGACCCCATCAGTTTCGCATCGTTTGAGACACAGGTGCCAGGCTGTGTGATATGGCAGTGGCCGGGCAGAGCTGCATCTCCTCCCTTCTCTCTAATCCTTACTGCTGTTATGTTCAGCCCTTGTGTATTTTATGGTGGCATTTCTGTAGTATGTGGTCATGCAAGATGCAAACTGCAGTAAATGCAGCTCATTCTCCTAACTAGGGTCAGAGGATCTCTTGAATCAGAGAGGAAATTATTTGTCTCACCACCCTGAATTGTTTAGTCTTTCCTTTTGTTTATTTATTTAGCTGGGCGGAAGAGATGGGTTTGGCATTGCGACAATAATCATAGCTCTGCTGTGGGCCAGTTGCCATGTGATAGTTGATGAAGACCTCCAGTCGCTGCTCTTCATTACGGCTGAACAAACTTTTTTAATGAATATTAGTGTCAATTCACTGAAATACCAAATTATAATCAGCTGAACCAGAGCAACAGAAAAAAGTTAGTTTCCAAGAAAAAGGTGGGAAAAATATCTTACATGGGGAGAAATTGCAATCTCAAATTGGTCTGGGATGTGGAAACAAGCATGTGTGTTAGCTGAAGGCTCCTGATTACTGAACTAGTCTCAAAGTTCAAGCTATTATCTTTTCTTAATTAGCGTTTAACAACACATTTGAGCATAATGAGTATCTTGCAAAGCAACCTCCAGTCAAAAGGAGGATTAGACGAGAGCAGAGAAAATAAACGAGTCCCGCTAGAAAACCTTCCATCACCCTTTTCACCACTTCTGTATGCTTCGTGCTCGTTACACTCTGGCTAAAAATTAAGCTGAATGTCCAAGATGAACGTGAGGAATTATGGACTCACAATGCCCATGACACATCACCAGCATGGAACTTTGTCTTCTGAGTTACAGGCAGGAGCAGCACTGATCATTTCTCACACAGCATCATAAGCCATTTTAATGTGTACTATTACAATGATCTAAACCCCATAGGCTTTTAAGGGACATCATATTTAATAATATCTACCCGAGCTAAACCATACTTCATACTATTTTTGTGCTGCTTTACAAAATGAGGATGAGGTTTTGTTGTTTGCTTTTAAATTGTCACCCTGCAGTGTGATGAAGTATCCCAGACAGAATTAGACCTTGAGTGTCTGCCTAACTCAGTACGGCAAAGCAGCGCTAAGCAAATTCAGACGTGTCCCCAGTCTCATTCTGAAAGGCCAGGAATGAGCCACATGTCACCACAAATGATCAAACAATTCAAAGCAAGAAAATCTCTGTGTCATTTGACCATCATTTAATTTTTTCAGGAATTTATTAGTATTACTATTTGTTAAGTAGATTATTCCAACATTAGCACTCTAAAAGATAGCACCCGCACCCTTTTAGGGAAGACATGATTTTCCCTTATTGTCTATGAATTCTTGGTAACTAAAGACTCCAAACCTTCTGTGCCTGTGTGCTTCATTATACCTACGTGTTCTCCTTAATACCTTTTTAACCTGTTACCTGATTTCAGTTTTATTTAATGAAGGAACATAGTTTCAAAGATAATTTTTTAAAGTTTCATGGAAACTTGTGTCCAAGATGACTCTATAAGCATCGTCACTGAAGAAGTAGCTAATATATGAATTCAAACCTTTTTAGATTCCAAGGAATCTGTCTGGGAGATGAAGACCTTACAGTTCTTCAGACAGGAAAAATAATGGGGGAACACGATGGAGGTGAGGTGCTGAAAATACAATATAAAGACCTGACTGACTATATTAAATAGAAGATAATGAAGAAGTATCTGGAAAGAAAAGTCAGGCAGTTGGGCAAAATAATTAGTTCATATGGAAACAGAGTGCCTATAGAGAATTCAGCTGGCTTTTCAAGAAGTCTAAAGACATAGCACAACTTCAAATAAATCCTCTTTGCCTTCTCACCCTGTGGGGGGCAAGAGAGGGAATGGAGAATTGGGGAGTTCCCAAAACCTTTTATTGAAGCAGCTGTTCCTTAATAGATTGGGGTAAGACAATTCACCCATCTTCCCACAGAAGTGCTGCTGAGGCTTTCGAGCAACACATGGTTTTTAAGAAAAGATAGCTGCTGCAGATTTCCTACCCTTAAAACATCTGGGTTATCCATGCTGGTTTGAAGACCCCTGTGACACTCTCAGACCCGACATGAGTCACTGTGTCAGTCTGTTCGGCATCTTCAGAAAAGTACTTCTCCCCAAACGCCCACTGTTGTTTTCAACAGTAGAATCTTTGAGAGTAAAATTCAAAGCATAATGTATTGCACTGTAGGCAAAAACAGTACAAAGGCTGGGTGTACCAATAGGCTTTTAATGTTTGCAATTTTCTGTTCATGCTGGGAGGAAACCAGTAGAGACAGCACTTTTAAAATACGTGAAACAGCTGTTGTTGGGGTCTGTAGACAGGCTGTACTAGCTCAAGGCATTCCAAATAATGTATTTTGCAATGTCTTTTAAGATACTCAGACAGAGACACATTACAAAGCACCATGGCATCAACTACGGGCAGTCTCTTACCCAGACTCTTAGAAAAGCGGTAACAAGGAAAGCTGATTGCCGATCCGTATTTAGGTAGTTTTTCACTCAGCTGTGCTGGAGGCGCCTGCCCACACAGTATGTGTCTCATAGCTTTTGCCAGCATCAAACCTCACACAATTATTTTTAAAGATAAAACACATGGATAAGTATGAATGCCTTAAAAACCTTAGTACAAATGTAACTAACTTGTTAAATACCTTTAGCTGCCATCGGGAATAATTTGCATTAGAAATGGATTTTTATTTATTTGTGCAGTTAAGTAGGGGATAAAGTTCTAAATTGTTCTAAGACAGCTGTTCCCATTTTAGCTGTTGTAAATGGATAATCATGCAATCTTGTACACACAAACAGGTGAGGCCCTTAAATGCCTCCTTTCTCCATTCGAATGCCTCCACCGCTCCCCATGCATATAGCCCCTAAAAACTGTACAAAGCTTTCCTAGCGAAACCACAGGGAAACTGCTGGTCCCTTTGGGATGTCAAAATCAATTACAATATCCTTTTCCAATTAAACGAAGTTTTCAGTCACGATTAGGCCCAGCTCCTTTCCGCAAGTTGCCATAGAGGCTGAGGATAAAAGCAAACGCTCTGCCAGAGGGGGAAGGGGAAAGTCCTAAGAGGGGATGAGATTAGCTGATGGCTTTGCAACCATGTTATGAGATTATTTTTTATCTGCCTAGTGCTTCTATTTTCCCAAGGCGGTGGTGGTAGGAAGGACCTGGATCTTTTCAAGGCAGTGCTTGGAAAAGCAAGACCCTGTACTCCATTTTGGTTTCAGGTTTAGTATTCTTCCAAGCGCAAACCCAAAGGAAATGAATTTACCAGCAGGGCATGTTGAAGGCAGAGAGAGATCTCACACAGTACAGATGCAGATCAGCTTCTGGAGAGTCCAGCTGTTTACTTGTGAATTCATGCTTCTCAAAGACAGCTGAATCAGTCAGCTTCCATTGACTAAGAATATTACGCCCCAATGCCGTTTTCCAACACCTTTGGAAAACCAACAGCATGGCTAAGCTAGCTAGATTTCTTTTCAGTGGGAACAGTTTATTATTGCAGCAGTGAGGTCTTATTAAAAATATATAATCACACTGAAGTACCCAAAATGCCCACACTATGTTAAAACTCACCTGATTCATCCAGTCCATTGATATAGAAAATAAGAGAGAACTCTGGTGGTTGTTAAACATCTTCACATTCACCATGGCACTCCTTTGTGTTGTGAGACGTAACACAATATGCTCCATGGATTGCACGTTTTGTACCAGAAGGAAAAAAAATGGGCAGCAGTTTGCCAATTTACTGACAAAAACAAGCCCCTCCAAAATCCAAGCCAGATCAGAAAATGCAACCATATTTAATCAGGTACATCCCCAAAACTCATGGTTTTTTTACAAGGGAATTAAAATAGAAAGATGAGAATGACTTGCATGCTAGCACAATGCTGACTCAGTAGAAAGCTAATAGATTCATGAATAAAGGCACCAAGTTTCATCTGCCGAGGTTTGCGGCAGGTTTTGCTACTTGTAATATACTGTCTACCTAGTTATTGAAGTGTGTATGTGTCCCAGTGTTTAATACAAATGGTGATTTTTATTTCATTTTTACTGTTTACCATTCTGCCCCTTTAAAATGCTGGCATGCAATGACAGATCAAACCCAAAATTTAGATAACTGTCTGTATAACTAGAATGAATCCTTCTGCTTATTAATTCGCATTTAATCCTTCTCTGTGGCTGATGTAATGTCAGCTTGACAGTTAAACTCTTTAATACAGTTTACTGACTGATCTCAAAGGCCTCAGCTCTTGGTATGTTGTTTATTTAGTGGCAACTTTTTAAAACAAATTCAAGAAAAATCAAAGGTCTGAAATTGTATGTATTGAATTTTCCTTGTGATATTGTATAGGAATAAAACAGTTATTTTTCAAGTAATCATAGCATGGCTGACCCTAAACATCTCACAGAATTAAATGCAAATCCTCCCCAATAGAACATGTAAATCATAGACACAGACAAAATATATTGAAAATTATGGTTCTGCCATGAACATTATACATAAAAATGCATGCTTTCTGGCAATGTCTTTTAAAATTGGTGACAGTAGCTAGTCCTGAGGAAGGACTTGATAGAAAGAAAAATAGTTATAAATTTTAAAACTCATAAGGCCTGAACTGAAACAGGCAACAACTAAATAATGAAGAATTCATATTTAAAGACAGGAAAGAGGAAAACACAAGGAAAGCACAACTTAAAATAATGGAAACAGTGAGTAAGTACCAAAACCAAGTAATAGACACAGAACTTGGAAGAATTTTTAACAAACGGTGTCAGAGAAGCATATATCCCTTTATCATCAAGCTGATAAGTGGATGTGAATAATTTCTGTGGCTACATAGAATGGAACATAGTAGGGGAACCACTGCCTTTAAATAAAGTAAAATAAAATAATATAAAATTAATTTTTAAATTAAATTAAATTAAATTAAATACACCAGTGTTTGTAGGAAAACTTACGAGCCAAAGTAGAGCCACGCAGTTTCAGACCAGGGGTTCAATTAGCCCAATATCCTATTTCCAACACTGATTACAAGCAGAAACCTAGGTAGGAGTAAGACTAGGAAAAACATTAAATATATACTTTGTCTGTGTGTTCTCTTAGCCTCTGATTTTTTTCCAGGTTGGTGGATAGGCTTTCTCATTCATTGTGGAAGTCACCAGGAAATTACAATAGACACAGAGGTTAAAGCAGTTACTTAAAGGAAGAATCACTGATTCTCAACGACCATGCTGTGCACTTATCTAACCTATATAACCATATACTTTCATTATTGCTATTTCCTGTTTCTGTCTTGCTCTGTATTCTTCCTGGTTCAAGCAAGGTTTTTTGCACCCTAACCTCTCACTGATGTCAATGAAAGTTAGCATTTAAATGAAATGTATATCAGCAGCTGAGATAGCAAGCAGTCAGAAAGTGAAGAAAGGGTATAAGTCATAAAAATGAAAGTGGGAAAAAGGAATGAAAGAGAGAGAGAGGGTAGAATGTAACAATTCTTCAGTACACTTCAAATTCACATTTGACTAATGTTAACATTTGCCCTAAATTAAAATTTTTCCTCCCTTAACCTGAAACATTTAAAGCATAGAATCTAGATTAAAAGTAAATACCAATCTGTTTAATGTCAATGAGCTTGAACTCACCATGCCTAATTTTTAAAGGAATAATGTTAAGAGTGAGGTAAGGTGATGAAGTAGCATATCAGAGGAAAAAACTATCAGAATCCGGGAATCTCTATGATCTTCAGCAGTTAAGCTTATAGCCCACAGAGCCCAGCTGAGGAAGTTGGGTAGTAAAAAAGAAATAGTAATATCCTCAAATTACTGATGCAGTGATACAATGATAAATTTTACATCATAATACAGTGATAAAGTTTACCAGCAATTCTGACTACATCCCAGCTGGAAGACATTCCCTTCATCACAGCATGCCACATAAAAACTAATTTAAATGTCTATGCATAATTTGCCATCTGAAAGTTTTAACCAGCTGCTCATAGATATGCTTATATTCTCTTACTTCAGCGATGCAAATAGATTTTCTTCAGCTTTTTTGACAAAGTTAGTTAGGGAAATTCTGTCTCTTTTCCCCTTCTGAAGTTATAATTATATTAGTGTGAAAATGGCCATTGAAGCTTTCATTCAGAATACCCTCAGACATTTAAAACACAGCTCTTTAGGGATGGTTTATCTCTAGCAGATGCTTTACTATAGACCTTTAGCCTTCCAATCCACAAGCAATTAGGACGTCCTTTTAACCAAACTATAGA
>JAVKLA010000014.1:27319108-27375892 GCA_034782735.1 Sagittarius serpentarius | reverse complement strand
CCCCTGCAGCCCGGGGAGGACCCCACACTGGAGAGGGTGGGTGCCCGAAGGAGGCTGTGACCCCGTGGGAAGCCCGCACGGGAGCAGGCTCCTGGCAGGGCCTGTGGCCCCGTGGAGAGAGGAGCCCAGGCCAGAGCAGGTTTGCTGGCAGTTGTGACCCCGCGGGGGACCCGCGCTGGAGCAGTCTGTGCCTGAAGGACTGTGGCCCGTGGGAGGGACCCACGCTGGAGCAGTTCGTAAAGAACTGCGGCCCATGGAAAGGACCCACGTTGGAGAAGTTCATGGAGGACTGTCTCCCATGGGAGACACCCCACGCTGGAGTTGGGGAAGAGTGTGATCTGCCCTGGCCCTGAAGAGGAAGGAGCGGCAGAGACAAGGTGTGATGAACTGACCGTAATCCCCGTTCCCCGTCCCCCTGTGCCGCACGTGGGGAGTTGGTAAAGAATTCAGGAGTGAAGCTGTGCCCGGGAAGAAGGGGGGTGGGGGGAAGGTCTTTTACAATTTGGTTTTATTTCTCATTACTCTGGTTTGATTGGCAATAAATTAAGTTCATTTTTCCCCAAATCGAGTCTGTTTTGCCTGTGACAGTAACTGGTTAAGTGATCTCTCCCTGTCCTTATCTCGACCCACCAGCCTTTCATTGTATTCTCTCTCTCCTGTCCAGTCAAGGAGCAGTGGGGTAGAGGCGCAGGCTGCCCAGGGAGGCTGTGCCAGCTCTGTCTGTTGCAGGCGGTACAGGAGAAGTGTCAGCTGCAGCTTTTAGAAAATGAAGAACCCCACTAAGGACACTTTGTGAATTTGAAATTGTGATAGACTAAACTGAAAAGCTGAGAAAGCATGTCTATTTACATGGGAGTAAAAGATAATTTAAAGACATGCTCATAACTTTATCTAACAAACAGGGACCATTTCAGCTATAGTCTGCTACTTCTGAAGGTGCAGGAGAATGCACGAAAGAAGCTGGATAACTCTCAAATTGGTATAATGAAACCTTTCAAAGCAAGAAGCACTCCTAGGCCTCAGAGGGAGCAAATAAACAAAGATGGCCAAACTACTTCTCAGATTCCATTTCACATTGCTAGATGTTGTATTAGGTATTTATTCAAACAGGGTTTGTTATAATGGAAGTATTTTACTCCGGAAGTAAAGTTTTTATCTTTCCATAACGTCATGAAGAAAATAAAATCTAATCTTCTGCTGTGACTACAGGAATATGATCACACACATCCATTGATATCTGTACTTTTCTACGCAGAAAATCACAGCTCAGGAAAAATAAAGTGAAGGGAGAATGAAGAACTCCAGCTGTACGGAAGAGAGCATATAAAGAACACTGATGACTTAGAAATATCATTAGAGAAGCAGCAGTGTAAAAAAAATTCTTGTAACATGCATATTAATTAACAAAGTGATATTGTACCTCAGCTGTGATAAACTAAGTGATTTATCTCTCTTGCCTAAGCACTATTCAGGACTTATTTTCACCCATGGAAGAACTGCAGGTTCAGCTGTGAAACAATGCCAACTCAGAAGGTCTCCAACTATGAGATTTCAAATTGTTAATACTGAAAAATGCATTACTACCACATAGTATATATTTTACATAGGCTTAAACAGCAGCTAAAATAAAAATGTTTCCATCACTTAATTGAGGCACTTTTATGGTCCAAGTCCCTCTGAAGTCTCAATATTTCTGAATAAAAACGGTTAAAATGCTTTCCATTCTGAATGTCCGTAGCACAGACTAGGATCAGGGAAATCTATCTTCAGAAGATTTCTGTGAAGCTTGCTTTATATTACAAAAGAAGGTACTGAAGTTGTTTTTTCATATACTGAAGTCACAAAGTGTCACTGCAATTCCAGTTTCAAGATCTGTCAGGGACGATTTCAGCATATATGCCCAGATACCACACACAAGCTTGAGATTAGTCTTTCTGAATTCTCATTTGCACTTCCTCTTTGAACCTAAAATGTAAAACCTTTCTTCCCAATATCAGTTTTATGGATTTCTTTTGCAACTGTTTCTTCCAGGTCAATGGAACTTCTAATTATTACATGGATATAATACGCACATTTTTTCTAAAAATGTTCCCTGGCATGAGACAATCAATCAGTCAGATCGATGTGAGGGTATGACAGGTGTGAGCTATTCCACTCCTTTAAAAAGCGGAAGAATAAACAAGGGTGAGCTCACAAACTCTTGGCAAGGATTCTCTCTAGCTTAAGGTTAGAGCCATTTTGGTACTGAACACACCGTGGACTTGCCTAGGGCCATCAGTCCTCCCAGGAAATGTGAGCCCATGCGCTTCTGGAAAAAATGATGACATAAAAAGGTATACAACTTAAAGACCGATTTCTATTTGCCACAGTGTACTTAACATGCCTCACTGGGTCAGGACACAATGCAGGCTGGGGCTATAAACTGGCAATTGGAAAGGCAAAAGCTGGTAAAAGTACTTACAGCATGAACAAAAAATACTACAGCACAGTATGGCATTTTTATTGAGACTATTTACACATACTTCTTCATTGTTCACTCTCACCATTACTGAAAGGATATGATAAATGTGGGGAAGTTGCTTTTCAGCTTTTTAATAAGAAGAGGATTTTGCATGGGTAGTTTTTAGATTATTATCGCTGTACACAAATGTTGATGCTTTTTGTTGTATGGAAATTAGGCGTCCTGAGATGCAAAAGATAGCTAGGAGGCCTTTCTACTATTTATAGGAGTGCTTGAGGAACGCTGTTTTGCTGATTGATGAGTAGATCGTTGAAAGTTAACTCAGTTGCAGAGCTATGGTGGGATACTAGTAGGTTGAAAAACGGTAGCTGAAATAATAGATTCATACAGTTCAATGCTGGCTATAAGATAACTTATTCTAAACGTCTGGACATCATAAATAACTTGTTTTCACCAAGTTACCCTTCAGTAGCTCAGTTACTGGTGCTTGATAAAGAATTGGATGCCTTTGACTAAAGCACAGGTTCTGATATACACCCAGTTTTGAACTGGAGAAATGAGAAATGGGACTCTATGACGTTCCTTGGCTTTTTTATACAGTTTTTCCCATTGATCCAGTCCATCTAGCTGTTAAAAATATTTTTCCTCCTTTTGAATTTGTCTGGCTCCAGTTTCTAGACATTGTTTCTATTTTTTTTCTCCCCTAGATTAAAGAACTCTTTCCTGATGAGAAAATGGCTAGAGAGGACAACCTAGCAGAGCTGAACACTGAAAAGCACTTTCTCTATTATATTCACAGCATAGAAAGAACACATTTTGGAGAAGTGATAAAATTTTTCACATCAGCGGGGCAATTCCCTGGTGGAGACACTGCTCCACAAACAGCACCTTTTTACTGTATTCATATCTATCTTCACTTTGGTACTTAACAACTGTAACCAAATGATGGAGAGCTTTAAGCATCTCACTGAAGTATTCTCCAATTCTTTAATAAATTCCGTAATTTCATTGTAGTTTTTACTTTCCCTTTAAAAACTCTGGACTCCTACCTTTTATAAAATAATTCGCTAGTAACTTCACAACGTCTCATACTGAATGAAATCACCTTGTACTCCCACCTCCATTTTTATGTAATAATTTATATCTTCCTCACTTATGTTTCCCCAGTATCACATTCAGGATTCATGTTTTTTCTTTGCCTATTATTAAGCCTTTCTTCTTTTCAGAGTCACTGATACTGAGACAAACCCCCAACTTTTTAAGGTGTGGACTGAATATCTTATTTCTAGGTACATACATTTGCTTTAAACTGTAGCAAGAAGCCTAATGCTTGAAAGGCTAGCAACTGATCAGGACTATATGACCCATCCTCACTGTTCATTTGCCACTGTAGTAATCTTTGTGTCATCTTGCAAATTCGTTTTGTTTTCATATTTCTTCTAGACCATTGATGAAGATGTTGAGTATACCTGATACTACATATAGTAACCAAATAGCTCCGTTGCATGATAATGCTATATTAGTTTTTGTGATTTATCAACCTACTCTGGTTAAATTAACTCCTAGTTAATTATCCATGTGGTTCTGAATGATAATGATAATGCTAATTTCATACACCTAATATTGTGCAGAACTCAGTCGGGTACTTAAGAAAAAATGTCTACAAATGACTGCATGTACATAGTTATTTTTTTTTTAAATGATAAATGACATGAGGCTTGTTTTAGTCATGATAAAACCACCCTGCTGATTCATTTTTAATTTGGCACCCATCGTCCGTCCAGGTCCTTTGAACAAAAGTTGCCCTTCAGTTAGTTCCCAGGCAGCACTGGCGAATGGCAATGTTCCTCTCACTTTGCACTTCTCCTTGCTGAATTTCCTGACTTTTCTCTTGACCCAGTTTTCCCTGTGGATGAAGTCTCCAC
The DNA here is from genome assembly GCA_034782735.1 of Sagittarius serpentarius. Taxonomy (NCBI): domain Eukaryota; kingdom Metazoa; phylum Chordata; class Aves; order Accipitriformes; family Sagittariidae; genus Sagittarius; species Sagittarius serpentarius. The sequence continues at coordinate 27,371,506 of JAVKLA010000014.1, read as the reverse complement.
CACTCAGCATGCCAACTGCTCCCCCTAAGTTAGCCTAAACCTATCAGACTCCCAAATGATTCAGTAGTCTTTTATCTTTTTAGACAAGAAATACATTGTTATAAAGGTAAGGTTTGGAAATTATTTTTTATTATCCTATTTACTAGGTTTGACTGGAATCCTGAGATAAAGCCTTAAGGAAAACCAAGAAACTCTAAGAGGACCACAACAGAGGAGGGGACAGCCTTTGAGCAAAAGAAAAAAAAGTATTTAAAGTATAACTTTTTAGGTAGCAATGCTTGAATAAAGTTTGATAAGTTATTATCAGAGGGTCCGAAGCGATTAATATAGTGTCGCAAGCAATTTTTTTGTGCACAGCTGTGAAAGAATAAACAGGATATGTTATGGGAACATATACAAAAATGCATAATTCAAGTATCGAACTTTTCCAGTCAAAACAGGATTGCAATCTCTTCGTTTCATACTTTCTTGATGAAAACTATACTCTCTGTTTACTGCTGAAGGTACAAGTGAATTTCTTGAGTTATCCCTTTCTACGTTATTCTTCAGACCTTGCTAAGTATCCAAGAGAAAACCATCTTAAAAATCATACTGTTTTGAAATTCATTGTTTTTCCTAGTCTTTCAGCTACACCGATTGTGGTTTACCACACCCTCCAGAATCCACCACAGCAATGGAATTTCCTTCTTTTAGTTTATGAACTTGAAAAAGTCAATATATGAGAGCAATCCTGTTGAACTCAGTCTGAACTAACCGCATCCCGTTCTAACAGCCATCAGCATATCTGCAAGAATAAGCACTGGTACAATGAAGAAAAATAGCTTTAGTCCCTTTCCATTTTCAAAGTTCCCATCTGGCAAAACATACCAGTATGCACTGAACATTAAGCACATGTTTCAATCCCTCCACAGTCATATAAGCATTTAAGAATGTGCTTTGCTTAAGTGCTGCTTAAATCAGACTGACAGCAATTTGACTTAAGCATACGTTTAACTGCTTTGCTGGATTGGGATGGGATGGGATGGGATAACTAATGTGTTTAAGACTGGAAATGGGCTGCATATGGAGTGAAGGCAACGTGATACTATCACAGAGGGTTTCGGATGTGCCCAGACTCCACCACCTGCTTCTCTTTCTTCACCACCGTTGTCAGTTAGGTTCCAGTTCACCACAGCATCTAGGCAAATCACTTGCCATAAGAGAGACGTAGGAGGGGCACTGGTTATGTCCCCTTCTGTATTACTTCAAAAGAAGAGTAATGGTGAACCCAGGTCTTAACTGGATCCCAAAATCTGGGTCCTGAAAGAAGGACTCCACAAAAATGTGGTCTTTGGGAAAGCGTAGAAAACGGCTACCTTGGTACAACTGGTCAAAACTTGGTATGTTCATCCCATACAGTATTTTGGCTTTTAAAGCTAGCTTTTTGGTCCAAATTGGGATTACTGCAGAAATACAAGAGAGAAAATTTATTATCATTTTGAAGAATTAGGACTTCTTTTCTTTTAACTTTTATAAAACTTAAACTAATTAATTGGCTATCCCATCTTTTGAAGATATAAGAGTTCTTCATAGCAAAATAGAGGGCAGAAGAGGGCTTTTAGGACTTTCAAACTCTGTGCCACATAAATAGAAAATGGCTTCAAGAACAGGTCTTCCCACGTTTTCTCAGATCAACAGTTAGCCCAGAAGGGCTGGAATTCCCAGTCGCGCAGCAATTTGCCAACAAGGTCCCTCTGAAGCAAAGACCTCACAAGCGTGTTCAACGTCTGACACAGACACTGTGTAGGTGTTATGAGAGGTGTCCAGAGAACCACACCAGCAATGCTCTTACGATCCCGCAGCTTGCCAGACTCACTTGGTAGGGTTCGTTGGACCCCTCCTCATGCTTTGGAGGAAACTCACAGGTACAAAAAGGAATATTTCTATATAACATCCTGCTTTCTGACAAACCTACATATTTCAGAGAAAAGGAAATTGTTGTAAGGCTTCCAGCAAGCTCTAATCCTCAGGAGAAAACCTTTGCTATTCAGCTCAACAGTGGCAGCTGTCCAAGAGAAGAATAAGATGCACATGTTTGCAATGGCTTGAGATAGTGTCACTTAAGCGTAGCAGTAATTCAAGGAATAAAACACTGACAATATGCAGCTCTGAATTACATCATCTTTAACCTACAACAGAAGTGATTGCAGTGAGTAAAGCAGAGATGGGTGCCACTCATTCCTGCAGAAGAAGTCACTGTGGCCCTATCTGTCACCCCAAACACCTGAAAACCTTTGCCTTTTCTGGAGGGAATTACGGCTACAATCCAGCTGCCTGTACCAGCGCCGTAAATTCTGACAAGGTCATGCACATCAGTAAATACTGATTCTCACAGGGCAGGTAGACAGAGAGTGCCTGAACTCACTTACTCTAAAAGGCACTCTGCACAATAAAGATTTCAAGATAAAACACTCTCATGCAATGCAATGAAACAGTAGAAACGCTGTCTAACAAGGCAATTGCAATGGGTAACGGGCATTTGATAATTTATGTTTAACCTCCTGCTTTTTGTTACCCTGTGCAGAAGGTATTCTGCTGCATACATCCCGCCATTCGCTCAGCAGCTCTGGTGCTACTTCTGACCAGGAAATATACTTTGAATGATATCGTCGTTTTAAATCTAACCTTCATCATGTCTCCTGCAGGGATTAATATGAGAATACCACAGAAAAATCATCAACAACCTTTGCCCTCATGCTGGAAGCAGACGCCTACATCAACGTGCGCTAGCGGGTGGACAAATACATTGCAAGGTCTACACGGTTCCAGGGTTGATAAAAGTTTATAGAGCCAGAGGTTGCCAGCAAATGCTTTACTGCCATCGGATGGTAGTAAATCAGATGGAAGCATTTGCTTTTTGTTAACTCCTGGAGAACTAGCCGAGAGCCTCGACTGCAGTGACAGCAAAGCCGTGTCCCACTCCTACTCCGGATGCCCTGTTGTCCCCTTCAGCAACGAAGTCAGCGGGGCACCTGCTTGCTGCCGAGGCAGCCCTGCCAAAGGACGCAGCCCCAGCCGGGCAGCGAGGCCGGCGAGCCGGCCGCGTGTCGCCGGCACCGTGGAAGCGCACGCGTGAGGACTGACGGGGCAGGGACCGGGCAGCCGTGCCGGCAGAGCTCCAGAGCGCTGGGCTCAGGGGCGGGGTGGGAAACCAGCAGCACGTTCAAGCACATCGAAAGGGTGCGGGGAAGCCCCAGAGCCCGGTGTGGGTTCTAACCCGGCGCCTCGTTTGAAATCAACGACCTGATTTCAAACAGCGGTCAGGTAGAAACCACCTCCGCGTCGCTGCCACAGCAGCCTCGGCCCTCCCCGTGCTCCCAGCGGCCCCTGCCCAGCCCCTGGCAGGTAGGGGGCTGCCTGATGGCAAACGAGGCTCCGGCTCTTTTGGGGATCCTCAGCAGTGCCACCACCAGTCACGGGGAACAGCACCCCAAACCAGCTGCACCCTTCAGCGGCTCACAGTTTAGTACCACGTGAAGTGGAGCGCCTTTTCCCTCCGCTTGCCGCCCGTTCCCCGGCACTGACAAGTGCACACCGTTCCCCATCCAGCTCACAAACCGTGCGCCGCCTGTCAGGACTTTTTCTGTTGACTGCCGCTGACGGCAGTGTGAAGATTAGGAAGCCTTTTAATCTTTTACTAGCCGTGATTGCCATCAGTGGAGTAAAAGAGCAATTGTCTGGCGGTGCAAGCCGCAGACTAATAAAAGGTTCTCGGAGCAGAAAGCGGGCATACACTAAGTTAAGCTTCCAGCCTATTCAAGTCCATGACGCCTCTCTTTGAAAACCACGTAACTTAATGATAGTCTCGTGGAGGATTTTTCATTACCCTTTATGACAAAGGCCCATATTTCTCATTAATAACATTCCTCTACAAAAAAAAAAAAAAAAAAAAAAGAGAGAGAAAAAAGGTACAGCTATTTCTTTTTAAATTACAAACCTGAACATTAATTCTTTTTATCACAAACATTTCAATATCTTTTCTTATCTGGAAGACTTTTGTTTGTATTTAAACAGTTTATGAGACAATCTGAATGAAGAACAACTAATTTCCAGAAAACTGGAACATCTCACTGCTATTCAGCAGCTACCTGAAACACTTTCAGCAATAGGAATGTTCCCACAGAGGCACTTATACAGCTCTGACAGTATATGAGCAGAGATTATTTTGATTTAAGAATAAAAAAAGAATTCATTTCCCCATTACATAGGCATGGGGAATACTAATAGCGCTGATGTTACAGCTCTTTTCAGACTGAAATTAGGCATATAATTTCAGACCATGGAATTCTGCTTAGTAGCAACCCCTAGACCAGGCGCAACGGCACGGATTTCTGTGTAGGTAAAGTCCCTGCGGGCGTACCCCACAGCTCTGTGCGGTCTTCATCACAAAAGTATCTGCCACCTGTGTCTTCTGTGCCCTTGATACACACAGTTACTGAGCTGAAGCATCCCGAGTGTGCTTTCGCATGTTCCCTCCAACCCCTCCGACACAGCATGAACATCACTGTCAGGATTGAAAAGTGCTTTGAACAGAAGCGTATAGATACCAAAATCTGATTTACAAAGCTAACCTTACCTAACCTGTTCGCAAAAGGTAACCACGCAGCAGTAATGACATAGGTAATATTCAAGGAGGTGAAGTCTGGATTGAAGTTTTAGATATCTCATTGACATGCTCTGAGTCACTCATATCGTTCTCAGCCTTACGAGAGATCTTATGTGAGTTAAAATGCCTTTTGAAGCAAAGAAAGCTGATGTGATGGGGCTTTGCAGTTTCTTTTTTTATATATTGATTTTGTTTAAGTATTCATTAGAAGCTCCTTGCCCATTTAGATGGGCACTTGTCATGTTATAAACCTAAACAAACACAACAAAACTGGCTTTCAAAAATCTCTAGTATAAAAAGAAAAACGGAGCTAGTAATCTCAAAAGTAAATGTGACTGACCACAGTGTTTTCACTCCAGCACTCAAGAAACACGGGCAGTAAAGAATAAATATTTGAGCCACAGACATCGTCAGAGGTGAATGAACAACCCGGCCTTATATGTGGAAACGTGACAGATCATAGTAGTAGAAAAGTCTTAAAATTAAATTCACTTATACAATCTCTCCCATTGAATCTGAATGATCCGTGTTCACACAGATTTAAGGGGGAAGATCACATCATGCCATTGGTGAGATAATTTCTGTGGTATCTGAGATCTGAAACAAAGAAACCTGAAAGGAAAAAGAACATATAAAAATAGATAAATCATATGCAATATCATTTATGGGCTCCACACTGGAACTCATTTGCTTTTTCACACACTGCTGACAAATCAAACTATTGTCATCAAATAAAAGCACAATGAGAAGGGTAAGAAATTTGTTTCTTTTTGAAATCTGCTCTTGAAATAGAATTGTTTAGCCTCATGCCTTGCTAAAGTTGTCCAAAGAGGGTAAGAGACATAAATGCATGAGTAAGCAAACAGTGCGCTTTTCAGGACGCAAATATTGCAAAGTGACTTGATACTTCTTCCCAGCTCCTACAGGCAGCTACATAGCTGCACCATCCCTGGCAGTGACACTCTTCTCATCTTTCACAACAAAAAAGACAAAAAACTCCGTGCTGCTCCTGCACGTGTGAGCACCAGCTTCTTTCTCTCCTACCTACAAATTACTTTTGGAGAGCATCTCACAGTCTTCCTCAGAGAATGGGATTAGTTAACATTTTTTACACTGAGCACATCTGGATAAACTCAGTGATTAGTGTATTTGAAAACTATCACTTCATTTGCGTAATGCACCCTCCATGCACCATACAAATAGAACTTGCAGTACTTTGTGAATTCTCCCATGTTTTGAATGATTTAGCACAGTGACACAGTGACAGCACACTCTCTGTAAAAGCACCAGTCTGATTTTCTTCTGTTTATACACAGGACTGGCGGACAGCAGTAACCACATCAGAGAGATACACTGTTAAAGCGGCATAGACTAAAAAAAAAAAATCTCTTTGACTTCTACGGCATATAATAATATCTACACGCGCCCAAAAGCAGCGTAACCACATACAAGCACTCTTTGAGTGATGAAAATACACAGACATGCTGTCGTATGATCTCAGTAGCTTGGAGGCAGGAGAAGCACAGAAGCTTTTGCTGTAGCCAGTGTTTCCTTCTTCTATGCTACATGCCCTCTCCAAAATTTTGATAATATTGCGCACTCATGAAGGACAGCTACTCAATCGTACGGCATTGTCAATCAAACTGGATGAATTAGGCAACGAGGACAGACTGCCACATGCCATCTCAGGCCAATTTTACAGTCCAACAGGCAGGTTACATCTTTTTTGGAGTTTTCCCACCGTGTGATTTTCAGCGTATCCCTCTTGCTTCTAATTTCCATCTGCTCAGATCAGCTGCTGCTATAAATGCAGGTCCACAGAGGAAGTCTCCAATGCAAATGCCTATATAATTGCCATTCCTGGCAGTTACATAGAAGTCTATCTATCTATCTGATAAATCTACAACCATAAAGATAACAGTCAAAAGAAAGGAAAAATTAATCCAATTTTAAAAAAAGAAATTAAAAGGATAACAAAAAAATTTATCACCAAATTCATAGTATGTTCTGTTTCATTAATTTCTATTTTTTATAGCATGCCTGCCATGAAACTCCCTTAGCAGGACCACAATCTGTCTCTTTTTGGGATGAACCTTTACAGATCCAGAGATTTCCAGTTTAGACCCATAGTAATAAATCTGAGGCAAAAACTTCTTCCCTCTCCAGCAATGGTGGTGTAAGAAAGCAGACTGTCAATAAGCTCAAGCTGAAATGATGGTTAGTTGACCAACAACCAAACAACGTTGCAAGTAACCCTTTTCCTATGTCCGGCTGTCAGTGTAGAATATACTGTACCACAATAATTTCTAGGAAGTCTAACTAGCGGCAAATATTTATACATACATCTGAATATTTTTCCTATACCACTAAATTGTTGGTAGAGACATATATTAACATAAATATGAGATACTGCAAGTGTGAAACAAAATCTGCAAAACATACCATTGAACAAAGCATTTGCAACTTGGAGATGAAAGGGAAGACAGCTAAAACCGGCAACTATATATTCTGGAGACTTCCCTAAAACACAGATTCGGGTCAAACGCTTTCAAGCGTGCTCTTATTTGTGCATCCAGATTGCTGGACTTTCAGCATTTAAATCAAGCTGACTGCACAGGCCTTGTAGACATGGAAGAGCTGTAGGTCAAACAAGAAAGGCATATCTGTGGGACCTCTGGACAACAGTCAGAAAAGCTCCTTTGCCCAGGAAGCTTCTTCATGCCTGTCCAGGGACAGCCAACCTGATTCATAGCTGAAAAGGTGAATTCAGTGTTGTTTGGTATAAAACCGTTATCTGAAGGCTCTGTGGATTTCCTGATATGGGTATTTCAGGAAAAGCAGTGAGCGTGTTCCGCCTCTGCTGGCGGTGTATGTATATTTAATTCTACCTTCCAGCAGTTGCTGGCAGCAATAGTGGTTGTAGAGGGGCCTCACACTCCCCGGTCAGGCTGCTTTCCCAGGACCCGCTCCAGTGCCTTTTGAAACTACCCAGAGAGGTCTTCTTGCAACCAGCAGATGGTGAATCTTGAACTGAAGCTACCTGCAAATTGCCATGAGGGAGTTTGTTCTTCACTTTGAAGGAGGAGAAAATTCCCAGGCATTTCTTCTTCTGAACTCTTTTGCAGTGCAGCCAACATCAGCAGCTTGGACTCTCCACCATCCATCAGGTGAAGAGATACTCCTTGAAGTGACTTTCCTGCTACCTGTCCTACACGTATTTTTGATAAGAATCCATGGAGTGAGGTAATGCTCTTCCCAGAAGGATCTTATTTCAAAGTCCAAGGAAAATCAGCACGGCATTTAATTAAAAAAACTGTTGCTTGTATCCATACTAGTATACGCAATGAATATAAAAGTGAAGGCAAAATAATTTTCATGAAAGCCCCTCCATTTATTACATAGAAAATGTACTCTAGGAATATTTGAATTCTACTGGTCTCCATGTTGCTGTTCTTGTCCACAGAAATTTTGCACATTGCAGGCAAGATGTACATTTAGTAGCGAGTATAATTAATCACAAATGCAAAGTCCCTTTGAAATTAGTATATTCTCTTTCGCTGGGAGTCCTGAAAATAAGAAAAGAACACTTGTAGCTTGAACAGTAGTTAAGGAGCTTCATGCAAGAATCACTCTGTGAAATCTATGGCCCGTGTTACAGAAGGAAAGCTGGCTCTTTCTGGCCTTAAAATGTACCAGCCTCCAGAAAGTCACACTGGAGATTCTCCTTGCAGTCACCAAGTTTTAACCTGATTGCCAGTTCTCCAGGAAAAAGGTTTCTTGACTTTATGTTGAAAAGCCCTTCTTTGGGATAAGACTGACATTTAAGTGTCCCCCAAAAGAACAAAGCAAGGACTTTTATTTTCTGACTGAAGGTGCTAGTTGTGAGGCCAGCTTTTCTGGTATGTTTGCACTGCAAAGGAAAGATAAGCTCAGAAGCAGCTTTTAGTACAGTGAGACCATGGTCCATGCACTTTATATTTCTATTGGGTGCATCTACATTAGCAGTTTATTCTGAAACAAAAGTCTGCTTTTAAAGTGACGCTCCCAGCCGTCCCCACTTTACGCACTTTGCCTCACATCACAGAGCAGTCTTGGAGAGCACAAACTAGACATCCTTTGGATGAAACTAAAGGGAAATGTGCATTTCAGAAGTGCACCTACTAACCAAGGACCAGGCTAGTTAATGTAAAACCTGGTGAAAGCCCATGCACAGTGGACGTCGATAGGGCTCCACAGATCCACCCCTAATGAGCCAGATGTTTTACTCTTTAGACAGGGTAATTCTTGGTACCAGGTCAGTGACAGCCAGTCTGTAGGTCAGGAGCATAGCACCCATCCAGCTCTTGGGAAGGCTGGCTCTTGGACACAAGAGTGCTTCTCCCTTGAAGCACTCCACTACTGCTGATATATAGGACCAAATTTCCAGGACCTATCCTACACACCACTTGCCTGGAACGCACTAATGAGTTCCCGAACCAAGTATGTTCTTCCTTATCCTGCCCATTTATTTCCAAAGCTCACGTCATGGCCTGCTCTGGGGACTCTTAGGCAGACTGTGTAGATGGTATGAGTAGCTGATTTAGTGCATAGTGTGCACAGTGCTACTTTGACAGGTTTTGCTACAACCCTCGGCATACAACGAATGGCAGCTTTCTGGAGTCTGATCATCTTTTTTATAATCTTTCTCCTATCAAAGAGGATCAACATCACAAAGGTTAATAACCCTGATTATAAATGGAAAGAGAGTTCATTCTTCATATATTAAATGGGAGAGCAAAAGCTTACTGCAGGCACCAAGAACAAGCAACCATCAACTAAAATAATTTCCTGCAAGGAAGGTTGTACCTTCAAAGGGTTACGAGTAACAGAGAAGAGGCAGGTGTATACACTATCCAGCCAGTAAACAGCAGAGCAGAGGCTGGCTGTAGCAAACTGTGACCTTTTTTAATGAGTGCTTGTTTTCAACTGCAATTAAACATTTATCATAAGTTTACTTACTCATCTGGGTTGGACTCACACATACTTTGGTATCCTTAAGTGGGCAGTAGCAGCCAGGCAATATCACTTAGAACTTTAGTCCTGCAATAACAGGACTTCTGGCAGGTTCCTTGTAGTCGGACAGAGATACTCTAAAACCTTACCAGTTTTTAGGCTCCTACTGGACAGGAGAGAAGCAAACAATTTTAGTGTTGGGTTTTTGGTTTTTTTTTCTGTCTTTCCTAGTAGGGCAGAGACAAATATGTCTTATAATATATGAAATACAGATGTGGCCTTACTCCATGTGCTCAGTCATGTGAAATAGCTACTGATCTTCTAACTCTAATCACTCAGATTTTTAATCGCAAAACCACAGAGCACCTCTAGTGCCTCTCTGGAAGATGAAGCTATTCTTTGCTTCACATATGATCGCACCTCCTTTTATACATACAGTTCAGGCATCGGAAAATATCAATTTCCTCCGTGAACGTCTGAAAGTGCACCCAGCTTACCAGATAAATAACTCCTTTCTCTATTTACCATTAACCTCCTAAAGTAACGTGCATACGTACATCTCCACTATTACAGAGTGTACATCTTAGCATCACAGAACTCTTAACAGTATCTCTGCAATGTTCAAAGTGCTATGCCTCTCCTCTAAAGATGAGAAACTGAGGCAAGTTTCCAAGCTTTTCTGGAACTGCTGCAACTTTGTTGTAAACAATTTCAGCCCAGAGGCCGTCATCATCATCAACTTGCTCTCCTGGGTTGAGCAGGAAATGGTAAGCCTGGATCTACCAATACCTCATAGCAAGAGGAGGTAGGAGAGGAGAATGAACCTAACAGCAAATACTATGGTCTGATAAAAGTCTGATGCCTTCTAATTCTCAACACAGAAACTCCAGTCCCAAGGGCCAGAAGTTAATGCATCTTTTGTAGCGTTAGTTAGTTGTTATTTTACGTATGACCTGCTGATCTCCTTGTTCCCTGGTGACACCAGACAGACATTTTAACGTCCTACTCTGTAATCAGTTTGCCAGTAGCAAGTTGACCCACTGGCTCTGACCTTCCCCCCTCTCCCCTCCCCCCCCCCCCATTTTCAAACATCTTCTCGACTGCTGAGGTCTTTTTAAAAAACTTTTTAATATTTCTCTTTGTCTGTTTTATATCAAGACATATTTTTGTGGAAGGTCATTCCTTCCCTCACATGCAAGCAGCATCTTTAATGTGTCTTTATACCCTTCAAATGGACACACCATTTTTTAATTTTCACATTAGTTATCTGTAGAGAAGTCTCTGCACACTTCCTTCTTTGTAAATAAACTAGGTGAGAAATGTCCCTAAGTCTCTGAAGGTGAGGTAAAAAAATTAATTCCTACCCACTCTGATTAGCTTGTTTTGCAAAGCAGTTTTAGCAGATATCCCCTCTGGAAAAATTTCTTAATTGCTTCCTGAAGGCAGAATGTCCGTGACTAGTTCTTGACATTATTAGGGAAATATTTTACTGTGATTTTTGGTGTTGTGCACACACTGTATTAGAGAGAAACAAATTTCAATGCTCTTATTCATAATTTCCTGAAGTTTAATAATTAAGATGGAAAGAAGCAGTGAACTGGCAATGAGTTGCATTTTCATGGGGTTCTTAAGTAATAAAAACTGGTATTCTGGCACATGTGTCAAAAAATCCCCCAACTATGCCGGCCTTCTGTTCCCAGAAGATGAGAGATATTACACTCCAGCAAATTCAGCTTTCATACAAGCATGAAGAGATATACATGTGTGTGTAAATATAAATATATATTTGCATTTATATATATCTATATATATATAAAAGGGGTGGTTTAAAGACAATTTAAAAAATCCTAGGTGGAAGATATAAAAACATTACGCAGAATGTCTCATGTTGTATAACACATATTTAGGGAAAAAAAAAGCCCCACCAACTGATAGGAACTGTACAATGCCAAGAGCTTTCCAAGTACAGAGAGCGCAGAGGGAAGCATCAATAACAAGATTTGTCTTTCGTAAGTCTCTGCCACCTGGCCCACCTACTGTTCCCAACAAATGGCAAAGTCAACTCAAGAAAACAGACATCATTAGGTTACTGTGCCCTACTGAACATATTACTTCTGCAGGTAGGAGCTAAACAGCAGAACTCTACACTTCACTGGTCAGCTTTGCAAGTAAGAATGAACTGCACTGGACTTTGCAGTAATTTTTTTCTCTTTCTGCTTTAGAAACAATTTATATATTTCTTCCATCCATTAAAAGAAAAGAAAAGAAAAAAGAAAGTCAGTCTTACAAAAGAAGGTAAAGTGCAACCCCAAAAGGTCTTGAGACTTTTAATGTCAACAGCAGCTCCAGTTATGGAACATTATCTTTTTAGACAGTGCCTAGATAGAAGGACATGCTATGGTCTAGTAGTTCATTAAACTGTGATGAACTAAACCCCCTGAGTATAGCCACTGGGATGTAGTCTACTCTGCAGATATGTATCGTGCAGTAAAAGAGTGCACTAATGATGTATTACCTTGTATTGCACTTATATGGTTTAAAACAAGCATTTAAATCAATGAAGATAAGTATTCTGGCCTCCCTCACTCTCCTAGTGACAGACTACCTATGCAGATTGCAAGATGCTGTCACACTTAAGGAAAAAACACAGATCTGCATCCACGACGATATATCATTAAAACTGGTTTAAAGAGGTAACTGGAATGTCAGGGGAAGATAGCGCATCATTTATCATTTATCAAAATACCGAGTGTACATGTACTCACTACCCTTCTTCTGCTCTGGTCCTTTCCACTTGATAAAGCATTTTTATCCTCAGCCTGCCTACTTCCATGTTCCACCTCCTGCTGTCAGATGAAAACCACAGCAGACAAGAAGTGGATGGACTGTGTTAGACACAAAGCAGAAAGAGTCACCACACAATAGGAAAAATCATACGTCTTTATGAGAACCGGTGATAATGACAAAGATAGGTTGGACAGAAAGCTATTCAGTTGGGCTCAAGTGCCTTGTTCACTGAGAGAAGAGGCTTTCAGCTCCCAGGGTTTAGCTTTCTGCAGAACTTTAGCAGAAAGTTTTTACGGAAAAAATTTATTTTTGGTTGGCCAACCACACTGTACCCAGCAGCTTCACAGTCACGTGTGCTGACCTGCAGCCAGGATGTGGGGTAAGCATCCCACCCTTGCTCTGCTTCAGCCTGCTAGGGGTTGGGCAGAAACAGCCAGTTATAAAGTAGTTGAATGTTGGGTTATATGCCGGACTGGTCATCCTTAGAAAAAAACATCCAAGCTAGATAATTCGTGTTGCAGAAAGATGCTAGCAACTTAACATTTTGTACTGGGTGTACACGTCAAGGTGCTGGCAGTGGGGGGTTGCTGCAGGGGTGGCCTCTGTGAGAAGACATCAGGAGCTGCCCCCACAATGGACAGAGCCAGTTCCAGCCAGCCCCAAAACGGACCCACCACTGGCCAAAGATGAACCTATCAGGGATGCTGCTGGCACCTGTGTGATAACACATTCAAGAAAGGGTAAAAAAACACTGCACAGCAGCTGTAAGAGAGGAGTGAGAATATGTGAGGGAAACAGCTCTGTAGACACCAAGGTGAGTGAAGAAGGAGAGGGAGGAGGTGATCCAGGTGCCAGAGCAAAGATTCTCCTGCAGCCCTTGGAGAAGACCATGATGACTTGGTTTGTCCCCCGGCAGCCTGTGGAGAACTATGCTGGAGCAGATAACCACCCCGTAGCCCGTGGAGGACCCCATGCCAGAGCAGGGGGATGTGCCCTGAAAGAACCATGCTGGAGCAGGCTCTTGGCAGGAACTGTGGCCCGTGGGGCACTCATGCTGGAGCAGTTCATTCCCGAAGGACTGCCGCCCGTGGGAAGGACCCATGCTGGAGCAGGCTGTGAAGGAGTGTACCCCGTGGGAGGGACCCTGCACTGGAGCAGCGGAACAGTGTGATAAGGAAGGCGCAGCAGAGAAGAAGTGTTATAGACTGACCACAACCCTCATTCCCCATCCCCCTGTGCTGCCTGGGGGGAAGGAGGAAGAAGAATCAGGAGTGAAGTTGAAGCCGGGAAGAAGGGGGGACAGAGGAAAGGTGCTTTTAGTTCTGTTTTTCTTTTTGTTTTTGTTTCTCACTATTCTACTCTATTTTGAATTGGCAAGAAATTAAATTAACCTTCCCCAAGTCAAGTCTCTTTTGCCTGTGATGGTAATTGGCGAGCAACCTCCCTGTCCTTGTCCCTATCCATGAGCTTTTCATCTTGTTTTCTATCCCTGTCCTGCTGAGGAGGGGGAGTGAGAGAGCGGCTGGGTGGGCACCTGGCAGCCCGCCAGCCAAGGTTAAACCAGCACACTTTGTTATGTGGCTTCCGAGGGATCACAGTAGTGACATCCATACTGAGAGTGACTACACTGCCTTATATCTGTTGCAGATGGGGCTCAATATAATATCAACCCTTCTTGCATTAGCCAGGCTAATATGACTAATGGACCATAACGGCAAAGTAGCAATTGTGTATGTATTTTTTTCCTGGGGGAAAATTAAGACATATCTCCTTTCAACCATTTTGCTGATAAATAAAACAGGGAGGTGGTATCAATTACCACATCTCAAGGATACTTAAAAATCTTCTGTAAATTAGCACTCATCCGTGTTCCCTCCCCTTGCTTTTCATTTTATTCCAGAGTGGTTTCCGTAGCAACTAGGTCATGTGCCCAGTTTAATCTTCAAAAGTGTAACATTACAGCGGGTTCTCGTTGAAAGTGAAACAAAAAAAAAGGGCACTTTTTATTTGTAGCCTCTTAGATATAACGATAATGGGGCTCTACAAAAGGATCTCTGGCAGTGAGGCTTGTGAAAGTTCACCGTTTTCCTCAGGTGGTGAACAACTGGTTATGGACACCGACAGGAAGGCCTGGAAGCAACTCTCTTCTAGAATTCGTCCAACATAAAAAGCAGGACCACCCCAGACACCAGCAACGTTTCTGGAGGTGAACAAGTGACTTGTCACTAGCCCTCCATAATCCCTTTCAACTGGGCAGCGTTCCCTTGTCACTGCTGCTTATTTTTTTGAAAACTGGGCTGATATGGTTGGAGAGAGAACATCAACAGCTTGAGCAAAGCAGGTAATATTTACGTTTCAGCAGTGTGTTCCCATCCAAAACATTTACAGATGTAGAGGATAAACAAAGTGAAAGGAGCCAAGGGTTTTTCACTTTCAAGCACAAGCTTAGAGTACAAGAGATAGCTGGGTTTATGGCATTTCTGGTCATAAAAGTTAACGTCTGAATACAAAACAAATAGTTTCTAACCTGAATTTTATATGGCAATGGAAACAATGAGCAACTTGATTCAAATGGGAGCACTGTCTCCTATGCTACCCCTGTGTGCAAAGGAGTAACAACCTGCCAAAATTCAGAAAATTGTCACCTTATTCTCTTAAGCACCCCAGCTTATACCATATGAGTGCCTTGACATTCCAGAGCACTGCCTGACAGCACTAGCTGGGCAAGAGACAAAGCAAGAACTGTGGTTTTGTGTGGAATTCCCTCTCATATTCCTCACCCATGTTCTGTTTGCCTGCTTTTCCACCAGTTACCACCCACCCAAAACAAACATTTTATATTCTTTAGGTAAGGAATATAAAGAGCTTAACAACAGGGAGATCCTCAACTTGATTACAAGGAATGGGTGTCGTGGAAGTAACAAAACAGTCTAAAATATTCATAGGTAAATGCATGACTGGACTGGATGGAGTTTTTGCCTCGTTTTACAGACAACTTTTATGCTTCTTAATGGGACAAAGTGCAGTAACCAAAGCTCCTGGTTAAATCTCCCATTTCCAAAAATATTCCGGTCAAATGTGAGTTCTCGTACCAGGACTTCCACAAAAAAATTCACAGGACTAAATGTATCATAGAATATTAGTAACAGTTTAAAACACTGTGTATGCAATCATGACTCTGTGGGAGGCTGAACTAATTAAACATGACATCATTCCAGTGCCTAATTAACGTGAAATATTAAATTCATCTTTCACATAAGAGAATGAGAAAGTGAATTGAGTTTAATGAAGAGGAAAAATTCTAAGAAATGAAAACATCTACAGAATTGGTATACCCTCTGTTAAGAACATTTAGTGAAACAGCCCACTTCTGGTATATGCTCTCATTTTAATGTTTGTCACCTAAGACTGCACGGCGTGCTGGCCTTTGGGAAAGCCAGGTTCCAAGTTTCTGTAAAAAGCAGAAAATGTTATTTAACCCCATAAACACTAACCATGAATCACGATAATATCTTTCAGCTACCCAAATCACATCATGGCCCAGATCATGGGCATCTTTGGTTTTAAGAAATACTTTTTAATCCGTTCTGTTTGAAATTAATTCTTGCATGACTGGCAAACTAAATGTCAGTTTTGACTTCCTTCTCAAGCTTTTCTCACCTTTTCACTATTATCACAGGATTTCACTGGCTTTTTAATGAAGGAAAACAAAAAAACCCAAACCAAACCAAAACACCGAAACAATCTCACTCCACTCCTTTATCCTTTCCTGTGCTTTCCCTCCCCCTCCTTTTTGTTCCTTATCCTTTGCCACCCACGTAGACCTGAACATCTCTTGTCTTTCAACTCTTCTCACCTGGCTGAATTTTCCCCTCACATTGTACCCCTCACACCCCCTTTCTCTTCCATTTCCCCTTACCCTTTCTTTTACAACATAAACATAAGCATACTCCATCCACCAATAAAAATTGATTCCTGGTAGTATTTACTAGATTCAGTTGTCATTGTGATCAGCGTGCCACCATCAGTCGATGACTTCAGTTCCTCCCCATTATTTCACCGATTACATGCGTTCCCCTCTCCACATTAAAATTGATCTGTCTTGAACGGTGCCACACAGGAAGAACCTGGCCTGTTAAAATAACATACTCAGCCCACAGCCTCATTCCTTGATATCCCACCCTGTGATTGACGTGTGCCTATCCCGTACTCCCCGGCTGGAGTACAGCTAATCGCATCAGTCAGATGAGAGGACACACACAGTCACGCCACCTCTTCCCAGCTGTCTTCCTAGGACAAGCCTTTACTTGGGTCATATGAGAGGGGCATATCTAGACTGAATGCAGGACAAATATGCATATATATAATTTCTCATGAAGAAACCAGTAAAGTACATCATAGGGAGTTAAAGCACTGGCACCGGGAGAAGTGGATGGAAAATAGAAGAAATGGCAAATTAAGTAAAAAAAGCCTGTCAGATTGTACAATTCCCTTAGAACTGTATGGAAACTTCATGGGAATATTTGGACAGTGCAAAGCAAGGAAGATGCCAGAGATATTGTCTTCCTTAAACTACTGCAGGTCCTTGATCAATTTTATAGATAGCAGTAGCTCTTTCTGCAGCTATTTAGCATCACCACTTAAAAGGAAATGGAGGCAGCTAAAGAAAGTGAAAGAGGGTGGAGAGAGAGAAGACACGGAAATGCGGTCAAAAATAACAGACACAATGAAAAAGACGGATGATGAGATGAGAACAAAATATAGCTTAATTTTAGAAAGGTTAAAAGTTCTATTTAAAGTTAATTATAAAATGTATTTCCATCATGTCCCTCCTGTAACTGTGAGCAGATGGTAAAGGACAACCATCAGGGATTTCAATTCATTTGTTTATTGGGATTTGTCCGTTCTTACCTTCCCTTGATGAACAGGTATTGCTGCTGTGAGAGGCAGAAGCTCAAGAGCAAAGAACAAACACAAAGACATCACCACTTAAGGCCATTTCTTTTTAGTGCACTGCGTCTGTATTTATTGACTTCCTTCAGTAAATCTTTGTCAATGTAAAGCAAAAACTGATTAGTCCATGCCATGAAAATGCCTATGCGAGCTATAAAGTTGGAAGCAGAGGACAGCCCTGAATTTGACAATTTTTCCTGAGAAAATACAGAAACATTCCAGGAGTTATTAAAGGCAAGACTTAGCTGGCATGCGCAACAGAGAGGGGCATCTGTGGGTGACCCAGATGTACACATCTTTTGAAGCAAAAAGGGAGCATCCTGTATTTAGCTGGGTACTCATGTAACTGGCCACACTGTAAAAAGTTCTGCTCTACCTTTCAAAAGTAGCATTGTTCGACTATTCCTCAGCCAACAGATTTCACACACTTTATGTTCCCTTTTTGGAGACAAGAGTGATAAATTGTGTTCCTGTATTCTCTTACAAATAATTTGATTTTGTTCATCAGGGTGTACAAAAATACTTTTCTTTAAAGGTGTAATAGACAGATTCCCCTTTCTCCAACCTTCCAGTAAAAATATAACATATGTTTAAAAAATATATTAAAAAAATATGTTCTTTGAATGTCTTCAGTTTTCCACTAGAAACACCAAAATATTCAGCTTGTATGTTAAATTTTTGAAAATGTTTGGGGAGGCAGATGATGAACAAAATGTTTAGTATTTAAAGGAATGCGTCAAATAACATTTTTTACCATCTCTTATTGAGAAATGACGGGCAATATAACAGCTGAACTGTGTGATTACATGCCCAGGTGACTCCATCTCCATTTTTTCTTCTGTGCTGCATAGCAGTTAATTTTACTTACTCTTATTAGAGTATTTCAAGAAATTATATAACAATATGGGGAGGTTTCTACTTCATCTGTTGCTTAAGAAACAAGCAATTGCTAGCAGTTTTTCTTCATGTTGTATACTGTATTTGTTAATGTGGAAAACGATGTAATGTTTAGGTTCGGTAACCTAGCAGTGAACAGCAAGATATTTCAACACTTGAGGCTCTTTCCTGTATGTGGGTATTAAAGATTGATGGCAGTAAAAAAGGAATGAATTGCGGGACACAAAAGAATGTAAAGTGTCAGGAAGGCCCTCCTTACTCACGCCCAAGCCAGTCTGGGTACTGGAAACTTTACATTAAATGGAAGAAGCAGCAAAGTTGCGATTGTGGCTGAGAAGACAGGGCACACGTCCTGCTTGCTTGGTTCACGTTAGTCACAGGTTTATTCCAGTAGCTGCTGAACTTCAACAGGTCTGATCTGCTTTCAAGACTTTCAAAGCCTTTGGTCTGGGTAGCAAAACAAACATGATTCCTGCTTTGGTCAGTAAAAACACGTCAGTTTTGCCACACAACAATCCTTCTGTACTGATGGGGAAAAAAGGCAGGTTTTATCCCTCAAAAATGATTCAGTTCTGCACCAGATGAACTTTGTGATTGCCTCCCATGGATGCCAATTCCTTCGTGAAGGAAAATGATGACTGGTTTGTTTTCTAGCGGGGATCTGCTTACATTTACCCTCCTGAGGTATCAACTGGCGAAGGGTCCTTTTTCCTACCGTTTGCCACTTCGGTGGATCTGTGACCACAGCAAGCTTTTGACAGGGGACAGTGCTCACAGGCTACAGAACAGTCTATAAGCTTTCCCATGAATGTCTGCTTTACTGTTCTGACATTTGAATATGAAAGTCACTCTTGCCAAAGTGTCAAAAGAAGTCACATAGGTGTTCCAGGGTTATGTCCAGTTCTCCACCAAAGCACTAATGGCATTAGAAATGCACGGCCCCAGGCAGGAATAAGATACAAGAAAACTGATCTGCCCTATGAGCTTGACTATTTGTAGGTATAATTTGCTGTTGCTGGCACATCATATTGAGAATGTTTCATTCAACCAATGACCCAGATCATCTGTTTTGGTTACCAGTCAACTAAGTTTGCTCTTCAGTTCAAATAAAAGCAGTGTCTGCTGATACACGTAAGGGTTCAAATTCTTCTCCCTGAACATGACGGGGGTTCATGAGTTTGTTGCCCTTTGTGAAAATCATTTTGGACATGGCATACAAAAATTTTAAAATAATACTATTTCAGATGAAAAGTGAACTCAGCTGAAGAAATGTTATTGTGCTCCCTTGTGTAGCTGCATTAAGGCATAGTCTTTGGTTATGTGATTATATCCTCTTTTTTTCTTCATAGAATCACTATTTAATTTTGTACACACGTTAAATGCACAAGGAAACAGAATTAAAGGCCGGATGGATAATTATTGAACAAGGTATTTTTGCGACTCGGGAATGTCTTAGTTTGACACCGACATAAAATTCTTCTAAATCTTTTCAAAATTAGATAAACAACAACATTCTTTGTTTTGACTGAAAGACTTGCAGTGATGCTGCAGCTGTATGACAGAAGTTTGGCAACAAAGTGTAGGGGAGGACCTTTGTGGTTCCACAGGTTTCACACAGAGTGTTATGAACAGTCACTGCTGAACTAATTAATGTGGGCACAAAGTTCTGCTAAAAATAAGGGGGAGAATCACAGCTAGCATAGAAAAGAACAGAATTCCCTTTCACCTGATGAAGATGAGCATCATGTTATTATGAAACCAGTTGAGATAAAGGGGAGAGTTGCTTAACTCCACTCAAGCGTTTTGAAGAAGCTTTAATTATAATGGAAAATTTCTCAGGAGTCTTTCCTTTTGTTGGTCTACAAAGAGAGTGTTTATTTTTCTCATTAATCTCTGATTTAAACATGGTGTTTAAGAAATTCAGGGTTTCTTTTGAATGAGATTTCAGTGTGAAAAGGCTGCCCCATCTTAAGACAACGTACTGATACGGTGTACGTAGTTATCAACACTGGGAGTCGTGGAAAGAGCAGTTCCTATGAGAAGCATTCAGAACCACAGAAGCTCAGTACAGAAGCAGAAATTTCTCAGATCCTGAGATCTGGAATGTAACATAATTATAATAGAAGGAAAAGACTTCTTTTTTTGAGGGGGGGAGGGGGAGATAGGTTTGTTTTTTCCCAGAGGAGGGATTAATTTTTTGCGTAATTAGTCCATTTCACATATTTCTTCTCATTGGAGATGCTACTTGCCATCTTTTCCACTTCCGTATGCAGGCTGACAAAAGAAAAAAATCCTTCCACCATTTTTGATCATATTTAGATGACTCTGCTGCAGAAGCCCGACCAGCATCTATTCACAACATTTACTCTGAACATCTGAGAAGTATTTAATATGTTACTCTTGAGTTAGTCTAAAACAGGTGATAAATGTCACTTTGTCAAAACCGAGGCAATCCCAGAACAGCCAGAGTTGGGGCAGTTACCTTGGACACTATGGTTTACAGGAGAAAGGCTCTCTCCAGCACCTCATTCTCTGGGTATTTTTTTTTTGGCAGCTGGGCTTTTATATTTTTTCCACACTTCTTTACACAGAAGACTTCATTTCACAGAAGGTTTGCTTTCATTTCCTATCAGGGAAATTAGATAACCTCCATCCCAAATTCTGAGTGAGCTGACACATGAAATTATAGACCTGAACTTGTGTTGTATGACTGGAAAATACCAAACTTACTAATACAAGAAGGGAAGGACATGAGAAGTGCTCATTAGTGTAACCTCATTAAGGGCATAATTGATTTAGAAATTAAAAAGTAAACACGAAAACCAAGTAAGAATTGAGATATAATGCAGTATATGTTCACCTAAGTTAGAGCATGCCAGATCAGCCTGATATCTTTAATAACAATATTTTGGGGGGGGTAGATGAAGTTCAGGAAAAGTGCATAAGCAGGATTTTAATAAGCTATTTAGCCATGGGCTTATTTGAGAAATTATTTAATT
Source organism: Sagittarius serpentarius (assembly GCA_034782735.1). Lineage (NCBI taxonomy): Eukaryota > Metazoa > Chordata > Aves > Accipitriformes > Sagittariidae > Sagittarius > Sagittarius serpentarius. The sequence goes on along the minus strand of JAVKLA010000014.1, from coordinate 27,350,233 downwards.
GAAGAGCAGCAGAATTTGCACAAGGGTTGTAAAATGAGTAATAAACTGATGGCTGGGAAGATAGCCCTTGTTAGAAGTAAGACCTTAGAAATGAAGGAGAGAGGTAACTCCTGGAATTCCTTGCATATCACTGATGGAACCAATTTATTTTTCTGTTTTCATGGGTTGGGACAAAAATGTAGGAAGGTGTTGCCGGTGGTGGAAAGTTAACAGATCCAACCAATGGAAACAATTGGCTTGTTGGACAGGAAAAAATGAGTTACATTTAGCTCCAGGCTGAAGCATTGCAAATACCAAAACGCAATAGCGCAAAATGCAAGTCATGTACTTCAGGACATAAGACAAGAACTTCTGCTAGAAGACACCCCATTATGACAAGGTTCCAAGTGTGATCCTTGATAGGATTTGGTGTTGGTTTATTTGCTTTTTTTGCCTTTTTCTATTCCACCCCCCCCGCCCCCTTTTGCAAAGCTTCCTGCCTTACAATTTCACAGTCAGGCAATCATTTCAGCAGAAGAAACCATGAGGTACAAGACAATTCTAAAAAACGTCTCTAAGGCTAGATGCGAAGTCCTCTGAAGTAAATGGAAAGATTCACATTAACTTCAGTGTGCTTTAGTCACAAAATATAAAATGTAAAGGTCATTTTAATACATATTTTCTGCCTACAGTTAGGTGGGTTTGATGGAAATTTAAGAGAGAAAAACAGGGAGGGATAAAAATAGTGTTTAGGTAGCTGTAATGTAGAAGTCCCGATAATCTAACCATGCAGCAAGTTACTGAGCCAGATACACCACTCAGTGCTAGTCCGAAAGATTACTCAGTCTCTGGGTAAAATTCATTAACCTTTAAGTACCACTTAAATAAATCCTTCTTTGCAAGTGTCTACCTCACTGTGACAGCTTTAAGCTGTTTACAGCCCTAAGAGGGGGAGAGTGAGAGCTGAAAGCCTAGTATGCCTCTCTCCACTGATAAAATGTACGCTGCCTATTTATTGACTTGCAAATTTTGACAATAAAATAAACATGAAAGTGGAGGTCATTACAAGGTTTTGTTGTACTTTTGTTATAATTTACTACTCTGCTTCAGTGTTTTTGCAAACAAAACACTGGTTGCCGTAGCTATCAATTAATATACCTCTGTTTTATAGAGAAAATGCTCATTTCATTTCTTACAGTTGATTTTTTATAAGAAAATGAATAACCCAAGAAACCCAATATGGAAAAACTACATTGAAGAATTCCGAAATCCTGCTTAGGTAAACAAAGGTTATGTTGGGGGTAGGAAGAGGTAGTGGGTTTTCAGAGAGGAAAATCTGGTTTAGAGCAAATGCTCCTTTGACTCTGAATGGAAGAAATAAGATTCAGAAAGAAAAGTGGTTGAAGCTGAAAAGCTGAAGACAAAAGGAGGCCAGTCGAAACAAACCGCAAAACAGAGCAGGTGCAAAGATTAAGGCAACATCCACCATACTCCTCGGATCTCCTTCTGGAGAGGACCGCAGTAGTCTCAGCCTGGAATGGCAAAATATACTGAAGAACTGGAGCCCTAAATAATTTCCAGAAGATTTCCCAACAAGGGAAATCGTGAAAGTCATGTTTCCTTGTAATTTGATAAGGGATTGTTACAGTATTGGAACACTGCACTAGAAGGACACTTCTGTGTCATCCGAGACAACCTCAGAAAGGTATGGTACTATTTTAGGAAGTAGAGACAAGCAACATGCAAATTCTTTGTAGGAGATTACCTGTACCTTTGTAATTTGCCAAGTAAATCTCAAACAGATTAGAATAAATACGGATTTTGTTAAAAAGGTGAATAAATACACAAATTAGCATAAGCCAATGTGCTACATAAGTTCTGGAAACTAATTAAAGAACAGACTTTTTTTTTTCCATAGCAGAAAGCGAGGTCCTAAGTAGAGACGTGATGAATATGTCCAAATCATCAAAGCACTGGATAGTCAAAGCAGGTAATCAAACTAATAAAATTGAACTATGGATGAGAAGATTACTTTGCCAACTTAAATCACGAAAATTTACAGAGGAGTCAGATTTTTCCTGTTTGAGATACTCAGCCAATGTTTAAGAAACTATAGTGGTTTTTCTTTCTACTGAAGGACAAAAAGATCTTTAAGATGTGAGTGTCTGTGGGGCAGAATCTACTTTGATCTCAGATTCTTGCAAGAATAAATTCTCCAAACATACAGTCATTGTGTCTTGGCTCTCCTTCAGAAAGTATAGCAATACTTATAAAAAAAATCTGATTTATCATGTTCTCCTCCAGTTTCTTATTACTACAATTTATTTTGTTTCATCCTGTCTGATAATAACAAATAATCTTTCCAAAGACTTTGTGCAAAGGTGGGACAGTTAAAAACTTACACACCTTCAACTTCTGAACACCACCACTTTTAACTCCAAAGAATCTACAGACTAATAAGAGGGTAACTGGGATTTACTTTTAGGAAACTAATAAATAAGCAGTTCCCACCACCAACTGCCACATCACAGGCACATAAGCAAAATCAGAATTGAAGGAGACCTTCATTAAAACAAACATTGCTTCATGTTTGCGGGACTGGCTGACAGTTCAGATATTTTGAGAACAAGCAGTGTGGAAAAAACATTATCAAAGCTCTTATCAGTCTGGTGTAAGACCAATTTCTTGCTTTCTTGCTTATTTATCACCTCCTTGGCAACTGACACGGTAAAAACAAGCAAATTGTATATGGCCACTTATTCCCCTGGCCATTACTGGCTCCTCCAGGGCAAACACATTGCAGCTGGAAAACATGACAGAAGATCTCGGTAACACTGGGACAGAGAAAACAGAGGAGGAAGCGTGGGTGAGTTCCACAGCCTCTGCTGATCTCCTCCCACGTACTATGGCAGTATAAAGAACCGGGGCAAGCAGACCCATCTCAGAGATTTTCCTAATAGCTATGAGGAATTGGTCTCCTCATCCCACAGAGATACAGGGCTGTTTGGGAACAGCAGACCCGCTGAGCAGGCATCTTTATGCCCTACCAGTGAGAAAGGGAGCAGTCACGTCAGGGCAGCACAATCAATTGTTCAACCAGTTCTTGGACCTTGCCCCCGACTCTGGTAGGAAAAATTTTTAAAAGGCCATTTGTTAGCAGGACTGCATTTTCTGTGGATCACAGAAATTGAACACTGACCTTGAAGGATTTTTACACATTACTTGAAATAGATTACACCTTGGGTGCTGTGGCAATTGCCATCTGATTTGCCGTGCTGGATCTTAAACTGTGTTTTGGCAGGATGTAGCAAGACAAAGTCTGTGACAAATTAATGAGATGGCTTTTGGCTTCTGCACAAAGGCAGAAAAGAAGCCAAAGGCACACCAGTTCCAAGTTGTGAGGTTCTGTCTAAGCTAGTGTCTCAAGGACATTGACTATACAAAGTATGCCTGTGGTATCACGATGTCCAATTTCAAAGAAACCCTTCCTCACAAAACAGGAGTCCCAACCCCTACCCAGTGTCCTCCATCCTGTTGTCATTGGGAGTCCAAGAAAACCTGCAAGGCTACGCCACACTGGGTTCCCAGCCTTGCGAACAGCCCAGCCTTGCATTAGGGACCACTTGCTGGCACCTGCCGATGCCTAGATTTTCCACAGTCCCTCAAACCCCTGAGACTTAAGCAGCACAACATCAGCTCCTCCACAGACGACCTTGCCATTGCCATGCAACCCAGCGATTGCTCGCACACAGGCCGAGCACACACGTGCCCTGTGCCCTGAACTTCTCCAGGAGCAAATCTCCCATGCACACGTGCCCCCGGCACTGCCCCACAGCAGCTGTGCCCGATTGCCTCAGGCCACCACTAGCAGCAGTTCTGCTGGGAAAAGGAGAAAAAGCAACAAGTATCTGGGCACGTTCCCCTCTGCCAGCAGCTCCTGAAGGCAGGTGGAATGTCAACAAAACCCACGCTCGGTGTTAAGAGGAAGGAAGAAAGGAATAACAAAGGAATAAGTTAGCCTAATTACAGAGACTCTATGATGGCCTTATCTATAGAGGAGATGGAAATCGCTTCGTAAAGCTGGAAAGAAAAGACGCCAGGGGAACACTGTCAGAGAGGGAAAAAATCATCCACAAAGTAGTTTTCTTATTATAGCACAGCAATAGAGTGCAAAATGTTGACAGTTAGTTGGCGGTTACTTATGCCTGACCCACAAAAAAAAAAAAAAAAGAGAGTTTTGATGCAACCACCTTACAGTACAAAGGGGTTGCAGAGGTAAGTCTTGGAGTCCTGCTTTTCAGTGCCTAGGGAGAGCATGTCACCCAGGTCCATGATCCACAGTAGGCAGCACACTGTAAAGTGGTGCTCCCTTTTCGTATGAGTCAGAATTTGCGTTACCCAAATTACTGTGGCTCTTAGCGAGCCAAAGCTCAGCCAGGTGAAAGGAACTGATAGATGCATATGCTTTACTTAAATGACTATAGCTTTTAGCAAGCAAAGACCCTGCCAGGTGAAAGGAACAGATAGAGGCAATACCAGTAGAACTTTCCTAAAAGTCCTTTATTTTTTACTTTATAAAATAACTTTTCTAAAATGTGCAAGATAAACAAAAATCCTGGGTTGTTTGCTGTAGTAGACGGGTTTACTTAATATGTTTAGGACAAGCAGAATAATTCATTCAAGGCTTTACTTTTTGTGGATCAGCCAGCTGTTCTGTGCTTGAGCCAATAAAAATGTTGCTCACATGTCCAAGAAAGGCAGCAAATGCAATATGAAGAACCATCCAAAACAAGTACCTACTAAAACTAGGTTACTTAGTCTCTTGGATATTGTATAAAACAGTGATTTGAATGTCAGGTTAATAAAGATATACAAATGCATAGCTACATTTTAACTGACAACCTCAGCATTTTTCCACATTTAAACCACAATGCATTATGGTTGTATGTTTTCTGGTAGATGTAGATGTAGCCATGAGGAAAATCTCTGGGACAGAGATTACAAAAAAGCCCTTACTGATTAGTTTATGAATCAAAGATACATATTTCACATTTTATAATCACAAAGTCTACCACAGCATTTGGAAATCATCTGTCAACATAAAACTTAATGACAAAATAAATTTAATTCCTTTTACTGTTAATTTTTCTTCCAGCTGCACTGACTCCAAACAGCTGTCAAGGAAAGATCCCCATTAGCTGCTAAGTCAGTGTGGCTTTAGGAAACAATTCCCTATACCTTCTGCGGTTGCTTTCCAGCCATCTCACTTTACAAGAGCTTGATGAAAGATGTATGTATTACACTAGCTCATCACTAGTCCTCATTCCAGCTCTTGCAGCTATAGAATTAACACTTCAAAAAGCTTCTGGAGGGGAGTTTAGCATCCTGAGAAGCCCTAGAACAATTACGTGTTAAAGGAACACACTGGCACATTCAAGGTCTCCCCTCCTTTTTACCAATATTAACAGCAATTAAGGTTTTCCTGCTGACATCTGCTATTGTTACTTTAAGATACTGCATACGACTGCTTCAGCTACCTTATTGAAGGCCACCTCTTTCCCCTCTGCCAAAGGTCTAGTTTGTACTTGGCTGTCTGCATTTCCAGTCTCAGGGGAGCACCTCAATGACCTCCTTCAATTTCCTGTCTGTATTTTTTTGTTGGTTTTTTTTATCCCTTTGCCCTCCTTCACCAAAGATGGTTATGGATAGCAAAATGCCAGTCTGTTGGGACCCAACCTTGCATCTTGCTTCTTCTCACAGGATCTCTCACTGAAAAGCATCTTCTTTCCTTCACATGCACACCATGAACTATGTGGACACACATCACTTACTGTCCCTTCAGAGGTCCACCTACACCTCCAAGTCTGCTCTGCAGTTCGCCGCACCATGAGACATGTAGTAACTTCCTCCGTTTCTTAGAGTGAAAGGGTCTGGGCTGATTTCAGAATTAACCTGGAGACTTCTGTGGGTGGAAATCATGAGCTATGTACCTCTTCAAAACATTGACAAATAAATCCACTCTCAAACTAACCATTTAACACTTGTGCATTGTATCAGTGGAGTGAAAGGTATCAGCAACCTAGAAGATCCAAAGTATATCCAAAAGCTGTTAGAAACAAATACAATTAGAGCCAAACATCAAAAATTCCACTTGGGATCTTCGGAAGTCCCTTAAAATATGAAATACCCTTTCATCCTCTTTTAAAAGGATATATTTTTGCAACTGATGGCTTCAGAAGTTTTGAACTATGGCTTCAGCTGTTGGCTAGAGCATCATCTCACTCCCCGTTTCCTGGATTAAAATATCTGACATATATGAACAGTGTTACAGGAACACTGAGCATCTTAGCTTTCTGCTGTGAGAAACTGCACTCTTCTGCTGAGTAAGCATGCACCCTAGATTATATCGCCATCGTACAACTGTTTGAAAAATTGAATTTCTCTCTTGTGGATTTGAATCATGTGTTTTGTTCCATTAGAACTCAGAGTCAAGTTCTTTCCCTCTCCTGTTTTCAAAATGTATCTAATATAATACATCAAGCTGAAACAAAATATTTCAGCGAGGTAAAAATGAAATGTCTCAGTGATAACTTGTAGAAAATGTTGACAAAATTGGTATTTTACTGAGAAATGCTTTTATGTTATCACATCAGTATTTTGTACGGAAAAATTGTTCGCTTGGACCATGACAATCCGTTCATCAAAATTATTTTGATAGCTACTTTAGTTTATTGAAACATCCTATAAAGAAAGTCTGTGCTACGAAGTGTATTATATTATGATTCAGTGTACCTGATTTTGTCTCCTGGCAGCAATGTAGGTCATTGACGTTTCTACATAGGTCTGCTCTTTATCTGCACATCTTTCATTTCTGCCTTTGTATCCGTAAGTACAAATAGGGTAAAGAGGTACTATGAACATTGTCCTAATTGTAATTATCCACATCTAATTAGTGAAAAACTTTCCAGAAACAGGTAAAGTATTCATGCTTGTGAATCCTACAAGAAAATGTAAAGGTTTCTGTCATGCCTATATTACGGTCAACCCGAATTTTCAGAGCGAACTCCCCCCTTTTAAAGTAGTGACAAGGAGTAAAGGAATTCATTGTGCTTTGTAAATTGGGGACAGCTTTTTACTGGCTGTAATTTCACATCAGGTAAGTAGACACGAGTGGTGTCCCTCAAGGGTCCCTCCTGGGACCAGTACTATTTAGTAACTTCATTAATTACATAGACAGAGGGACGGAGTGCACCCTCGGCAGTTCTGCAGACAATACCAAGCTGACTGACGCAGTTGATTTGCTTGAGAGAAGGGATGCCATCCAGAGGGACCTTGACAGGCTTGAGAGGTGGGCCCGTGTGAACCTCATGAAGTTCAACAAGGTCAAGTGCGAGGTCCTGCACCTGGGTCAGGACAACCCTCAATATCAGTGCAGACTGGGGGATGAATGGTTTGAGGGCAGCCCTGCCAAGAAGGCCCTGGGGATACTGGTGGATGAAAAATCAGACATGAGCTGGCAATGGGCGCTTGCAGCCCAGAAAGCCAACCATATCCTGGGCTCCATAGAAAGAAGCATGGCCAGCAGGTCAAGAGACACTATTCTCCCCCTCTACTCTGCTCTCCTGAGACCTCCCCTGCAGTACTGTGTCCAACTCTGGGACCTACAGTACAAGAAAGACACGGACCTGCTGGAGTGGGTCCAGAGGAGGGCCACAAAAATGGTCAAAGAGCTGGAACACATCACCTATGAGGAAAGGCTGAGAGAGTTGGGGTTGTTCAGCCTGGAGAAGGCCCTGGGAGACCTTATTGTAGCCCTTCAATATATAAAGGGGGCTTATAAGAAAGACAGAGAGAGACTTTTTACCAAGGCCTGTAGTGACGGGACAAGTGGCAATGGTTTTAAACTGAAAGAGGGTAGGTTTAGACTGGACATAGGAAGAAATTCTTTACAATGTGGGTGGTGAGACCCTGGAACAGGTTGTCCAGAGCTGTGGATTCCCCATCATTGGAAATGTTCACGGTCAGGTTGCACGGTGCTTTGAGCAACCTGATCTAGTGAAAGACGTCCTTGCCCATGGACTAGATGATCTTTAAATATCCCTTCCAACCCAAACCATTCTATGATTATATGATTTTATGAATATGTTCATTGATCATTATTCTTTAACATTAAAAATTAAGTAGCACTTCAAGGTCTCCAATAGTGGTTCAGTTCAGGAAGGACAGCCTATGCAAAGTGTTCACTTGAGCTTTCCTGGTTTTATCTGTATTGCTACAACCTGCTTCTTGCCATCTTCCAGTGATGATGGCTCATGAAGTCTCGTGCATCCACTTGCCATTATTTCAGAACACACACAAACACAGAGTTAGCCTGTTTTTACTGCTCCATTTTACCATATTCTATCTTCAGTCCCCCTCAAGACTATTATCCATGTTTCTTGTTAAAAATAATAATAATTAGGAATAAATTCTTAACAGACTGGTGATGTTTGGAAAGAAACAGTTATATTCAAGAATCTAAATAAAGACTGTAATAAAGAGTAGTAGAGGTGAAAATTTGGGTGTAGCTGGAAGTAAATATACTAAGCTAACAGAATTTTAACGCAGCTAGGTATATGTAGCAAGAAAGAGAAATAAATTAAAGGTCACAAGCATATATGTTTTGGTGGCACCCTGAAAAAGGGAATGTTTATTCTGTGTACAGTAAACATAGATATAGTATACAGATGCTTTAACCAAAGAGAGAGAAGAGCTGAAGAGAAACAATTCATCTGAAGTAAAAGAGGCAATAAATATGACTGCATGTTGTAGATACAAAGATCCTTCAGCACCTTTGCAAAGAAACAATTTTAGTGACTTTCCTTTACTTATGCTTACACAAGAACACAACATATAGCTAATATTCAGTTTTAGCTAACCAACTTCTGAAAGTCACTGGACTCTTCTACGCTATTTCTACTGTGTTAATTTTTCCACTGTCTATTTCCCCTTCTATCTCTACTTTTTCTATTTTATTTCAATCTGCTGGAAAAAAAATTATGCAATGCTGACTTGGCTTCTGAAAAAGGAGAGCCCATACATTTTGTGTCTAGATGACTCTTACTGAAGAGTATCATCAGGCAAAAAAGCTGTTGCAGAAAATGAAATACTGGATATCGATCATGACATTCATGAAAAATATTGATATATCATATGCAAAAAAAGGAGCATAAATTAACATCTGCCTGTCAAGAAGATGACAGATATCTGTTATAAAATACCTGCATGGTCTTTTCTTTCGGGCTCAGCAACCTGCTTAAATGTCATTCAATTAAAAAGAAAAAAAAGTTGACAGGCTTTTTCATATAGCCAATCATACACTACAAAATTTGTCAGCAAGGAGCGTTCAGCCACAAAGATAAAGGGAGACAGATGATTAAAGAAGTCATTTGGCTTGCTTGCACGAAGTGTTACACTACGTACCAGATTCAGGGTCAGAAAGAAATCTTCTCCCAAAGTCTGGTGGAGACAGGAAAAGCCTTTGCTTTCCTCTAGAGAAAAGAGTTGAGCGTGGTCAGTCTGAAGACCCCAGCCCAGCCTCAACACCAAGGACTTTCAGGCGGCAGAGTGGTCACGGGTGGTGGATGCTGTGACGACTGTTGGCTAAGTGCTACTGTGACTGGTTACTAAGTCATCACCACTAAGCTACAGATAACTCCTCAATTTAGGCAAAGTAGGTACAGGTGAAGAAGCTCAGGGGGACATAGAGATGCTGCATTTTGTCAGACTTAGGAAAACTAGATCAGCTGTTCCTGCTGTTACCAAGGGAGGTAGGTAGAAAAAGTATCATTAATCTCCTCATTCTCTAGCAGTGCCTGATGGAACCAGCTCACCTCCCTTCCAGCTCTCAACAATTAGGCAAATTTAATAGTGCAGGCTGAGGAGAAGCCAACAGGATTGTCAAATGGCATCTCCAGCAATCACAGGGAAACAGAAAGGTCTGCAGAACATTTTCTTCTCACAGCCCAAGTTCACTGAGGGTCACAAACGCTTGCCAAGAGCCTAGGAGAAATTCACTAGCAGAATCCTCAATTCTAATGTGCTGCAAGAAGTGAACAGAAGATAGGTATCAACACCAGCGCCACTGAGTCCCAATAGTAGGGATGTGTTGAGTGAAACTCCCAGATAGTCGTAGGAATTGGTTCACACCCTGCGTGCCAGAGGAAAGCACTCCCAATGCCTTTTAGTTAAAATTGAGGGCTTAATAACATTCTTGCTGTTTTCTCTTGACTGAAGTACACTCACAGCTAAATTAGGAACACGTGGATTATTTTCTCTGATAAGTATTGAATGGATAATGCCTAGCACAGTTTTCCATTTTAATTCTTGTCAGATGCGTAAAGGGATGCTCAGATTCCCAGGCTGCGCGGGCTCACGAGAATCCACTGAAAGCTTAGAGTCAGTCAGACTTGGTACTTTGAGCATCTCCAGGCTTCATCTTCTGACACCGCAATTCACAAAGTTCCCTCTAGAATATAGCCAAGGGAAAAAAAAAAACCTGTAAGAGCTCATGCTGACAGATGCAGAGGGGCTAGTTGTTGTTTCTGGACATATGTTTGATTATTGCTTTGGCCGTGAAATTTATAAACCTCAATTACCACTCAAGAGAGATGTCTCTTCTAATCAAATCATCCTTTAAGCAGCTTGGGCCCTCTCCAGTCACAGCCACGTTTTGTTTTTTCCTTTTGTGGCATGACTAAGCTGTTCTTCCAAGTTTTCCAGCTTACCTTTAAATTGAAAACAAGTACTTACACAGCACAAGCAAATCTAGCCGAAAGGAAGCTTTCATACCTCACAGTGTCCTAAAATGCATTCTCAGAGTTAGTGAGACTACAAACGCTAAACAAGAAGAGTTTAGGGACAACTTTGAATTCTGAAAAATCACTGTGTTTAAACTCTCCCTTAACGAAAAAAAGAAGATGAGAGTGCCCACTTTAGGGATTTTCTTGAAAAAGCTTCCCATTTACATACACAACCACATCCTTTAGGCTACAAATGAGTGTATAAAAATACCTGGAGAATCTTACTTAGCATCTCAAAAAGCATTACTTCCTTGAACAGAAACTAGTTCATGAAATTAGACGGACACTTTGCCACAAAAGATTTTAACCAGTTTTCTTTGCAGAAAAAGATCTTAGGGAACTTGATTGGGACATTGTAGAGAGTGGGATATATGCATAGACATCTACCTCTGAGCTAATCACTGTGGAATCCCTCTACTGCCAATTGAGAAAAACAGGTACTTCTGGGCTGTAATTCGTATGTCACCGAAGCTGGTGGGTAAAATAGACTGGATGAACGATGCCCTAAACGTGTCGATAGCTCTTCACTGACTCTAAAGGGAGCCCGGGGTGACTAACTCAGAAGTAAATTTCTGCACTGTAGATAACAAAGTCAGACGAGCTGGAGTGCAGCCTACGTGTAGAAGGGAAGTTAAGCAGAAAACTAACTTTTCTGTTCCTTTCTTTTCCAAGCCAAACTCTGCAGCTGGACATCACTTTTGCAATGAAATAAAGATGAAGTAAAGATGTCATAGCTGGGGCATAAGTGTGACTGTATTGTTTGCAGCAGAAGGCAGAGTTTCAGGCAGGTAACGTTCCCCTGACAATCTGACCCTGTGCCGTGGCTCCTGTTGCTCGGTCCAGCTGCGGCGGCACCCATGAATCGGGTCCCCAGGTACCAGCCAGCGCAGCCCTGTCCCTGTGCTCCGCACGCCCTGCTCATTGCTGCTCTCCTGCTCTGTTGCCGCTGGTCGCAAATGATGTTTGTCCGCTTGGGCCACCGTTGCTTTTTCCCTTATGCGAGCAGTATCTGGCATCAGATGTTTAGGATCAAATGTTTGCGAAGAAGCTCTGGGTGTTTTTCATCTAAGGCTAGCCATTTCATGGGCTGCAAGAAGGTTTGAAGTTTAATCCTCGCTTACCATCATGTGTAAATGGAAGAGGTGCACGTAGCCTTGTTTCCTTTGAAAATCTCAGACTGAGCAGAGGAATTTAAGATTTAAAATACTTGTGAATAGCACATTTACATGTCTAATACCTCCTGTTAGTTTTTTTTATTCTAAAGCAATTGGTAAGAGGAAGGAGTATTTTTGCAAGTACTGGTCTTAAAAAGTTTTTTCTTTGAAATGTTCTTACGCTCAGCATGATCTTTTTCAGCAATTGACTCAATAGTTTAGTTTCAAAGTTTAGTGAGATGTCATGAAACACCTTGACTAGATTTTAAATAAGACATTCAGTATACAATGTGGCAGCAATAATTAGAGCTGATTCATGACAACAACAAAGTAGGATATTGTTTTCATCATACTCAAAAAATCTCTCCAGCTTTACACAGAAAGGAGATTTTCCTGAAGCAGCCAAAGCGTCCCAAACTCACTTCTCACTACATTTTTCATATATTTCAAAGCAGAAGAGACATTCCATACTTTAATCTATTCTGCTTACAAATAAGCTGATTCTGCGTTATGCTAAAAGCGTGTTACATTTCTAGGAACCTCTTTTCAGGCCCAGTTACGCTATGAGGAAAGTAAGGCCCTAGAGTAAACAATTAGGGACAGTTTTTATGAACACGTTGATCCACAAATTTCTTTGAACATTCACACACTATGCATTATCAGCAAATTCTTTCATTAGTAATTGATACATGATATATGCAATTCCATGTCATGTTAATGAAATGTGGCTAATCACCTGCTTTGTGTCTCCCTCCTGTTAAACACAAAGGAGTGAGGAAAAGGATAGGAAGAAACATTTGAACTTTGAATTTCTGGAGTATAGGTAAAGGAGTAAAAATACATCACATAAGAAAATGATAGTTCTTTCCCCATCTGAACTCTGTAGGGTACTACTGCTTTAGATATTTATTAAAATTTCTTGACTGCACATGGTACCTAAATGTAGCCTTCTCTTATCATAGTCAGGCAAACTGCATACATACCCCCTCTAAGGCATACAGGCAGTTATTTACCTTGGGCTTTCTGTGTTCGGCTACGATCAGAACTGCAAGGAGCGTTAACCTCCAACAGTGTGATTTTTTTCCCACTCATTGAAAATACAGAGTGGACAAAGCAATCTGCCTTCATTCGCATGAAGGTTCCTTCCAACCTCAATTATTTGGTGACTGAATCTGAATTACACAAATGTTCTAAGAAAAAAAAATAAATCAAAAGAAGTACAGGGGAAAGCCAGATCCATTTCTTTCTTTATTTACATTAAAGTAAATACTTCTAGAATTTGTCTTTGGATGTGGCATGTGTGCAGTTTTAGAGTAAAAAGAGGAAAAAAAAAACCCAACTGCTGAACTCAAAAATTGGGGTTAATTCAAGTAATGTATCTGATAGGAAAAGCAAAACTAGCTGTTTTGAGAGCACATGTGGCTCACTGGCCACATAAACCTTTCTCCACTGTCACTCCCAAAATAAAAATTCCTGCGCTGAAAAAATAAATTCAGTACTTTGGCTGACAGAGGACAAAAAGAAGCGATGCGGTGCCCAGGAAAATCCCAGCACCAGCCAGTAGTGCCTTCCTGGAGTTTTAAGGATGCTGACCTGAAGCCAGTGGAAGGGGAGGGCGGCACGGCCGCCATGGAGGGAAAGGGGAATCAGCTCATTGTCCTCTCCGTGCCGTGAGCGTCCCCTCTGCAGCAGCTGGGCAGCCCCAAGGCTGAGCTCACTCCAGACTTTCAGGGTCAGTGCCACCACAGAAAAATGTAAGGGGCGGGGGGCAATCTCTCATCTTTCGCTTGCTTCTGTTGCCAATAACTTTAGCAACCCTTTTTAAAAGTTCTTTCTCCCTTATAATGTTGTTCCTAGCCATTCCATAATGATTGCGTGACAGAATTGCGAGACCACTGAAGTGGGAGTTAAGTACCTCAGGGTAAAAATCTTTTATATGCCTATCCATACGCCTTGCTGCCTAAATACCCTCAGAAACTGAATCCTTCATAGCTACTCAGGAAAAAAAAAAAAAAGAAAAAAGAATTAAAATGCCATGCTTTTCCGTTATTTATGTCATATAGCAAAGCCAGAGCAAAAGCAGCACTAGTCAAACCCTCAGTCTTTCACCTAATGCTGTGTCCATAACGTGGGTTGTTCCCAAGGACAGTTGAAAAGGATTGTGTTCAAAAGGTTTCTTTTTTTTTTTCCAATTTTTTTCCTCCTTGCCAAAATCAAATGCATTTCAACAAGAACTGGCAAACATTTTTGAACTTAATAGATGACAACAGCTACAGAAATATGTTTTATTTTTGTGAAGTTATAATAAATAATAAATATATTTCCTAATTCAAAATGGTACCTAAACAATGAGAAATAATTATTGCTTAATTGTCAAACTGCATAGTGGTAGTAATTTTCATAGAGACATAGTTTATAATTTATTAATTTGTTTGGGGTTTTGGTTGGTTGGGTTTTTGTAAATTTTTTTAGTCAGGCTCACTTGATTCCCTAGGTAAGTAACAATGCAACCAGGAGATCCCATCCTGCTATTTATTTTTCTGTCACTTGGCATCTGGCTTGACATTCTTCTTTTTCAAGTCATTTAGATTGATCTTCTGCAGTAAGGCATGAGATCAGAGATTAAGTTGGTATGAGCTGGAATTCATATTAAGGCATCTCTATATTACTCTAAAATTTGACATAGCTACACGTATCCTAGCAAGACCAGCTCAGTCACATGGCAAGGAACGCTGCACAATGTAGATGTTCCTTCTGCACCTAAGGACTTTGGCTTGATTTCACACTGTCCCCTACCCTTGTGGTTTGTGAGTTTGAGTTTCTGGGAGGAAAAAAAACAAAATAAACCAACAAAAAACAACAAACACCCCGCCCACCAAACAACCAAAAACAAAAACAAACCAACAACAATAAAAAGAAGCAAAACAGCTACAGAAAGAGACTCCTGAAATGAAAGGCGGGATTGGACATAGCCGGTATTTCTCTTTCTAAAGGGAGAACTCCAGCACACTCACAAACGGTGAAGCCATGCAAACTGGCTTATTAGAGGTGAAGCAGGCTGACCAAAGGGTGCAGGGAAAAGAAGGGCAGTTGCCCAGAAAGATTACATTAGGCACTCAACAACCACTTACGGCCAGAAGGACTGTTGAAGGCAAAGCTGCTTACGCTCCTGATGGAGACCCAAGTGCCCCAGGTTTCAGGACAAAACTTTGCTGGATGCCTAAGGCTGTGCCATTAGGCGCATACTGTTTGTCAAATTGGGCACCGATTTTCTTCCCAATGGTATTCAGAACGAAGAAAACAGCATCACAACTGAATTTATCCAGTAGCAAATAGATTTGCTCCTTACATGTGCTCAGAAAACGCCTAATTTGTTGAAAAGAATTGGTTTGAAAGAATGGTGGCACTCTGCCTGCTTTTGAGTAACAACTCATTGTTTACAAAACTAATTTCTCATAGCCCTCAGTTGCCTCTTGTAAG
This sequence comes from Sagittarius serpentarius, assembly GCA_034782735.1. NCBI lineage: Eukaryota > Metazoa > Chordata > Aves > Accipitriformes > Sagittariidae > Sagittarius > Sagittarius serpentarius. The sequence goes on along the minus strand of JAVKLA010000014.1, from coordinate 27,334,779 downwards.
TTAATAGCTTAAAAGGTAAGTAAGCTCTACAAGGATCTGGAGTCTGGGCAGGTCAGTGAACTAGAAAAGATATGGATATAATTCAAGGGAGTAAAACAGAGACTTACTGAGAAGGCACATTTCAGAGGATCTCGTGATATTAAGCAACACTGATGAAATTCTGTTCAAGTCAGTATAGATAAAATTACATTCAGTGTTGATAAACGCAAAGGAATGCAAATGACGAATAAAGGGATCTAACTATCAGGTAGGCTTGGCGTTACCTGTTATCACTAAGGAAGAGATTTTGGAACCGCCACTGAAGACGGTTCTCCACAAACATCATTTTCCTATCTGTGGTGTCAAAGAATAAATGGAACCTTAGAAATTACTAGGACAGAAAGAGAGGACAAAGGAAATATTAAATGCTACTGTACATATTCATGGCATATCTGTATCTTGATTCCTATATGGGGTTCTGGTCACCTGTTTCAAAAGGGGTGCAATACAACTACAAAAGGTACAGAGAAAAGTGAAAAAGTTGATCAAAGGTATGGTATGACATCTACCTGATGAGATATTAAATTAACTAGAATTGTTAAGGCGGTAAAAGAAAGGACCGCAGGTGGGAATATGGTAGAGGTATATAAAATAATGAGTGGATGAAGAAGAAATATTATTCAGATCATCATAATGTCAGAACAAAGGGGCATCAAATTAAATTATCAAACTGCAGGCTTAAAGCCGAGCATACTTAAACTACAGAACCATCTGCCACAGGAGGCTGTGGAGGCCAAAACTCTAAATGGGATCAAAAAGTAATTAGATCTAGGGAAGAAAAGTCACGGGCTATTAAATGGAAAATACTACCCTCGCTTCAGAAGACCCTGCATCAGGAGCTGCAGCGTGTGAGCAGGCAGGATCAAGAGAACCCTTGCTCCACGCCAGCAGTCTGGCCCGGGCACCTGCTGCCTGGTTAGAAACCGCCCTGAAGCTGGGCGAGCCCATTACAGCTCCCCTACGATTCACATTAGCTGTGGAGACTCTCTCCCCATAGTTTTTCCGCGGAAAGCTTAGAAATCCCAGTTCCCTGCTGTTTCTGTGAGTGCATTAAACCCTGGGCTGCGAGGGAGAATCTAAGGGCAAGAAGTTGTTTAGCTCGCCTGTTCTTCGAGTTTCATAAAGCCACACAGGAGGCAAAACTTGCAGACATACTCCTCCCCGTAGTGTTTCCGTGCAGGCGTCACTGCACTCAGCATGTTGCTGCAATGCCTAATACTGGGTTTTCACTCTTCCCGTAATAGCGTAGTGCTATCTTTTTGTTCCTAGGTCAGCCTCGTGGGCTCTGCCCCGAGAACCGGCACTTACTTTTTAGCACCGCTGGACCTTACAACGCCCAGAAGTCCTTGGTGAAGCTGGAACGGGAACTTTTTCATTGTGACTCTCAAATGCTCAGTTTCACTGGGCTACAAATAATACAGGCAGGGCAAGGGCACCTGTGACAGAGCAGAGGGCACAGGGTGAAACCCCAGGCTGCACAGCACCTCCTTTTGCAGTAACACCCTGTGACCCACCTAATCAGATCTGATCCTATCGTAGAATCGTAGAATTGCTTAGATTGGAAAAGACCTATGAGATCACCTAGTCCAATCGTTTATCTTGTCAAAATGTCCAGGACTAGAGAGGGGGAAAAAAATGGAATTCCTGAGAGCAAAATAGTGGAGGCACGACGGCACAAAAGGGTCTGAAGAAACACGAGAACAAGTGCAGCCACCAATGAACAAAAAAAGAAGAGCTCTGATGTCAGCGCAGCCTTGCTGTGAAAGGAGCCCTGAAATAGGCCATGTTTAGAAAAACAAGAACTGGATTAATATTTCTGTTCCGAGTCTGAGAGGTTACCCGCTGTGAGCAGGAGCTGGCCATCTCTACCAGTTCCACAAGCATTTGAAAGAGAAAAAGGTAAGAAGGTGGAAAAGGAAGTCAGAAGTTGAGACCAGCGGTGGTGCCTGCTGCGGCTATCTTTGCATCATTCCAAGATACACACGTACCTGATACATGGAAGCTCTTATAGAAACTGAAAAAGCTGAGCTGTGTGCAAGTTCACGGGTCAGAATATTACCAAGAGCATGGTACAGGGCCATAACGCGCAGAAATAAATCTTGCATGTAGCTGCACAGAGAAACGGTTACCTCATTACCTCTGCAGAGCAGAAACCACAATTAGCCCACATCCTTTCCTGTTTCAGGCTCCTGGAGTCCAGAAGTCTGGCTTCTCTAAACTGATGCACTCTTTAGGTGCCTATGTGTCCCGAACACCCAAAGCTATCATTCAGGGAACAGTTAAGCAGATGGAGAGGGCTGCCCAGGTAAGCACTGGGACCTGTATTCACCGCTTGCCATATTAATACATCTAGAAAATAATACTGTCCCTATACACCTTTCGGGATAGGGACAAGGCAAGGACATTTGGAGACATGACCAACAACATTTTATCAGCTCGTTCCTCATACTCCCCTTGCACTGTGCTCCAAGCAGCGGCAATGGAAGCAGCCGGTCCTACCTCGCCGTTTCGCAGCCATTGGTAACCTTAGAAGAAATCTTAGGCTGCCTTTCCAGGAGGCCCAGAGCAATCAGTTTACCCATCTGCTCAGTATATTAACCCCAGGTTTTGTGCATTCTGCCCGTATATAGAAAATACTACTGGCCTGATGTTACAAGTGCAGTTCTGGACCTCTCAAACTGTTGCTAACAGAGCAGGAAGCGGAGAATGGAAATTCTGCTTGGCTTTATAAGAAGGATGTCAGTGCAATAAACTCGACTGAAAGAAATCATTGAGTGCCAGAGCTGTATGCAAACATTTCCTGCTTCAGTCCACTCAGTTTCTAATTCTGCTACTCAGAAGGCAGAGCTGCGCATTTGGCTGCACAGCAGAGGACGGAGAGGCTGTGCTGGGAGTGCACGACTGCAGGCAGCAATGTCGGCGGCGCTGGCAGCGGGGCAGGTACAAACCACCTGGCCTGGAAGCCGGACTCCACTGGCATGAAACAGGAACCCACACAGCCAGAAAACAGCACTGCTGAGGGAGTTTCGGCCAAGTTATGGATGTCCCGGGACTGTGTGGGAAGAGAGGCAAGAGAAATTGAAAAACAGAAACCAAACACAAACCGGACTGGTACAGAAACAAAGCGAAAGACTTTGTTAGGCCTCAGCTGGACCACCTTGTGGGATCCACCTTGCGTGTTCCCTCTAGCCAGGAAGCAGAGAAAAGAGGGGGCGATACCTCCCAGTTCTCTGCAAGTAGAAGTCCAGCACAAAAAAGTACAGCGCTAAAGGCATCTGAGGAAAGGAAACAGAAGATAACCTAACTTTCCCCCCCCTTCAGCAAGACCGTCTGGCAAACAGTTACATACCACGATTTAAAAAAAGAGATGTCAAAATAGCCCCGATGCCTTCAGGTGAAAAATACAGAAAATTCAAAAACCGCATAATAAAACTCCTGGAGATGTACGAGAGCCGAGCTCAAGCTTTGCTTCGTCAGAAACAAAAGCAAAGGCTTAAGCCTTGCTTCCTCACAGCCCAGGCGGATCCCGTCTTTGGGGCCATTCTCTAAACTACATGCAGGAAAGGTATCACCCTTCTGACCAGAGAGGCCTTTATGCAACCATTCCCAATCACCCAAGCCACTCTGCACATGACGGAAAGCCACACAAGGGCACACCAGGCATGTAGGACATTTGATCCTGTTGCCAAGAAACAGTCAGTCCTACAGAAAGGTTTGATTTTCCTGACTGGAGTATGCAAGTCTTTTGTACCCACGGTAAACGCCACCCTGTTAAAAAGGAAAGCTAAAAGTATTTTCCAAAAGCATCCATGTACCCACCTTGCAAAAGTGGCCTCTAATCTTCTGTATAGTTGAAGAGGTTTCATTTGCTGAAATGCTAAAAACACCCACCTCTTGCTGTAAATACACCATTAGCATAGTATTTACAAAAAAACCTCTTAGAATCACACTTTGGATTTCTAGTTGTGTATCCACACAGAGATTAGGCTAGGTCAGAAGAGACAAGGAAGAATTAAAAGTTGCCCAGGCATCAAACAGAACCTGAAAGAGACACAACAGATAGTAAGTTAAACACTACATACACATTACTGAATCAACAGAAATCAATTCCAGCTAAAGGAGCAAACATAACCTTTTTGTTTCCTGTTGTAAATGAACTGATTTCATCTGGAGTATCTCAGCTGGGGGAAATGGTAGCTGAAGCACATTCGACAAAGCAAAATTTACTGTGCTGTCAGTAGAAGCAAAATTCATGAATGACAAAAAAAATCAACTTTGGTATTCATTGTGGGTCTTGCTGAAGCATTGCTCAGCTCACGTAAAGGCTTTGCTGAAGTGCTGAGCAATATGGGCCTGAGAGGAGCTATTTACCATGCAAAATCCATCAACTTTAATGAGCTTAAATGTAAAAGGAGAATAGTGAAATACGCAGAGCCCAGTCCGAGAGTAAGGGGGACAAAGTTATTAAGCAAAGGATGGTCAGATGCTGTATGAATATAACATGAGCATACAAGCAGGATGGATCTTGGTTACGACTATCAGTGTGAGGGTAGAGGGCAATATTTAACCCCTTTTGATCTCTGTAGCTTGTTTTGATCAACATGTGAAAGAGAAGTTGGAGACCACACAGCTATTTATTGGCTCATGGTGTGTGGTTAATACCCTGTCACGGCAATGTTAGCTGACGCCTCGCCAGAATGAGCTCCTTGCTGACAGTATACATATCTCAGTCTTTGCTTCACAACTGAGCCTGTGCTCTTTATCTGTGAGCCAAAGTCCACCCTGGGGTCTCAGTACAGCTGGTTTCTCTGCACAAGGAGCACTGAGACCGCAGGGACGTTATGGCATTCTTCAGCATTGATTATTTGAAGGGCTGCTGTGCTTTCCACCACACTGTGCACCCCTGCAGTTGCCCTGTATTTCAGTAGTCACCCCTACCCCTTCCTTCAGGAGGAAGGAGGTGGAAGGAAGGCCTTTGGCGACTGCCCTTCCCAAGGCCGAAGAGCCGCGTCTTAACTCTTAAACGGGTACGATGTTTGCAGTGAACAGAAAGGCGGGAGGGGAACAATAAAAGCTTTTCTTTCAGCTTCATTTCCCACCTCCCCAGTAAGCTATGAGAGGACAGAGATTTTACTCATAAACCATGTCTTCCAGCAGGTAACTTACTTGGGAAAAAGGAGTCTGCACCTCATTCACAAGAGATGAATGAACAGGTCCTGTCATCACTAGACCAGAACAAGTGGGTAGGTCTAACCTCGCGTGAACGTTGGTGGTCACTACTACCACGATACTGTTGGTCTCATGCAGGATGAGGAGCTGCAAGCGCACCGCGGGTGGAAGGTGCAAGAAGAGACAAAGCACTGTGGGAAGAGGGGATGCCGGAGAGGTGAGCCTTGAACACTCGTACATCTCAGTGCAGATTTGCCCATCACCTACCCAAAGAAGCACAGCATGACAAGTATTCTTAACCTGAAAGCTGAATGGCACTTAGGGAGAAAGTTATCCCCTTATGTTAGAAAAAAGACTGAGCTACCGGAGGGACAGCAAAACTACCATGCAATAGTGTGCAGTGTGGAGAAATACACATTGGGAAAGGACATTCTCCAAGGAAGGACTGGAAGGCAGTGCTCCTCCACTGTGCTTCCTCCATCGGTGCACAGACGCGCATGTAATATCCTGGGCGCCAACTCTTCTACCTGAGGACTAAAGGAACACACGACTCATTTCTCCTTTATTCTTAATTTGCTTACCTGACTTCTTCCTTCATCCTTGATTGTCTTTGCCATCTGTGGTTCTCTGACTGTCTCAAGTTTCTCTTGATCTGCTGTAAATTGCTTCCAAACCTCAGTAAATTTTTATACGATCCTTGATTTATTTGTTCCAAAGTATGTTTTCAATGTATTGTGACATCGTTTGGATCCATTAGGGATTTGGCACAATATCTTTTTTGTTTGCATATTATTTTAGTGCTTTTGAACACCAGTAGAATGCTCAAGAAGAAAATACATAACATCTGATGCCAAGAAAGCAGCTTGGAGGTGGAATTTTTGTGCACCAGAAAGCAGCTGCTGCAGGTACTGGTAAAGAGTTTCTTGAGCAAAGACTGTTTTATGGTTTTAGGGACAGAATATTTTGTATCTCTATGTTAAAAGAAGTGTTGCAACTAAAAATGAGTACTTGCTTTAGCATCACACTACCACATCTTAAATTGTTTATTTTTAACAGAAAGGAGGCAATCACCACTGCCAGCAAAGGAGAGTCATTAAGTGATTAAGACTCCTGCCCTAATCCCCGTTAACCTCAGAGATCCTTTCAACACCACACATAAATGCATTTCCATTGGAAGCACTGCCGTGGATTACATGAAATACTTTCATTCCACCTAGGGAAAGGAGTGCTTGTGATTTAATGTATTTGCTCTTTATGTGAACCATTCTGCAGCTCTGGCAATATTGACGGCTGCCCTCAGTGAAGGTATGCGACACCTTGACACCCATTTTACACTCCCAGATTATTAGGAGCCAGAACAGTGCTGTTTCTAGATACACATGCGTGCCCCAGTTTGGTGAGTGAAAGTAATTTATAGGCTCTTGAATGTTGCGAGTACTAGTCGCAGTCATTACAAAAGGCTCTTCTTTGTAATAGCAAGTAAAATGCACAGCATATGGGCTGGGTAGTCGCTCTTAAAACTTGCTTCCGTAATGGTTATTTACAACTTAGCCTCGCTGCATGAAGATAAGCGGTTTAAACAATGTCCATGATAGAAACACACATGATGTGGTACCAGGGGAAAAAAAAAATTTGGCTGAGGATATTCTATTCCTTGCTTTCTCATTTCTGTGTCTATATTATGTGAATCGCAGTTCAGTTACAGAGTTTCACAGGGGGAACAATGAGATGTGTTACTCAACCAGGGCTGTTATCTTTAGTAAATGAAACAAACAATCCTCAACTTGAATTGCCCTGGTTACAGGTCTGAGAACCTGACACAGCGAACAACACAGAAAAACTTTTTGAAGTAACGCTTCAGTCTTGTTCATATCTGGTACAACTGCAGAGTTCACAACATTTAACTAAACCAGGTTTTTGTCCCATTTCCCTCCCTCCCTTATCACAACTAAAGCTACTGCTCCTCCCACGCGAGTGTCTGAGTGACTTGAAAGCTGGCCCCATTAGGCCACGTTCAGTAACAGCAGCTTAAAATCCACCAAAGTCTCTGCATCTACCATTTCCAACTAGCTGGCTCTGCATGGCTTTCTGCTGCAAGCAGCAACTTACCCAGGGTGCCGGAGTCACACTTCAGAGGCTGTCAGATGCTCCTAGCACTCTTCGTTAGCTAGGGACAGAGAGGGAAGGAGGATTTTCTGCTTTTCCAGCCTTGGAACTTGTGTCTGTAGTAGATTCCCCTCAGCTGCAGATCCTCTGTCTTGAGCAGTCGGTCAAACACAGCTCCAGCCAGCCTCAAGGACTTGGCACTGCCAGACCAGGTACAGCCTCTTCAGAGGGCGAATAAAGGATTTTCCTGATTTCTTTGTCTTAAACGTAACACTATTTTTCATTTAGAGTTTGAACTTACAAGGTGCTGTGTTTCTTAGATGAGCAAATCACAATGCACGGGTCCATGCACCAGAGGCCAGACTGCACTAACACAGGCTTTTCAGCCAGTATGGATCATTACTAGCAGGCACGATATGCCAAGTATCTCTACGTTCAGAATAATAAAGTTTAACATGATGCATTTTTCCTTAGGCAGAATCCTCACCCTTGCCTACTTTCTGCACCTCTCCTCTGACAACACATTTCCTGACGTTCTTACAAAAGTCTGGCACGAACGATTTCCCTTTCAGTAAGACAGGCTTGCAACAGAAAATCTTCAGTGACGTGAAGCTGAGTTATAACTTCCCAGTCACTGGCTTGTACACAAGACAGGTATGTTTTGAAATCCATCTTCCAGTTAGCAGTGATGCTGCAATTACAAAAAATGGGCAGAGTGGCCTCACCACTGTATGCTCTTGAGCACCATGCTGACAGCGTTATTCGGTTGCTGAAACCACTCCCAAGCTAGAACTGAGTTGCAACACAGAAATCCCCGGTTTTGGAAGAGACTGGTTAAGCAGGTTGGTATTTCCTTCCTCGGTTGCATGTATAATTTCACCTGCCAATTTCATCATTGCCTCCACCTGGATCCAAACGTATGCTCTACTGTACTCAGGACTAGCCTTTCTGTAACACACGGGCCAGCTTTTCAAGCTTAGATGTCTGAAGTTTGTCCCAGATCTGTACTTAGGTTCTCATACAGCTCCTACTAGCTTCAGACAAAACAGGCTCGCTCCTAAACAGCAAAATTAGCTGAAGTCACCTTTCAGTTCCTATTTTATTCTTGTATCAAAAGTATGAAATTCATCTTTAACACACTATGAAAACTGATTCACAGTAAAAGTAAAACAGTAATTTACAGTGCTTGATTCAATCTCCCTCCTGGTTCAGCTGGCTTGGTTTGCACACAGTGAGCCTTGGACCCTATCTACTTGCTCCTTACCCACCTGTATTTGCTACTACAGCTGCAGTGCCTTTCTCAGTGTAGGTAACCAGTGCAAGAGTGCCCTACTCTGCTACAGATCGTCACTAAATCCTCCAACAATCTCCTTACAAATTGCTTCTTAAGAGCATTTTGTAACAAAACCATCACAGGATGTAGTGTTTGCTGCAGCCCAGAAATTGAAAATCATACTGAATATTATGTCTACTTTTTAAATGTCAGTGTGTTGAAAGGAGTTTGTCATCTCTAACAGTTTGATGCTAAAAGTTGTTTCCTCAGAAAAGACTCTACCATTATGTATTTAGTGTAGCTTGCATCAAACCACACTCCCTATAGAGGATCAAAACTTTGAAGAAAACTAAGTCACCTCAAATATTTGCCAAGAGCGGTTACATCTCTGATGACTCACTAAGGCATGGGAGAAAAAAAAAAAATCCTGCCATTCTGGGGGAAACTACTGTGGCTACCTAAGCCACAATTTTTTGTTCTTCAGCTTAAAAGTGTTTGTACTTTTCCCTTTTAAAAAAACCAAACAGCTCAGTTCAGAGGAAGAACATACCAGGGACTACCACAAAAAAGACTGTCCTCCGCTCTGTAGGAAAACGCTGTCTACCCAGCAGAGATAGGCCAGTTCTTTCCACTTACAAAGATGTCATCTACTTATTATTTCTCCATAAGATTATGTTTTGACTTCAGCTCCAAAAGAATGAAAAGGATTTGCAACTACCATCTATAAGTCAAAACCACTGAAGCATCAAATCATATCAGACTCATAAAAACAGGAGACTTTTGTAAGATCAAAAGCTATGCAAATGCTGCTTTGCAGCTCAGGTATATCACATCAGGAGGACCACAAGAGTACAGTCTTCAAATTATAATAAAAAAAGGTTAAGTGTATGTACCATTTTTCTGTTCTTATTACAATCATGCATATTCATTAAAAGGTTCTTCTTTTTTTCAGCTGTCTACAGCAGCAGTACAAGAAATCAGAACTGTTTTGCCTAACAACATTTGTTAAAGATAGTTACGAAGACGTTGGACTGATTTAACCTTTTCAGTATCCCATAATTTTGACTAGCTGGCATCGTGCCCCTATCTCGCAGCCCAGAAGCTGAAGCCACAAGTGTTAAGAAATCAATTGAGCTGTGGAAGGGCTTTGAAAAGGTCACTGCAGTACATTCAGCTACTGCCTTTCACAGCTTGCGTGGGGGCTTGCAACCACGTTCCCGTGCCAAAGACAGCAAGCGCAAGCCCAGAAGAATGGGTATGCCTACACTGTGGTTTGGAGGCAGACAAAAACTTCTGCCCACGCTCCGAGGCGGCTGGATAGGAGCCAGCTATGATCTGGAGGTTGTATAGGTATATTTGCATAACAGGATGGCCCTGTGTTTGAACTAACAAGTTCCTCTGAGGCACGTACGCAACACGCAGCAGTGAAACGTTTCACTGCATTCTTCATCTAGCTGAAATACAAATCTCAGACAGTGCAACCTTAGGAAATGTCATCCCCACAAAATGCCTTGAGAAAGAGAGGGTGGAAGTATAATCAGAATCTTTTCTGTCACCTTCCTCTCCTTCACAGAAAGGTTTTCAGATACTTCATTAATAATACAGGCTCTTCAGCAAGGCCCCAGATAATTCCAGCCAGCGCTGGACCAGTTCATAGGATGTCAAAACTTTTCTTCTGTTTGATTTTGCATCTCGGCACAGGAGAGTATTTCAAAGCAGGGAATATACATTTGAACTCTGACTTCATGTAACAGACGAGTACGGGGAACAGGGAAAGAGAGCCTGGGAGGAAAATCTTTGTAACATTTCCAGAAAAGAACAATTCCGGTTAGGATATCTGCAAGGATAATGTTGCCATTTTGCGAACGTTACTATCAGAAAGCATGTTCAAGTGCTGTCTACGGTATGCCAGATTTCAGTGCTTTTTCACAGGTTTAACCAAAGTAAAGAATGATCACTTACTTCCAAGCTTTCTATTTACATCAGAGCAGAGACAAACTCTCTAGTCTTGTACACAGGCTGGTTAGAACGCAGGACACACGGGACAGAGAATCGCAAACCCCTGGATGGAATTCTAAACAGAAGGTTGCATCTTACTATCTTTTAACTTCACTATCAAGCCTTCTACATCTCAAAGAACCTGGCATTTGTTGAGCCAAATGCAGCATTAAAGCAACCTCATGCCAAGCCGCAACTTTTGAGATTGTCCTTTTCATCCTCTTCTGTCAGATCCTGTTTGCCTCTGACTCTCTCATCTTCTTCCTGCAGGGAGAAATGCAGTGTACATGAAGGTAGCTGGAGCACAGGCTGTAAGATCTCTTCTCCATCCAAGCTAACAGAATCAGTGGTTACTTCAAAGGTTTCATTTTCACCTGTGGGAGCTGTTTCCTTTGAACTTCGCACTTGCTCTGGACAAGTTTAAACAAAAAAGCAAACTCCACTTTAACTGGGAAGATTTTAAATTTTTATCTGTGCTTTTTATTAAGTAACGCTGGCATTCTGGCAGAGCAAGCAGAAAAATCCACTAAATACCTTATCCTGAAAGGAAAAAAAAAAGTCCTTCTGAATTCCAAATTCTAGTGATAACGTATGATTAAATATTGTAATAAGAAATTATTGGAAATGCAGTTCAAACACCCTTTGGGGGCAGGAAGGGTAAAACACATGCAGAGAAGATTTCTTACGGCATAGACTGATTTCGGTCACACACAATCAATTCTCCCTCTTTCCTGCCTTATACCTCAGCCAAAGGCAGCAGGTAGAGCTGGTGAAATCTCTTGTTTATCACCATCACCAGAAGCAGGATCAATATTGGTCGCTATCAGATATGCTGAGGACATAGGGAGAGAAGGAAGTATCCCAAGCAGCCCAGCCTGCCTCCCCACGTAGGAGCTTATGGGATCCACCGACCTCAAATAGTCTCAGCAAACTTACCCCATTTATTGCGACAAGGGCTATGTTGTCCTACAGTTTGTTACGGTGGTAGCAGCTTGCGGAGGCAGAAGAGTGCCAGCAAATCCCATGCAAGCGTATTCGGCAGTGTTACAAAACCAAACCCCTCCAATTTGCATTGAATTACCAAGCTTTCTAAAAGCATGAGAGAGAAATCGCATCGTATCACACAACTCTGGTGATGGAGACTGACTGAAATCAGTTCTTTAACCCATTGAAGCCCGATTAATACAGAGAGAGAAGTGGACTGGACTTGGATACACTACCATCTCCAGGTCTGAGAGACAGCCACATTTTCACATTCCACTGGCCAAACCGTGAGTGAAGAAGCTGAGGAAGACAAAGAGATACTTCCAACTCTTCAGCAAAGATAGCAACATAACATAATAGAAAAAAGCTGAAGCAAGACAGGCAGCAACATAACTTCTATTCAGTCAATATGATTTCTGGTTTGAAATTTGGGGTAAGTTCAGGTCCAGTACCCCTGACTAAAACTTTAATGCTGATAGTGATCAAGGGCATCTTGACATAAACTCAGTACTGGTTTGCCTTATAGCATAAAGTTAAATAACATTATAAAGCAAACAGGTGTGGAATACTGGTGTATTCACCTCAGGACCTTGCCCTCAACAGAGGCGAGCTGATGATTTCTAATTTTTTTAAGTGGCTCAAGCACCCCATTGCATTTATTTCAAAGATCCTGTGTGCCCTGTTTGCTCTTCTGTTTCTGGAGCCCTCCTTCTTAATGGCAACAGGTACTTTGACCTTCCAGATTCTGTGCACCCTAAGATACAAGTTAACGGCAAAGTACCAGACACCTCTTCTACTGCTCTGCCTTTTTTCTTTGCTTTTCATCCTCTGCAGTTTCTGACAATGTGACACAGCTTAAGGTACTACTGAGGAATCCAGTGCTCCCTATGGCATAAGAAATTTTGCGAAATACAAGTATGACACGAAACTTCTCCCAGGTGCTGTACTGCACGTGATCTGCACACTTGAGCAAAGAAGTCCATCGTGATGCTTATTAGGACAGGGAAAGTTCTGTATTAAAAAAGACCCCTTTCATTTCCATGCTGCTCTCTGCTTTCACTGTGTAACTTCACGTAACTTACCTAATCATTACTTCTTGGAATGGGAAATGAAACACCCTCTTTTTACATATGGGGGGATAGGTGTTTTTTCCTTTTCTTTTCATAAGACTTTCCACTGAGCCAAGAACTCCTGAACACTCATAATTAAATGTTATTTTACTTTTAAATCAGACATTAATGATATATATGATTCATGCTCTGCAAATTGCATATTCCAGGGGGAGGGACTTCTGTTAAAAGGCACAATAAAGTGAATATCTGGGTAGAAGAAGATATGTCTAATAGACAGAACAAGAAACAGATAGACAGCCTGAGGATCTTTTCACGTAGAGATGAAAGTCACGAGTGTGTATGTGAATTAAAAAGAACAGATCCATTTATCTCAGTCTCTTTACACCTGGGCTGAATGCTAAGAAGCATCTGTCAAAACTGCATGTGAGACAATAAAGAGTGTTTTGTTTATCTGTGAATAAATTAAGAGCCTCGGACAGGATTTCAGCAGGAGCACGGTAAGTTAAGTAGATCCTCTCACAATCCACTCTGGCAGTTGTCCTTTCTGGGGAACCCCAAGAGGGCTTTTGATGGATTTGCTCAGAGGTGGAGGGGGAAAATATCCAAGACATTTCACTATCAGCTCTTTCCTTTCACTATTGCCTTTCTGATTGTCACTGTTCTCCTTTCAGAGCAGACAGACGTTACGTTTCTTAAGCGAGAACAGGCTAACCAGAGCTACTAGAAACTTCTCAGGAGTGTCCCACTAAGTGGTGATTCTGGGAAGCAAAAAGCTGCCAGATTCGAAACATCTGAACATCTCTGTGGCCATCATCACTGAGGGAAAGAGTGTTTCTACATACAAAGCCAAGGGATCTATTACTGGAAAGATCCAAATGTGCTTATTTGTGGAATCATTCAACAGACCAGTCAGGCCTCCAAAGAGGATAAATTAAATACCATTACTGATGGCTAGAAACACAGGAACTGTAAATTAGTTGTTACGTGTCTTGTAAATGATGTATGAATTTGGGCAAGCTATTTAACTTTCATCCTTCTGTTAGAGCAAGTAGGAAAAATACTTTCTGTATTTTCTAGAATATATTCTACTAGTCTGTTATATTTATCTGATATATTCCCTAGTCTATATGCTAGGGATTTCTTCAGAGTGACCCAAAATGGCAATGAACTCTAAAATAATCCCGAAATCTATAAATAAGCATTTCCTGTGCATCAAAATAAAACTTTCCAAACCTGCAGATTGGACCCGGGACCAATAAAAGACCAATAAACTTTGTAATAAGAGAGACTTGGGAGGGAAGAGAGTGGTAAATTGCCCGGAGTGAGAACTGGACAGGAAGAAATACCTAACAATGTTTGGTGTTCACCCTCATGGAAGCATGACCTTGTAATTACAGTACTCCGAGACAGTCTCAGATGAGGCAAGTTCAGTTCCCACCTCTTCCACAGACTTCTGGCACAGCCTTGGCTAATTAACTGAATCCCTTTGTGCCACAGAATAGGCAGGCATAATAGTAGCCCTCCCCACTGCCTAGTCATGTCTAGTTAGACTGTTAAAATGAGTTGTTTCTTATAAAGTACGAGTTGTTCCTGTTTATGCTTTTGTGCTGGGCACTTAGCACAGTTGGAATAAAGGCTGTAAGTTCTACAAGTAGAAAACAAAGCCGGGAAGGAATTTATTGCTTCTTGTTATTATTCAAGTCTCTTGCTGGAATGAGCGTAGGAGCTTTTCTTCTAAGGGCAGATTTTGCAGAATGACACCAAACTCTCAGAACGAACGACCTTGCCATCTCAGCAATGCAAATGGAAAGCAGAGGATTTGCACATGAAGTGGTAGGAGCAGCATACTGCCGGACCCGCCACGGAGAAGTGGCAAGGAATGAGAGTATCCTGGCACCCCTGATCTGTTATCTGCTGTGTCGTTTTGGGTATTTTTAGCAAGCCCCTTGCGGGGAGGCAGAGGATAAATTGTTGTCTGGCAGGTTATGGTACAGATTTCAGTATACAGCATTAACATAAGGTAAGAAGCATGGATATTGAACGCAGAGAGAAGAGAGTACAAGGTTCCCTGCCTCATAACGCTCAGTGATGAAATTTCCCCAGTGTGAGCTGTAAATAGAATAAATCTGACACGGCTAACACTACCTTAAACGTTTTTTCAGACTGACTTAATTAGGCTGACCCTGCCTGGGGTCCTCACACTCTCCCACAATTAGTAGTAGCCTCTGAGTGACCCACACTCAAATCTAGTAGGGTAGTTTGAGCTGTCATTCTGCTTTTCCTGTTGAAAAAATACGTGCCTTTTGTAGCCTCTGGGTACATGTAATGCCTTCTCTTCTGTTCTCTATACTTAGGAGAAAAAAAAAAAAAGAGCATAAAACTGTGCATGTGTACCTATTTATGTGTCTTGACAGTATTAACTCACGCAATGTGGAAGAACGCCCTGTACTAGAGGAAGTACTTGGAGGTGCTCTGTTGTCCATGGTCAATCAATACAGATCATGGTATTGGTAGTCTACAACAGGCACGTTTTTCTTTGGTCCTCTGTGTGTTGTGAAGACAAATAAATTGCCAATTTGTCACTTATTGCTTTACTGATCATGTCATTTGCCTTCTTACCACAAGATTCAACTCCATGGAATTCACTTCAATATTCCAGGTCTGAGCAGCTTCATCTGAGGAACCTTAAAAAGAATGATCTGCAAAAGAGAAAGATTCAATTTCTGAATTTGAAATGCAAATTTAACCCTATTGATTCCCCTCCACATTGAGTGCTTGCCATGGATTACATGGAATTATGTCAGCCTGGGGACTGGGACAGAGAAATTCTGTTCTGGAGCAGACACCAATAGTCTCACCTCACATCACGTTTCAAAATCCACTGCTGTCTCTGTCTGTCAGGGTAGATGGACAGTTTCCAAAGCTGAACGCAGGTGATTCCACACACCTATGTGTCGTGGTTTAACCCCAGCCAGCAACTCAGCACCACGCAGCCACTCACTCACTCCCCCCCACCCAGTGGGATGGGG